>WBMZ01003600.1:821078-865436 GCA_013400975.1 Atrichornis clamosus | reverse complement strand
AAATATATTATAAAATGTATTCTAAAAACCTAATGCACGAAAGATACTAAACACTGCTCTAAAATAATAAACACCACAAAATTGGTGTGGTGTATTTAAAATCAAAGCAAAGCCACAACAATAAATAAGCAAGAAGCTCTGTCTCCTGCTCCTCCCAATCTCTTTCTCTAAATGTTCATGAAGTACCACTTTGATCCTCAGGAAAGATTCAAAGACCGTAATGGGAATAAGGAAGACAAGTGTCTGAACTAGCATTGCTGTATAGGCACTGTAAGCACCTCCAGCAGGCAATTCCAGGTGTGAAGGTGAAGAATTGCTTTCCACTATTTCCATTTGTAGGAGAGTTTATACTCCTAATTCAGATATCCAATTAGATGCCTTGATGCACTTTTGTTTTCTCTTGTATCCTTGTGTGTCCTTGAACTGATCACAGCAGCCCTCTGGGCTTGGTTTTTGCCACTTGTAAAATAGAGGCAATGCTGGTTCAACTTTACAAACTTTGAGATCCACAAATGAAAACTGTGTCTCAGGTGAGCACATGTCATTGCTCTTTATCCTTCCCTATTGGAAGTCTGAGAGTTTTATGGTTAGAGAGTGAAACATGGTTCTGGTTTTCATAGCAAACCAGAAAATGCCTTGATAGTATCTCTGTTGATGTTGTGTGTAATAACTGAAGACAAAACTCATCACTGAGAAGTTCTGTAGATCTTCGTTGAAGACTTTTTTTCTACATTTCAGTTCACAGAGGGAAGAAGGCCAGAGTTTTTACACTGTAAAAATTTCCTTTTACCCCCTCAACAAAACTGCCTCAGAATACAAAAATTGCTATTAGTGCAGCTGATTTAGAGCTGAGTGTAGTGAATGGGAAACAGTAATCCGTGAAGCTTCATGATAACACCCAAACCTGTAGGAGACTGTATGTGAAAGGCATACCATTTGTTCTAATGACAGAATATTTGATGATAGTGTGCTGACTGAATAAGATATATATTTAATGCATTTGGAAGATTGCTATTGGTTTTTCAAGAAAATTGGCAAACATTTGTGATCCATACTGGAATGGGAAGTGTCATTTCCCAGTCCCTTAAGGCTGTTGCAATCCAACTGAATTTCTCATCTGTCAAGAGAGGGAAGATGCGTAAGAGAAGATCTGTGGTAGGGGCTCCAACCAGCAAAGAGAGAGGGAGGGAGGTATCTGAGAGATTCCTCTTCAGCTTTGACAGTACCAAGTCTTCCCAATATTTCTGGCAGTTCAGCTCTTTAGTTTGGAGCCATGCTCGTACTTAAAGGAGCTGGAACATCTGGACACTTACACAGCCAGTCAGTGAATTAATTGAAAAGCATAGTGAACCATTTCTTCATGTAATTTTTCCTTGTCTGCTGTGGACCTCCAACTAAGGAGGGAGCCTGCATTTGAGTCCAAACACTTAAATACCTGCTCTTTTATCTCTGAAGGCTGTAGTTTGATTGAGATCTTGCTTGTACTTTAGATTTTCAGAGAGTCATCTGAGTTGGCAGGAATTCTGGTTGCATAGCACATTACTTTTCAAGATGGTTGAGATGCCCATGAATGCCTGCTTATCTTTAGCCTTCAAGTTCCTTAATTCTCTCCAGGGATGATTAGGCAAGCAGCAGTGCTCACTGTTGTTTCAGGAAGGAGCAATCTAGTTTTTTGGAAAACAGTAAGTTTAAGGGCTGCTCACTTCTGCTTGGATTTAAAAGTATTGTAAGGCTGCATAGATACGGATTTGAATCAGACCAAAATAGAGTTACTCGTGTTCAAATATGTTCAAAATAGAATAACTCATGTTCAAATATATACTTAATGTTTTTAATAGGGCCCTGAGAGATGATCTGATGAGTACTTAGCAATGGATTCACAACATTACCATTCCATATGAATCACCAAAAGGGTATCTGATTCACATAATATTTTCTACTCCCTATTCTCCTTCACAGCCTGTTAGGTGGTATGTTTAAAAAGTAATTTATTGATAAAAAGAAAAGGAGGAAGATGATGAAGATTAAATAACTAGGACTGCTGAATAATTGCGATAAAGTTACTGATATCCTATGGTCTGCTGAATGTTATGGAAACAAAAGATATAAATGTATACATGCTTTTCAAATGTGTTGGGTCCTCTGGTTTCAGATTCTAAACATGAAAACTTAAAAATGAGTTCTTAATGATAGTAATGAGAAATAAAATTAAAAATTAAAAAAATTAGGTTTTGTACTTGTCTACAATCTTTAAAAAAATTATTTAGTAGGATCTAATCACTCCTTACTCTTCTGAAATACTTCATTTTAGTTTAGTGTGTTTAGGATAAATTAAGTCCCTATGGTGATTAAAGAAATGGACTTTGCTTTTTTTATAGGATCATGAATTAGAAACTAATTGATCTAAATTCTGAAACATAATTTGTGTAATTTGTCAGATCTAGGTGGTGCAATATTTTGGCAAATTAGTTTCACCTACTACATAGAACATTTCTTTTAAAAGTACTGCTTATTATACTATTTCAAAAAATCACATATCCTATTTCTAGTGTTTGAAAATATCTATATGATGATATTGAAGTGCAACATGGGCTAAACTGGGTTCAGCACACTTGGAAGCAGGACTGAAATTAGCCCCGTGTTGCCATTCTTGTGTCCTCGAGTGAGCTGTTTAACACATTTTGTCTTAGTTTCCATATCAGTAAACCTGCATGAAATGTCCATTTTACTGTTAAAATACACGAATGAAGAACTGCAAAGTGGTTTCCCCAGAGGTGCCAGACATTACTGAAATGGGCATTATTGGACTCCTTCCTATTTTATTTGTATTACTGTATGTAAAGCTTTCAAGTAAAAATAGAGCTCCCTTGAACTAAAGGTTCCTGTGCTGATAAGTTTACTTTCTAAATGAACAATACAGGTAAAAGTTAGAGGACTGAAAATATCTTATCCTTGTGCACAAATAGCGAATTTACATCCAAACCATCCAGACTGATTGCTGTGTTAAATCAGTCTCTGTGGTTATTACAAACTGTGGGCTTTTAAAGGTTTAGATGTCTGTCCTTCAGGAAAAAATTTCAAAGGAGTTTTGAGTATCTGAATGTGGGCCAGAGATTAATTGTGGTGTTTCCCTGAGTACTTGCATGAAAGTGCAGTGGTGAAAATCCACATGCATGTTTGAAAGACTCCAGCTTTAAGAGGCTGATAACTTTTAAGACTATAGGGTCTGTAGTAATTATTTAGTGTGACTTGCATAATGCAGGCATAGAACTGTCCCTAAAGTCCCCTGGCCATGGCTAGACCAGAGGGATATATCTTTGTGTGTTGTAGCCAGACAGGAAAAATTTACAGTGACAGCAGATGTACCAGAATCTTTTGTTAATTTGTTACAGTGTTTAATTAATATTAATCTGTGTGCCATAATTCTAGTTTGAACTGGTTTAATCTAAGTTTACAGCCACGGTTGTCTGTATGAAAAATCCTCTGTTACCATGTTTTCTTTCCAGTGTGCATACTACTAGTTGCTGATCTAAAGACTTTTTTTTTTTCCTTCGACAAGTTTGATGGAGTAAGCCTCTTGGCTGCCTCCCTGCAGAATGTGTTTTCCGTTATTTTAATCTTTCTTATGATTCTGTATTAGTCTCTCATAATTGTAAAGGAATTCTGTGGAGAGGTAGTAGTACTTCTGCTGTCACCAAGTTGTTTCTAATGAAACCTTCCCCACTTGGCAAATGCTTCTCCTATAAAGCTGATGCATTTCTCATGTAAGTGCTGCATCTTTCTTATATATTGCTTATTAATAGAATTTGCTTATTAGAAGTAAGCAAATTCAATAATATGAGGCAATCATTTGAGGTCCTGGTTATATCTGTCTTTCTGAAAAATATATTTGATCCTCTCTTAAATATAATTATTTTTATTTATTCTCTGAGTCCAAGGGAATGGAGGTTACTACATTATATCTGATGTTTCAAAGTTGGAGTTGATTCTTCCTCACATTATCTGAGTTTTTCTCCTTCCATTAAAATTGTATGTAATAATGACGATTTTGATTTAAAAATAGTTGCTAAGGTTGTGAAAGTAATATGCTTTCATAAACTGAAAAGTTTTCCACCAAGTAGAGAAAATTGTCAGAGAAACAACTAATTGATCTCTGCTCCTTTACAGCTGTGCAATGCTATGCATTACTAAAAGCTCCTGTTAAATTAATTAATGATTTCAATTATGAACTTTTCTCCAAAATGTTATGATTCGTATCAAGCTGATAATGCAGTGACCTGGGAGTGTGAAATCTGTGTTATGTAGAGAGTCGCCAGTTAATTGATTCACAAATTATTTAAAGTTTGTTACACCCAGGGGAGTGCTCAGATCCATGACAGTTATTTCTTAAAGTGTGCAAACTCTCTTTTCTTTTAAGATTGTGTTGAGCTAACAAGCATGATAAAATGGTTGCGAGCTGGATATTGGCAGTTTGTAGTGCACAGTTAATATATTCTAAGGATTTCTCTAGGGTTTTTTTCCCCATATCACAGCAAATGCCTATGTGAAAAAGAAACCTTACAGGTATCAGCAAGAAAAGGTCAATGTTTTGTCCAGAAATTAACTTTAGTCTATCTTTTTTTGTACCAATTGCTTTTGTCATCAGTAATGTTTCTGTTAACTTTATCAGCTGTTATCACACCTTTAATTTCTGGTAATTGTAGAGTAACTCATTTCCTGTTAAGGGAAATACTGTGAGTGTTCCTGAAAAATCTTCTGAGGTTTAAATGAAGATTATTTCGTACAATATTGTGATAAGCTTTGGTTTCATGGTACAGATGAATAGTAATTACACCAACCTGTATTCCAGAATTTAATGTTGTCAAATCCTCTATTTCACTGACATTGTCATGCCTTTGTATGTACAGAAGCTCGAACAAGAAGTCTTCTTGCTTGCTATGGATTCATAGAGACAGGAAGGGATGTTCAGTGTAATTCTGTCTGATTTTAAGATCCTAGTTCACGAGTTTCACAACAATTAAAAATTGAAATGTACAAAGAATAATATAGAAGGAGGTATTAAAATAAGTTAAAGTACTGTTAATATTTTATAAACCTTTATTAAATTTTTATAAATGTTATTAAAGTGCAGTTGGGTTGACTTCAGAGTTGTGTAAAATGACCGCTTCCACAAATCCTTCAGTGAGTGCCAGTTCTTTACTGTAGGGACAAGAGGACTTCATAGGGTTCCCTGGGTCTGAGGAGAGACCTAGGAGTTTGAGGTGTGTTAGGAGAGGTGTGTCTTGCTCTGGAGTTTGGGATTGGAATACGAACAAGCAGTAATATTGCTCTGGTTTTTTATTTTTATTTTTTTATTACTATCAAAACATTTGCACTTATGTGAAAGTAAAAAATTATTTTTGATACTGGCAATTAAATAGCAAAATCATGGTGGTAACTGGCTATTCCCACAATCTTTCTCACTCTTGGAATATTCTGCTGGCCCAAATATCTAGTTCTCTCAATTGCCAGTCACTTTCCCCTTTTTTTCTTGTGTCGTCTCTCCGTTACTAAGACCAAATAAAACAATTACAGATGAAAGTGCATCTTGTGTTATGAAGTTGCACATTGCTGCAGGGCCATGAGAAGCTGCCTTGAAAGAGAGCAACTTAAAACTAATATCTGTATTGTAGAAAGAAAAAACATTTCAAATACTGAGTGACTGCTTCTGTTTCCTAAAATTAAGGAGCCTATAATCTCAGCACCATTAACAAGTGCTGTCATTCAGATACACAGTGTCTGGCTGATTTAAATAAAATGAAATGAAGATAGTTGTTTCTGGTCCCTTGGCTTCACTCATTGCCATAAACATATGCTCTGCGTCCCGCTTCTTTCCATCTTATTTATGACTTTAATTTGTTGTGTGGGCTGCGCTAGAAATTAAATTTAATACAATTCTCCAAGGGACCCTGTCATATAATAACATGGTAATTTCTGTGTATCCTTTTGAAAAATGAGGAAATTAATTCTTCCTGACATGTTCTAATTATTCCAGTGTGAACGGCAAATCCGTTTTTCCCAGCCCCTGAAGTGTTATAGGCAAATGGCTGCTGTTCAAAGCTGAGGTGCTAATGCTGACCAGCAGTGCGTTTAATTTGAAACATGAGCAGACACCTTTCAACACACCTTTGTAATATTGGAGTACTTTACAGAAATTAATTCACTACTTATTTGGCAGCTTAGCCTGGGGGTTATAGTTTTTATTCATCAATACTATAGTCATGTTAGCACAATGTTTCCTGCTTCCTCCAGTGCTCTGTGCCTGTGAAGCAGCATACAAACTGAGAAAGGAGCAGTGCTTGGTTTTCACGAACATGTTTTTAATGTGGGGACATGGGTACCACAGAAGTGACAAATCTGTGCTGGGGTGTATTTGCAGTTTGGAGAGAGGTGTACTGTAAGGTCCTCGGTGCTGACACTTTCAACTGAAATTACAGGGAAGAAATTATTTTAACCAGCTTCTTGTGAAAGAGTTCTTCCACTCAAATGCTGGCCTCTTTTGTGACAATCCAATGCCTGCTTCCATTTCTACTACATTGTTGAGTTCTAACTGAAACCAGAATGCATATGCTGTGAATTTAGGATTCTATAATATACTTGGCATAGGTAGACTTTTGCCAAGGAGAAGGCAACAAATTATCAGTATAGGCGCTGAAACTCGCACAAGTGATTCTGGGCATTTATGACTTTTGATATATTGCCTTTGGGAATTTCTATTTTAGTGTGTTCATTTTGTGCAGGACTGCCAAGTGAAGTCCTTCAAGAGTCCCAGTTTTGTAATACACAGATGTTGTCTTTGTTAAGTGTTCTTTCAGAATTCAGATGCATGGAAGTATAAAAGAAATTTCAACTATTCCAAGAAACAGAATTTGACAGAAGGCACCAAGAGGAAGAGTCTGGAATAGTTAAGACTTGATTTACAGCTTTTCAGCCATAGATGTAAGAAGAAAGGATAGTATTCAGGCATGCTGTTGAAGAACGGGAACGCGGAATTGTCTTAAAAGCCTTGCTTAGCTGTAGGGAGAAATGTGGTGGAGTTTGTGGAGGGTTCAGTTAAGGCAGTTAAGGGCATGAGATCCATCAGGCTCGGCCAAAACTGAAATCTGAGTTCCTGACAAAAGAGGGGAATGAATAGAAAGTGTATGAAAGGTGAAAGGGGACAGTGGTTGCCTGAAACGGGGTGGAAAGCTGTGAGCAAAGGGTATCAGCTAAGGCTAGAGAAGATCAGATCAGGTTGAAGGTCATTATGTGTTTGAGTGGAGCAGTTGCAGTGGATGAAAAGGACAGAAATGGCATTTGAGGGGACCTTAGAATATTAGAACAGAGACCAAATTTAGAGTTACTGAGAAACCTTGTAGGTATAAAGAAGATTAAGCTAATTGGTAATTGACTCAGAGGAAACATACAGGAACAGGAAAGGTTTATTTTACAGCAACACCACTAAATGCTGAAGTAAAAAATTAATCTTCTTTTTACACACGGGGGTAGTTTTTGCTAACAAGACAGGGAGTCAGTGTTAGAGAAATGATTAGAGTTACTGGACCACACCTCAGTATGAAATTCTTTATATAAAGTCCTTTCTGGAATAAATAATTAACTGAAGAATGTGTTTTCTCACTCTGAGTAGTTATTTACACTGAAATCTTTGAATACAGAATGAGAAGAAAGAAATTTTACATATTACTTCCATAAAGAGAGGTTTTAAGGCATAGTTGAAATTTCCTTCTGACCAATTCATGAGAGGTTTGAATTTCTTGAGGAGATCCTATAAGTGATATATTGTCATAAATACTCCATGCATCCTTGCTCAACAGACTTCATTTAAGGACATTCAAAATGCAATCTAAATTTGACTACTGGATCTAGTTTTAATTTGAAAAAGTAATTTTTGGCATTAGGGTTTTCACTAGAAAGGCTAAGTTCTCCCTGTGGGACTCTGCAATGAAAGGAGAAATTACTGCCAAAAGGCTGGTAATCTTGTGAATAACTCCAGTGGTAAAATATGTAAGATGGTGGTCTGAGTGCCTGAACAGCAAAATGCAAGGAGGGTATGGCTTCATCCAAAAATAGAAAAGAATGAGCGCATACATAAAACTTGGGTGTTGTTTCTGGTCACTTAGGACTCAGTCAAGTCTGTGACCCACTGAGATGTGTTTTGTTGCTTGAAAATTAGGAGGTAAAGGGCAGAAAACATAAGGTAACCCAAACTATGGATATAGAAGCAGTATCCTCAAAGGAGTGTTACTGACTCAGCAGAGCTGGTGTGTTCACAGCAGCTACGTGTCCTGGGAGGGACATTGGCTGAGTTTTCAGGATTGTTGCTGCTGTATCCTTTTCGTATGCCAAAAGGAGCTGAACATGAAAGTGCCTTCTTTTTCCCAGAACCAGAGATCTCGTGGATATTCAGAGATCTTGCAATGCCACCTAGATCTCTTATTACCACAGCCTGCCTGTGTGTAGCTGCTGCAAGCACGGCCATGGAAGCTGTGGCCAGCTGTCTGAAATCTCATAACATCTGTTGCTGCCTGAAAGCCTAGTTCAGATTCCAATCTATACACCAGGATTAGCCACATTACTCATCATTCAATGTACTGTCCAGTGTTATCCTCCACATCTCCACCGAAACTTCAAGGCTTTATACACTAATGGTTCTGCAATAGTACGTTTGCTAGAGACTAGAGAGTATGGTAAGAACAATATTATAAACAAATCGATTTTTTCTTTGTCCACTGTCACAGCAGTAATATCCATCTCTGTGCAGAACTTCAGAATAAAAAGCCTCATAATTCAGGTAGTATTCAGTGCTGTGGCTGCTCCGTGTTCATATCCCTCACCCTGTTGTAATGTGTTTCAGTCACGTTTGTCTGATATTTCCCTTAAGATGAAGTTCACAGGATAACTCATGTTGAAAGGGATCTCTGGAGGTCTCTTGTCCAACCTCCTGCTTGCAGCAGGGTCAGCTGTGAGGTCTGACAGGTTACTCAGGGCTTTATCCAGATGGGTTTTGACAAACCTCCAAAGGTAGTCAGCATAACTTCCCTGACCAAGCCTGTCCTACTGCTCATCTTGCCTAAGGTTTTCTTTATGTCTGCTTTGAAGAGGCACAGAACTGGTTATCTAGGTGGTAATGCATGATAGGTCTTTAAAAAACTGGTTGCCTTAGTGACTAACAATGTTCAGCAACTTCTCTGATGTCCTTTCTGCCTTAGCTTTTTTAGTTTGATACCTCTAGGTAAAGTTGGTCTAATCTCTCTCTTTAACTGAGAGCTCTTTTCAGTGGGGTACCCCTCAGCTTGAATTCTGCACTAATCATTTTTGGTTCCACTTTAAGTGCATGCTATTAGATGTAAAAAGGCAAACTAAGTTCTAACAGTGAGCAACAGATGCTTAGCAACAAAACTTAGCTTGTGAGTGTGGTGCAGTTGAAAGTTAGCCTCTGAAGGGTGATTCTCTTCCTACTACACTTCATGGTAAGGCTTTCAGTATTGGATTACACACAAAAATAAGTGTTTGTGTTTTGCCTGGGCTCATAACTTTCAGTTTTTGAGCCCTCTTCTTTCCCTGTTCTAGTAAATGCTGATTTTATCACTTGTTAGTGGGGGTTGATTTTTTTTCTTTTTTTTTTTTTTTACTCCTGAGACTGGATTGCAAGGGAAAGATTTAATTAGAAATGGAACCTGTCATCCCAGAGGTCTCTGATTTGAACCCAGCCATGTAAATAGTAGCATATATTTGTTACAGTTTGACAATTAGATTCTCTGTGTTGTGTTAATTGGTGGTTGAAATCCACAAAGGTGTCCACAGGGCCGACGGTTACCAGCCTGATGGCTTTTTGGCAGCTTCAGGGATCGGGTGAGGCTTGAAATGGAAGTGGCACTTGATCTATCTGCCCACTCCTGACACTGGCTCCTTCTGGGTCAGGGTCAATGCAGATTGGTGGGGTAATGTGAAGAGGCCAGCGTGGCCAGTGGAGTGTCTGTTCTCTGCATAAATGGGGCCCTTTCAGGTTCGGAGGCTGTCAACCTGGCGTGAGCAATAAATTTACTTGTGGGCAGAAAACAGAAAAGAAAGCAAGACTACCACATCTGTGTTGAAAGGTCTCTTGTTCATCAGAAGAAGGAAGCAATGTAGGAAATAGAGGAGGCAAGGTCTGAATAATTGCTTTTTCTGGGCTAGAAATGCAGTAACTTCTCTAGCAGATGAATGAAGAGTTGTTTGTCGCTTTTTTCCCCCCCTAATTATCTTGAGTTCATTGTAGATATTTTCTGTGGCAAACCTTTTTTCTGTTTATCCAAGAGACATCACTGACTGAATAATCAATAAGCCTTTTTCTCCTTCATCTATTCAGGCATAAGACTGGGAGTATTGAGTGAAAGAAGAGGGGGTTGCCATCACAAATATTTTAGGACAATTTACAGTTTTTCTCACTAGGTAGTTGAGGAGGAAAAATTTCACAAAAGTTTTCTGATATTCTCTTAGTGATGAATACTTTTATGATATAGGTTTATAAAAATGCTTTGTATACTTTACATAAACTACAACATCCAAAACAGTACTGCTGTGTCAGACTTAAAACTGGTATATTCTAACATATTAAGTATACACTCAGCCCTTGCATTTTTTTCTCTGCTCTTAAATTATGTCCCTTTTCCTTTATTCTCCCACAGTCTAGATTCCTCCTGTCTTTTTATTTGATTGGTTCATCTCTTAAATGGATACAAGGGAATTATAAATAAAATTGGACCAAAAAAGTCCAATAGCACTTTGAATTCTTGAATCTTTTTTTAAAAATTAAAATATATATATTTTACGAAGCGTAACACTGTTATAAATTCTAAATCTGCTCTTACTCCTAAGTACATTCTTACATTATACTGGCAGATATTGCAAGAAGAGAAACTAAAATGTAGAAAATTTAAATAGCAAATTATTTGAGTTTTTCCAGAGACCATTGAGAAAATTTTTTAAGCATCCATCATTTTTCCTATCACTTCAGTCTCTGCAGCTTTTTGAAAAAAGTATTATTTAAAGTAATACTGACATTTTATTCTGTGAAAAACTATGCATGTTTTGCACATTTTCTGTATAGAAGTGTCTTACATACAAAGTTAAAAAAAATCAGATGGAAGTAGAAACATTACTTGCTACTTGGCAAGCTGCTTTTTCTCTTGCAGAAAGATACAGAAGTGGATGCACTGGCGTTTATGATGTATCTTGCTAACTTCTGTCTTGATTCTGAGAGCTTCAGTTCCCCCATTTTCATGGCCACTGTGATGCCCAGGCTTGGGCTGCAGTTGTTGGAACTTTGTATTGCCCAGTCGCTGCCTGTGAACACCCAAATGCCCTTTCTCACCATTTAGGCTTGACGCCCCACACTCACCTGTCACTAGATTTATACTGCTTTTGCATTATTCCACTTTGGCCACTGAGCCATGCTCTGCCCTGACTCTGAATGGCCACGGCCTTACCCATAATTCTGTGTCACAACACTGTGTGTGGGGGTTTTACGTGTTTTTTTAGCAAAGAATTCAACATTAAATTTGCACCACTGGCAACCCTGATCTTACTGGTGATTGAATGCACTGAAGACGTTTTCAAAACCTCTCAAATAGGACAAACAAAAAAAACCCCTCTGAAATTATGCAATAGAACTATGAGCTGCAGTATACATTACTTTTAGATCATATTTATTTGCTGACGAGAGCGCAGAAGTGACATCACATTCTTCATTGTTGATTTAAAAGCACACTCCTCTTGCAAATAATAACTAAATAGTCATATGTGTTCATTTAGTTACTGTGGCAAGAGGTATAAAATAGGCAGAATGGACGTAAAAGTGTTAGGCAAGGGTTCACAATCTTATGGCAAAACTCTCTGCATATTCATCTCTCACATACCTTGTTCTTAGAGAACAACCCATTCCACCATTTCTGAGAGAACTTTATCTTGCTGAAATAATTTTATAGCATACTAAAATTATCCTAACAGAAATGATTGTCAGAATACATTGGATGAATTCTTATGGTTATTGGTGTTTATTGTTACTGATAAAAAAGAAGTTAATGCAGAAACTGGTAGAATAGCATGAGGAATTCAGGGAAATGCAGCTTGGTGTTGACCCATACTAGGATTGGATAAGGCTGGAGCTAGGGAAGGCCTTGCAGTGTGTCTTTTTTGGCCTCTGCCTGGCTCAGTCTGCTGTTGAGGAACATGTCACAAAAGGAAGGGGAAAGTCAGGGAAAGAAAACTGTCCGTGGCTCTTTTTTTTTCCATAAGCAGCTTCAGCCTGACGGTCCTTTCTGACTGTCAGCTACTGTGTGGGAGAGAAGTGGTGCTGATCCCACGTGAGTTAGAGCCTGAGATCACATTTTACATCAGTAATCTACGGGAAATTGGATGCTCTTTAAAATCCAACTGAGAAATAGGTAGCAATGCTTTTGATAGACACTACTGAACTGTGGTCATTTTACTTTTGTGTGCACCTACGCACACAAACCACACCCCCACACCTGAGAATGTGCTGTGAATCAGTTTGTGACCCCTTTGGAAATGCGCTGGTAATAACAAAGTCAGGGTAAAACAAGTTGCTTTGTTAGTAGCAGCAGGTCATGGTAAAGCAAGTCGCTTAAACAGACCAACAGTAAGGTATGAGAATGTGTGTAGTGTACACCTGTAGTGTAACTGCTCACACAGACGCGGGAACATGGATTAAACGTCATGTACATAAAGAAGGAGTAACTCTAGGGAGAGTATATGTGACACCGTTACAGTATTTGTTTAACTATGGAAACGTCTATATTTGAATTGGCAGAAATTGTGCAGAAACCTCCCAAACAAGTAACCTAGTCAAGAGCAATAACCTAAAAGTAAGTAGGAGGACTGTAGAATAACATGATTGTTTAGTTAATGTAGTTTTCAGTATAAATAGTGTTTCAAGTCAGCATGACTTTAATGCTGACCCTCCCAGTACATGAAAAAAAAAAAAAATAACGCTTGAAACTAACAGCATGTTAGCAGCTAATTCGTGCATTATTTCAGTATCATTCATAAATTACTTTTGAATCCTTTGACTTAAGAAAAAGAAAATCCCACAAATCCTACTTTTGGTCAAAGCATAAGACCATAATTAACTCGGCATGTGCTTTTGAATTAAGAACACAGTGTTCTGAGCTTTCTTAAAAAGCTTTTAAAAATGTTGGGGGAATACTTTCATAGAGCCTTATTGACTGAGCAGAGTTTAAGATTTGTCACATATGAAGTGATGTTAATTAAATATTGTTATTCCTTTCTGTCAATCAAGGAAGGTTAAGCTTTTTTTGTTACTTGAACAAAAAGGGAAGTGAAACAGGTGAAAATATATAAAACAGCTGTGAGGAAAACAGGAGGAATAACATAGTAGGAATTTAATTAGTCAGAATTTATGGGGGATGCAGGAGGTTTAGGTGCTAATTCCAAAGCATTGCATTTTTTGCAGTACTAATATAATTTGAATAGTTTTGGACTTTTTGGTTGTGTATCATTTACTTAATGAATGCAGAAAATAAATGTAGTGGCAGAAGGCCAGTTTTTGACACATACATATGCTTTACTTAAAGCCATATTTGAAAACTGATGTTTAATATGACTGTCACTGAAACCTTCTTTTTATTAAACCAAAATGTTGTTAATCAGAGTCCCATTTAATGATACCTCAGGTCTTTCAGATGCTATGGGCATATTTTTAAGCCAAATGAGTTATTGTGTGTATTAGGTATTCAAATATTGCTGATAATGTCTCCCCAAACCATAAATTTTGTAATTATTCATGTTTATATCCTTTTATTTCTATTAATGTGCCTAAACCTATGGGTGGGTGATATGTGCAAGGACATCTTCAGGACAAAGTTTTCTAGAATTTTCTCTTCTGGAAAAAATGAAAATCGGAGTCTAATTACAGGACCTGAAATGCTGGTAGTTAAAAATACATCAACAGACATCATATGTTCTTCATATGTAATAAGAATATAGCTATTACAATTGACAATTCTAAGGACAAAATGAAGAGGCAGCTATGGACCTATATAATAATAGGTAAATTATATTGTTTCATCGATGTATTAAGCTTGGGCAGTGTATTATTGCTGTCAGTATTCAAACCTTTGAAGGCATGAAAAGCACCCAGGAAGAAACGTGGAGCCTGTTTTACAGTTTCCTCTTGTTTTCTGCTTAATGGGGGAGAAACTTCTGTGCGAACAGAGTTAAATTAATGTGGGAAATTCTGCCTCTAAATCTTTGGCTTCCAGGCTCATCATGTTTTCTTGTGGGTCTTTGGAAACAGAGAGGCCCACAATGACATAGAATCCTGAAAGGCTGCTTCGAGAATTTCCGTGCTTTTAAAACTGTGTAGGTACTGAGGTAATATTTCACGAAATGAATCCCTTCTGTAACTCCACTTAGGATATTGGGAAGTCTGTAGCAAAATGATGCCTGTAGTTAGTTTTTTAACTTCATCCTGGATGAGGAAATATGGGCACTTTGAACTAGAATTCCAGTTATTTAGAAAAAAAAAAGTATAAAATCCCCTCAATTTTAATGTTACATGTTTTAAAGCAACTTAATTTGCATTGGAAATATCATATTTTAAATATTCAGTATGGTTTTTTTTATTATTTAGCTATATTTGCTTTTCTAGTACAATAATTAGGTTTCCTTTACCTGAGCTGCTGTGTGCTGGAGGCCTCCAGAGGCCTCTGCCAACCTTCAGGATTCTGTGTGGTTTTACCTTCCTGACCAAACCTTGTAGACCAAACTGTTGAGCATGAGTGAACAAATGTCCGTAGGTTGAAATCAAGAGCCAGACTTTTATAGTGAAGAGCTCTGATGGACTGGGTGGAAAAGCACACGTTGTATGTATTGAACATTGGCACTTGGACTTGATTTTGCTTATTATCAGTTTTTTTGTTTATAGTAAGCTTCACTTTCTGCATGTTGTACACTCAAACAGATACAATTATGAAGTGTTCTAGTTTTGTTATTTTATTAAAGAAGAATAACCAAAATATCACTCTCGTTGAGCATTTTTAAGGGCTCTGAGTTTAGGAACTAGGATTTCTCCATGTCCCCTTTGGATTGGAAATATCACAGTGTTAAGTGCAGCATCTCTAGCACTTCAGAAAATCTGGGAGAGGAGAAAGCTACTCAAACCTGAAGCTGTTTTGTTTCTTAGTGCAAGATACTACTAATTAGCAATTAAATCAATCGATTTGCCTTGCATTAGCTATTAGTTTTGATACTGACTGGCAAGTAATGTATTACACATCTTAGAAAAAGTCTGTTATACTTTGATCTGCAAATATTTTATTAACAGAGGCTATAAACCACAATGAGTGGCTCAGTTGTGGGTGGTTTTTTCATGCTTATTTTGATGATATAGCAGTATCTTGGGATGACATACTGTAGTGAGTGAGGATAAATATGTGTTGCCAAGGTCTAAACAGCAGCAATATGGAAGTAATTCAGCAGTCAGTTTCACTCAAAGTTTGAAATCTGTGCTGTATTATTTTTTTTTTTTTTAGCTGTGTTAATTGCTAGCTTGTTTTCCATATGGTTCTGTTTTAATGGAGCACATTTGTTGCAGATGGTTGGAAAGTGGGTTGGACAGTGCCTAAACTGGCTATGACTAATTCATACAGTGATTATACTATACTTTAATGTTTAACAGTCGTCTTTGTAAACTTCTTTCATTCACAGTTCCCTTGCCATTGAAATGTGGTCCAAGATAACTGAAAAGTATTCTTCTTTATTTAAACTTGGCCTTAGAGAAGAGCAAGAACACAGAGCGTATAGTCATCTTTTCCCTGATTCAAATTCAAAACCACACCCCAAACTGGGTTCTTCAGATGGGTTATCTCCATTATTATTATGGTTTGGTGTGCATATTTAGCTGAGGTAATGGTCTCTAAGAAGAGCCACTTGAAGAACTGAAGTGACCTTAACAAATGCTAAGGCTATCTTTCTTCACACCACAGTGCTTTTACCTGTTTATTGGTTTGCAACTAGGTGTAGCCATTTTGGATACCAACAGCCTTGCTTGAAAGTTTTGATATTGCTAACTTGGACTTGAGGACACTGAATAATGGCATTATGTTGAGGTGAAGCTGAAGGTATAAGTGCAGCAACAGCAGCATGGAATCATTAAGGATGTTGTAGATCAGTTTAGTGATGGTATGCATGACAGGAATCTTTCATATACTCACCCTGAGTCTGAATGGATCATATATGAATGCATGCAAAATCCATAGAGAAAATTAAAGTATGGGAGATTGTCCAGCATTGATGTAGTGGATTCTTAGATTAGTTTGTTTGGTTCTCCTGTGACAAAGCATGTGTGACTGACTTTCCCTTTGCTGACGACTACAGTGAATGTCACAGTCAAACTCCAGCCGATGGTCCTTTGTAAAGGAGAAAAGAGCACTACGGTTCAGTGCGTTTCTCTACCATTTTTACTGTTGTTTTCTCACATTGTCACTAAAATATTCTCTTTGTTATCTGAATGGGACATCTGCTGACTGGCTTAGCTCTCTTTACCTGATTGTGTGAAAAGTCTTGGTTAAATCTGTGAGGCCTTGGAGGCCCAGTAACCTGCTAAGTGCTATAGAGCCTGAAAGACATTATGTCCTTGGACTAACTTGTCTCTTTGACTTACAGCTGTATGTGATAGATAAAAACAAACTTACATATAAAAGACTGGGGTAAATGTAATTTTAATACACTCGTGGACATGTTAATGAGTAGCTGGTTTTTCTTACCCTAAAGTATATAAAAATCCATACAAATAAGGTGTATTTTATAGTAGGGCAGAAAAATAAAACAGGCAAGCTTTAAAAGAAAGCTTTTTTTCCCTGGCTCTATCACAAACCTGCTCAATTGGAATTGATAATTTGTTTGAAGTGGTTGGAAATCCACTTAGTATGGCTAACAACGTAGAATAATGCAGACAGTTTGGCAGTTAGCACTAGGATGTCTAAACCACAGCTTTGATGCAATAATACTATAACTTGAAGATTTACCTAATTTATAATTTTGCTCAAAGCTCTCGCCCGCTCTGTGCTGCTGCTTGGCACAGTGATTTGTCTGCGCTAGCCGGAGTTTAGTTTGAAACACGTTTGCATTTGATTGGTGTTTTCAGATTTTGATAGCTGCTAGTTCCTCTCCACAGAAGTAACCTTTTAAAATGTCAGTTTTAATGTACAAATTTTATGAGAATAAAAAGACTTTTAAAAATACTAATTTTAGACTTCGCTGCTGAGCTGGTAGTCAGCTGCTGTTGTCTCAGGCTGAGTCCTGGAAAATTAAGTCAGTGCTCACTAATAAAATGTGTACTCTGGACTTCATGCGGAGAAAAAAAACACTTTTCTTTTAAATTTTTTTTCTGTAACTGTTGCACAACTGCCAAAGTAATCTTCTGTCCTTTTGCTTGTTGATATTTACCCTCTTTCCTTTCTTCTTTCCATCCATCCTTCTGTCTGTCTGTGTCTCCCATGCGCTGGATTTCCTGCAAGTGGGAATTCCTCTCCTCTTGGGTGATAGTCCTTCCTGAGAGGAGTAACATCAGGTATATAAGATTTCATGCTGTGGTCTGTAGCAGAAAAGCCTTACAGATTCGGGTGTATGTTTTACCAAATATTTCATGTAAACTATGGTTTAAAGAGTTTTCCCTCTGAAGGTGACACGATATTTAATTGCTGCAGAAAGATCTGATAATTTTATGTAACCTTAATTGCTGCAGCTATTCTTGTAATTTGTCATATTGGCCAGGTTGCTGTGTCATATGCTCCTTTACAGAGGTGACACTGAAATTCAAAAGGAACGGAAGCTGAAGCTTTTTTCCCCCCTACTTTCAGTGTCCCTTGTTCTAAATCAGAAAAGCAGCATTTGTTTTGGCTTCAGGGAGCTGTGTGTTCAAGCTCACAGCTGGAGGTGTGGTGCTGCAGTGATGGTCACCAGTGATGGGAAGGGAGAGTATAATGATTTAAAAAAACCCCAACAAAAACAGCACCATATAAACTCCCTCGGGATTAAAGGCAAGCGTTTCATTCTTTCCCTTCTTAAAGCTCCTGTATAAATTGTGCACACAGATGAAAGAATTACAGAAGGAAATATGTTCAGATTTTAAATATCAGCAAGATATATTTGGTTGTGATATTGCCTCATATGGAAGTAGTGAGATTTTCTTTATCATCTTCCAGTTATGTGTTCTAAAATTGTGTCTTTTTGGTCATGATTCTTTTCAAAGAAGTATCAGCGCTAAGCCTTTCCATTTAATTGTAGTAAAATGTTGCCCTAAAGTGGAATAAAGTATTATTTTTTTTTTACTAGTTGATATAGAAAAACACATAAATGCAATAATATTTTAACTATAGTTTGTATAGATCTCTCCCATTTAAACACTATGCAAATCTTTCATACTGCAGGGCACACAACTGTGAGACTATAATGTGTGGTGTAGCAGGAATACACCATAAATTTGATAATCATACTTGTAAGTTCTTAATATTTCATACAAAGAATGGGGAAGAATAAAAATAGAAGAAAAAGAGCACTGAATGGAATTATGAATATCCACGTGTAAAGGAAATGAGGAAAGATTACCTTGGTCTTCTGTACTTGCCTGTGATAAAACTGTGATGCCGAATACTGATCAGATGCTGTGGGTTATAGTGGAATGTGGGAATATTGTGGAATCAGGATTCCTTTCAGATGTACTCCATTATTTTTGAAGTCCTATTAATTCCCCATGTGTTCTGGCTAATGAAATAAGGAAAGCACCCTTTTTATGGGGGCAAGACGAGACTTTACTGCTCAGCCTTGTACATGTTATCCAGCTGGACTGATGGGGCACTGTTTAGAGAAACATGGGTGGGAGGCTATTTTAAAAGAAAATGAAAAAACATTTGTTTAACTGCGTGGCAACACAAATATTTTACCAAGTGAAGGCTGACTATGCATTTTATTATAACAAAAGGTGCAGGCTTGAAGGGGAAAAAAAAAAAGCAAAACACTATCTTTCTAGGATTTAAGATAATCCCATATAGAGTGATTATTTTTAAACCTCACTATAAATGTATGCATTTAACTCTTTAAATTCTCACATCCCTTTTCTAATCTGAAGAGTCTGTTGGAAGGAAATGCTTGCCAATGTTTCCTATCAAATACAGATGCTAGGCAGAAGTTCCTGGGGTTTCGTAGGGAGTCCCTGGGCTTGCCCAAGCTACTGCCATTCTCATTCTCCTCTCCTTATTTCTTCTCCTTCCTCTTTGGCTGAGGCATCTGTTCCCTGAGGCTGCTCGCCTGCAGCCCTTGCTCTGTCCTGCACCTTGTGGTGTCCTCTTTTAGGTACCAGAGCAGAGGAATGCCGTCGTATTTCCACCTGCTCTAACTGGTGGGCTTTGAAGAAAAGGCTGAAAACACAACCTAATGATTTTGTTTGTATGGAACTATGCATGTAGGTATGTATACACCTACATACATACGTGTACACACACATGCACACGTGTCCATATATAAATATATGAAAAGTCATAAAGACTCATTTGGGATAATCATTTCAAACCCCTTTTGGGATAATTGTATTTTTCACAAATGTTGAAGAAACCAGGTAGTTCTGCAGTTCATTCTCTGTGGTTACCAGCAAAACTTTTACAGTCATGTTAAGTTAGCTTGGTGGAATGTGAAATTGATAACAGTAATTAAAAAATGTAGGTGGTTTTACTTATTTGCATCACATTGCTTACTGAACTACTTTAGTTCCAGGAGTATGATATTTTCCAGCTGTGTTAGCAGTAGACATTTCAGAAGGATTTAGATATACCCCAAAATATTAATATATATAAAACCTATCACTTTTTCAAAATCTATTACCCTAAGCACTTTGAGAGTGAGCTGTAAATGAGTCCCTGTATTGTGGTTAACAGTATCCTCTTTCTATATGGGTTATATTTTTAACTTCCTCTCTTTAGAAAGGAAAGATTTAAAATCCTGATAATTATATGGGCAGAAAAAAAATGAGTGCTCAAAGACTGGATGGTGCATATCAATAAACTGCAACAGGTACACCTTTTGAGGTGTGTTTAATGTGTGAAACTTTGATATATGGGTTTTGAGAAGTGTAGTGAAAGTGCCTGTTTGCAGCACTTTCCAGGTCTGAAACACGGTGTGGCACAGCTTCAGGAGGATTTGTCAGCCTGGAAGCTGATGCTGCTGGAGCTGGATTTCAGTCTAAGGCATATATGGACAGGATATATCATGTAAACAAAGTGCACCCACTGTCCTGACTTGATTAATTTGTCTGTTCTGATCCACTTTGTTTTAAAACAATGCAGTGGCATGATTGGCTGATTGGGTATTGAAAGCTCCAACATCAGGGAAAGAAAATTAACAAACAAACCCCCAAATCTCTGTGTTCATTTGTTTGGTTTCATTTTGAAGTGATCCCTGTTTCATACCCTTTAGAGATTCAGATCCTCTCATTCCTTCTTTTTAGCAGCAGATCTCAATGTAGTAAAGAAAGGTGATTTATTAAAATTTTGTTTTCCCTGTTTTACACATGAGTAAACCCAGGCATAAAAAGGTAATTAGTATTCCAGATACTGAGTCAAAACTAGGCCTTACACTGTTGTGTGCCCTCTTCACTAGACAATGCTGTTTGGGAAATTTTGATTAGTGGGAAAATTGTAGGCCGAATGCTAAACGCTGCCTGGTGAATAAGTTTTTGAGGAGGTATCGAAGCTCACCATCTTCTGGGTGTAAATCTGACACTAATTGTACATGCATGGCGCCTTTCTGTCTCTGAGCTGTGTTGGGTTCAACAGCAAACTGCAATCCCTTAATTGATACTTTTTACATATATATACACATATATTATGAAATAGTTTATCACGGAATTTCTGACGCTCATTATAAAATCAGTGAAGCATTGCATAGATCAGTATTCTCTTGCAGAAGACAGTTTGGACTATAATAGCCCTATCATTTATTGAAATCAATGGTAATAATCAGAAGGATGGAGTTGACTGTGTGATTTTTGTTCCATTGTTTATCTAGTTTATCCTCAGGACTTAAAAAAATCAGTAGATATGAAAATACAAAGACCCCAATTGAGAGGAGAGTTTAAGAGGTTGGGTGAGAAGCTCAGTGGCATGATCACAGAGGTAACAGTTCCAAAACTGAAAAAGAGATTTGTAAAGGATTTGGACACTGTTTTGTACATTGTATCACAAATCAGGAGGGAGTTGAGTTTTGGAATGAGATGGAATATCTAGGATTGCAAAAGAGTTGAATAGTAAAGAATTTCTAGTGGTGAATGTGGCAATCTGAATTGAATTCAAACATCTAAGTTGCTTGATCCTTTAGTTCTGAAAAAGAGCTAGTTTTTATGGCCCAAATGCAGTGTTTTGGATACCCAAGAGCAGTTCTGCTTTCTCTCATCTGACACGGAAAGCTGTGCCTACAGTGGTACTGGTGTGGACTGACCAGGTAGACCAAGAGTACAGAGAACCTGGAGAGAAGGGTACATGGAAAAAACTGAGATAGGTTGTGCATAACGGGGCAAACCCAAAGAGCAGCTGCTGGTGCTCAGAGATAAGACTTATTCTTTCATGGTATATGAAGATAGAGAAAGCCGCTGTTCTTTGCTAGTGATTGAGGGCACAAGCTGGTAATTTGGACAACAGAATTTGGTTCCATTATGTATATATATTTCCATAATATACAGATTCAATTATATACATATATATACACACACTATATATAGTGTGTATATATATATATAATCACACACTAGTCTGTGGGGCTACTTGAGTAAAGAAACACAGAAGGAACTGACTTAGCTTTTCTTCATGTCTTTGGGTCAAATCTGCTACACATATTATGCATGAAATTTCATTGACTTGATGATTTTTTTTTTTTCCCCCTCTGGAAATACTTTTTATTCTGCTGTGCACCAGTGCAGAGCATATTGTGGCTTCTGCTTGGCTGTATGAAAGTGATGTTCCCGAAGTGAGAAAGTGGATTGTCTTTGCTCAGTATTGGCCACCAGATTTTCCAGGGCCAACATGACAGAGCAATACAGTTACTCAGAGGTAGAGTTTGATGGATCCAGTTGAACTTGTAATGTGTCAGATTCCAATTAGTGCCTCATTCTGCACCAAAGCAGCACAATTTTGTAGTATTTGCCTGCTTTAGTACTGTATCTACTGTGCTATGCCACTAGCTGCTGCAGTGGCAGCCTGACTTGTCGGGCTTCTACACTGAGTTCTTAGATTACTGGATTACTGTTGTTCTTTTATGTGTGTTTTTTTATAACACATGGATATTCAGCAAAAACACCAGGACACAGAGTATCGTATTCATGGAGGCACAGACTGTACCTGGGCAGCTCTCTAGCTGCTAAGTGGGAAATGATGCAGATAATTTGCTATCTAAGCAGCTCTGATCTTAAAGCATGAATTCATATTCTGTGTAGGATACTAATGCAGATTTTATTACTTGTTCGCCAAAAGAGCGTTGGCATACTTAATATATTTTAAGGAACAAATAGAACTTTTGGGAAATGGTGTATTTGCATTGTGCATATCAATGCAGTAGCCATACCAAGATGCCTCTAAAGCAGACTGTTAAGATGAATTCTACAAATGAAAATAATGAGAATTTCCTGACTGTGACTTGTAAAGGATAGAGCCACCTATCACTTTGCACAAAGTCTGTTTTCCATTAGATGTTAGCTCTTATTCTTTTTTTTTCCTTTTTAATAAATAAACTTAGCAGTGTATTTTCTGTCTCACAGAGGTGGTTTTATTCAGGAAAAAATAACAACTAAGAGGCAGCCAAAGAATACTGGTGGATGATACATGTGTCTGTGAAAACAGGTTCACATATCTTAAGATGTGATTATCTTGGCTGAACAGACACTTACACAAATAAATAAATGGTAGTACTGGCTGATGACAGTGACATCTCAAAGTTGTAGAAGACTACTGTGAAGTTCAGACTATTTCTAACCAGATTGAATACTACTGTGTAGCTAATTTTTTTAACATTTTGTTTGCCACGTTTTAGGCAGCTCAGGTATTTGAATGTTAAGTAAATTTGAAATTACTAGCTTTGCAAATAAGTGTAGTTTCCCTTTTTACGTAGGTCATTAAAGTGACTTACCTGTAATCGTGTTAATATTTTCAAGGTCAAGTTGTCAATTTTTTTTTTTTCATGATTGGAATTATATTGTGAGAGAGTATAATGGCAGCAATGTGTCAGAATCTGTGTAAAATGGAGACAGATTGTTGACACATGGGTTTGAGATTAAACCATGTGCATGGTCCTTTATATATTATAATTTGCTTAATCTGGCTGCTTTGTAATTTATCTGGAGAGGAATTGAATTGTGCTTTTCACTGAGTAGCAGTTTTGGGGACACTGATGTTTGAATTCATACAGTACCTTCTCTCTGGGCTGTTGAGCTTGTAAGTAAAATATAATGCAATAAAGGATTAAAAATGACTGAAAATATGCTTTGCAGTCATTTTAGTCCCTTAACGGTCAATGAGGGATCACTTGGAAGGAAAGAGGCTTCTGGGAATGAGCAGACATCGAGGCCAGCATAGCTGTTCAACATCTTATCCAACTTCCTACTTCTGCGACCTCTGAGGAACGCTGTCAACGCTGTGCTGGTATGTCTGGAAGGGCTTGGACCGCGATCGTTGTGGCGAAGATGTCAAGTTACAGAGAAAGTCGTTTTTCTTTAACTGTTGGTAAAAAACAGGTCAAGTGGGGTTAATCTTGACTGCTAATGATTCCAGCCTTTTCAGGATGGTATTATTTGTGGTGCTGAACAGCTGCCTCTACTGCTGCTGTTTGAACCCAGTGCTGGCACTGTCAGCAAAGCTTTGCTTCTGTGTTGGTATCAGGTTGTGTTCCTCTAGGTACTGGGTGACATTTCGGCTTGCCAGGGATGTGGACTGTGTGACAGGAGAAGGATTGCCTCTGTGTACAGTTTTGGTGGTGCAGACAACTAATGAATGTTTTTGCAGCTACCGTTTCGAAAAAAAGGAAGTTACTTAAAGCCGCACTTTGTCACTGGGACGTGAGAATTCTTTTCTTTTGAAATATTGTCTGAAATAAGTTTGCTAAAAATGAAATATTCAAAAACCTAGGGCCTTAAGTACCATGAGGTTTGAGAAAATGTTTTCTATTTGGTTTGAGTCTTTGAAGACACATTATCAGACTTTCTCCTGTAGCATAATTTAAGAAAATATCATGATCTAGCTTAATTCTATGTGCTCGATGAACTTGTTGCAATGAACAGTAAACTGGGAAAGGGCAAAGATATACCTGTATTTGGGGTCTTTTTGGACACTGCTGCCTTTTTGTGAACACAGAACAGAAGCACAATTTATCACGGTGAGTTGGGGCTGAGTCCTTTGAGATTTACAGAAGTGTGTCTGTAGTTTCTGCCCAAAAGGGGAAGAATTTTCCATTCCGTGCTTTTCTCTGTGCCCGTTCCAAGTATCACCTGGCCCATGGTGATTTCAAATGTTTTTCTCTTGCCTCGTAGTGTCTGAATGGGCACAGACTTCTTTCCAGTTAACATACAACAATCTCTTGTGCTTACTACTGAACTCTGATCTTTGGCTGGATGCACGCTTGTTTCTTTAAGCACATGTGGTGCAGAGTAGACCTGGAGTTGGGTAATTCATAAGAGCTGGGTGTTATTTGTATTACTACTACTTGAATGAGTCTGTATTATTTTGCACAGCAGTGTGGTCACCTGGCAGCAGGTCATTAGCATTTTAGGTTTCCTTCCCTCACAACAATGCACAACATGCTAATTAGAGGGTTTTGAAAGCTAAGCAACCTGGTTTAAAATCAGACATTTTAATTTGTAGCTTTAATGGCTGTATTATAATAACTGGCTTGGCTCAGGGGAGAAGGGGGGAGAAGCACTTCTCATGTTCCAGTAGCAAGGTCCAATATAACAGAAGCTGACAAAATTAAAAACCTCATAATTTGACCTTTGCCTGGGATAAAAGGCTGTTTCATAACAATTTCCTTTTGTTCTTTGTTTAAGCCATTACTCCAAAAGGAGCCTCCGATTAATCTAAGTAAATGCATCATTACAGTCCTAATCCATGTCCTTCTGTCAGTGTCTGTTTTAATTAAATAAGAAACACTAGCAGAAAGATATCACGCACAAAGCTGTGATTGGAGAAAGAGGGTTGTTTGATCAGGGTGAGATTAAAAAAGGCTTTACTGTTTTGTCCTTTTGCTCTAGATGCCATAATGTAGGTTAAAGGAAGAAAACTTGCCTAATAGTTTAGCACATTGCTTCTTATTACAGTATCTAAATAACCAGATTTACCAATGAAACTGTCCCAGACACTCATTTAATTATATACAGAACATTCACAAACAAATAAAGTGGCAACTTGGTTTGAGTAATTTGACACATTAATATGCTTGGGACTGTGTAGACAGCTGGCCAGAAACTGTATTCAAGTTGCAGGTTTTTTATATTAAATAAAGCATTGATGAAAGCTGTTTAGGTACTTTCTTTTTTTTAGTATTCGTGGCTCACATATTGTAAACATGATCTATTGCAAATCCCTGATTTTTAAAAAAATATTTTTGTTTCTCACAAAATCAGAACAATTATTTTAAAGCGGTGAAGGATTGAAGGATCCATTTAATAAATGTCATAACATCCAGCTAGTTAATATTGCTAAAGCAATGCATATGTAAGAGACTCTTCCTCAAGGTAGTGTTTCAAGATCCCTGTGGTGAGGGTTTTCTCCCATATCCAGGCCATTATTTGATGTAATGAAAAGAGAAAGTGTGCAACACAGAGATTGTTAATTAATTTAGCCTAACAAGATGAAGATAAATGAAGAAAAGCATGGATTGAATGAAGCAAGAGGTCTTATTTACAATTTAATACTTCTTTATATTAGGCATTTTTCAATTTACAAAAGAAAGGAGTTTAAAGAAACAGTGTTCTGCAGATGCACGCAAGAAAACTTTGCATTATGTGAGCAGTTCCTAGAACTGCTGAAAATCAATTTTGGGTTAACCTTTAACTTTAAGTTTTCTTCCCCTTTTTTTTTTTTCCTTTTCACAATTACTTTTCTCATTTTGATTCACATGATGTTAAGAATGAGAAAATTTAAACCCTAAACTTTTTTCCCATTGAAATAAATAGCAAGTTACCAATGGGTACTCTTGCAAGCCCAAGTACTACAGTATTTCATTGTTTTTACTAACCTAGAGTCACAGCTTATTTTTGAGCAATTTGTGTGTAGAAAGATTCATTAAGAGATGTAACTATAATAATGCAATAAGACATGATTTTAATACGTGTTCCAAGGTGTAAGTCTACTGTTGCTTATATGTTTTCAACTGTTCTGTTGCAGTGAAAGCTAAGAGAGGAATCCAGGACAGTGTTAATTAATGAGGATTTTATGTAAAAAAACCTACGATTTTTGATTTGGGAAAATATTTTTTCTCAAGACCATATTTGCTTTAAACATTTAGTGAAAAGCTGTAGATGCTAATTTCTTAACAATTAAAAAACCCCCAAGATTAAAAGGCATGCCATAGATTTTAGATTTCTCTTCTTCCCAGTCCCCAATTTAAATAAAGAATATCCAAATCTAACGGTAAGTTACAGTTTGCATCAGTTGAGCCACTGCATCTCAAGGTGTATATTATGACAAAGTTTAGAGTTTAATTCTAGAGATGTGAAGAAAAAAAATTAGGTCTGTCATTTTTAATATCTAGCAAATTAATTAACAAAAAATGTCCTGTGTTGTGAACGACTTAGGGATAGCTTTATCAGTTTGTCTTAAACCCTGAATTGTAAAAGATGACCCAAAGTATTAGGCCATCCTGTATTTTTTTTTTTTTAATAAAACATCTTCCTTTTTACAGATGAATTGGGTCTGTCCACTATTTGACCTTCTGCCGTGATTTCTGTCTGCAAAGGAAATGCCTTCCTTCCTTTTGCAGTAGCTAGACAGGACAGCGTTATCTGCAAGCAGTGTCACTACAAGCAGTGGTCGCCACAAATAGCATTATTATGGTCCCTATGTTTTTATCTTGGGGGTCATGAACAAATCCCTGCAACTGCTTCTAAAGATTTCAATAAATAGGACTTTTTATCCAGACAATTGGCTTTTATATTACTTTTAAACAAAACTACTAGTCCATCAAGAGTTTCAAAAGGAAAACAATTCTACAGAGTGCTGGTATGGCAGCACAGACCAATCATTATGGCACCCATTCTCCAGTCCTTTATTTTTCAAGTCCACAACAATAGGTTGTTGATTCAATGGACAAGACCAGAACAATTAAGTTCTCTGTTTAGCAGCAGTGCAGCATTTTAATGCCCTCCTCTAATAATGGTCTCATTATTGTTATTCTAAGACTGGGCCTCAGGAGGAGGAATATTTGCTGGAGGTACGTCATTATTTTGCAAATTTCGATTAGCTCATCATGTTGTCTGTACTGTGAAAATCGTAGCTAATTAGGGCAGTCAGTTAGACTACCAGCTTTTGAGCTTATGAGTTAAAAGGTAGCACACTTGATAGGCCAATGATGTGAAAAAGGTGGTAAAAAGGGGGATTAGAGCTGTTGCCTTAGTAACTCTAACTTCCATCTGTGCGGGAACAATGGACCTGTGTTTCTCCTCTACCTTGGTGTAAAAATTGGTTTTGTTTCGAAAGGACGGGGCTTTTTATGACAATCTGGAATTCAGCCTAACGGGGTGTAGTTTTAGTCGTTAGAAGAGACCATTGGAGGATAGGAAAGATGAAAGGTCATGGCGAGCTCCAAGGACATGAAAGGTCATTGTCTCTCGTAACAATAGTGGATTGTTTTGTCCCATTATTTCCAGCCAACTACTCAGTCAGGTGATAGAAAAGATACTACCAGTTTAGTCAGGTGGAACGGGAGAGAAAGATAATGCACCTTCTAAAGAACAAAAGATAACTATAATTCGCCTTTATTAAACAAAGTTGCACTTATTTGTGGCCATCCTCTGAAAAGGGTTGTTTACTGACTTACTGTTCCAGCCTGCTTTGTTCAGCACTGCCTCTGTAGGCCATCACATCTCTGGGAAGCAATCCAATGTGTTAGAAAATGTTGTTTAAGCTTTCTTCCCATGAAGAGGAGCCCCCAGGAGTACCACTGATGTGATACTTAACAATAAATTTAGTTGTTGTAGCTTTCTCACATTACTGGCGTTCTTAAAAGGTTTTCCTTCAAACACAGAGTAAAATTAGCCATAAATATGAAATAAATTTGCTTCCAAACTTTATAGCATTTTATCATAAATTCTACAGCACATATTGCAGAAAGTTTACAGCAAACTGTATTAGGTGCTACTGAATAGAGAGCAGAGACCTATAGTTGTGTAAAAATAGATTAGCTTTAGTACTACTCTTATGCAAAGGGAAATAGATAAAAGTCTCATCTGTGCTATGCAGAAGCTTTTGGTGACTGTGCCTTTGTTTTAAGGAAAAAAACAGAACTACTGCCATATTATTTAATAAAACAGCTATAGCACAGTTCATGAGGAAAGCATTTCTGTTAGTGAATAGAGCTGTCACCTCTTATATTTTTCCTAGAGCATCCAAACTCCCAATTCTCTGTCTTTCAGAAAGAATTCTTTTTTTCTCTTTTTTAATATGTCCCTATTTTGCATCATTTTGCCTCAGTCATCCATGCAACAAGTTTATTTTTCCTCTGTACCCAGTCAAAGCACATCCCAAGGTCCATCTGATATTCCCCAAAGATGAGTTTCTTTAGGTCAGCATTTCCAGAATGTTCCACCCTCTTATATGAGATCTCTAGACCCCTTTACCAGGTTGGTTTTATAATCTCTTTACTCATTTCACAACAGAGCTGTCAAAATGTATTGAATTTTTATGAAAGTGATACAATATATTTAATTTGCTGCTATTACATCTGAAAAATAAAATTACATATTATTTTTAGGTATCCCATCTTAAACTGTTCTGACCTCATTTGAACTCCCCTTTTTAGCTCTTCTGGGCCTCTCTTATCTCATTTTTACTCCTGGCCACTCTTGCTCTTGCTTTCTGACAACACAGATGGGTGGCCTTGCACAAACTGATAACTGTGGTAATTTCTCAGCACACTATTCAATAATAAAAGAAGTTCTTTTCAGAATTAGGCAGGCATGTGTCATACTTACTCATTCCCTGAAGATGAGAGGTCGAGCAGTGGCTTCCTGGGAGCGTGCGGTCGTTTGAGCCATTGGACTTTACAGCTCCCAGGTTGTTGATGCATTGTTTTACTGGCTCTTAGGTTTAGTAAGTAGAGTCTTTCAGAGAAAGGAAGTCTTGTTTTAAAGTACTTAAAAGCTTTTAGTTTTTAAAGATAATCTATTCTTAATTTTTCTCTTTGGCTTGCTACTTAGTTCTCATGAATGTACTGTCATATGTTTTGTTATTTTTGTGTTGCAATGAGCTGAACAGTGTAGGTTACTTAGTTCAAAATGGGAGCCCTGCAAAGGGTTAACCAGCAGAGAATTACAAATGAACTATCAGGAAAGTTGATTATTAATCCAGCAAGAGAGAAAATATCCTTCCAGTTAGCAAGAATTAGTACCTGAAGAGCTGATAATATTGTTCGGGCTGTCGGTGTGGAATGGCAAAACCAGGTAAGCTAATCATCTTCTCAAAGGAATAAAATCTTTTCTTTCTGTTTTTCATTATAAGAGAGTTTAGTTTTTGAAAGAATCTTTGTTATTTTACTTAAAGTATCAGCATGTGAAACAGCATATGTTGATCCTCAGTTTCCTCAAATGAATGAAAGAAATTAAACTTGTTTTCTTCCCCGGTAAGAAGATATATTTCTAAGCCGTATTTCTAAGCTATGCAATGTATGTAACTGTGAAATATCATAACAGTTCTTTCCTGGTTTGTGGTTAAGTGTGAGAAGTGATTACAAAACCTGGAGTCCTTTGCAGTTGCAAGCTAATATATTACGTAAGTCTGTCTTTAGTTGTGCTTGGACATATTGTGGAGGTTTACAGGAACTTTTATGTCGCAGAGCTCTTTCATTCAGAATTATTAGATTTCAGTTTTCACACTGTTTGAGTGATTTATTCAAGTTTGTTTTGATATTGTGCACACATTTCTGTTCAAAACTTTTGGTTTTCGTGGGGTTTCAAAAATCTATGATCTGGGATTAGAAGGAAATGGTTGTTTGGTAAACATACCACTGTGTTTATACAGAGAAATGCAAATGAAACCATTAGGTCTGTTGAATATAATCTTATAATTTTCGTAATTTTTTAAAACTCAAAGCCTCATATTGGGAAAACTTTCAAATGTGTCTGTTATTCAAATGTGTCTGTGCCCCTGGTGCTAGAAAATAGGTATGATAAACATCTATTTTTTTCCAATGTAGTCTTCACTATTTAGCTTATTATAAGAGTTGTGCAAAATGTTTTAAATGATGGTCTAATACTGTGGAAACTAGAAAGTCTGTATAGAGCATTTAATAACTTTTCCCAAGTGGTGTGCTGTTACTTAAATTAGTAGCATTAAAAAAATTCCTGATTTGCTTAGAGAATGGAATTCAGTATGCATGTGATGTGACTACAGTATCTGTCTTGGTGAAAAAGAGTTTACCATGACCAGATTTTAGCCTGTTATGTATGAATTAGCCTGAAAGCGATATGAAAGGGATTGTGATGATATAGGAATGAAAATACAGATGAAAACTGAAAGTATTCCCAATGTGGAGGCTCAGCCCCTCTAGCAATGTATCTCTACACGGTAGCCCTTCACGAGCCATAGAGAAAGGCAGAAATCTTTTAATTTTGGGAATGGGATTAAGGTATGGCCTCAGGCAAAGGAGAAATAGAAAGGAAGAACAGGCAGTGGGGAAAGTGAAAGGGAGAAGTGGCGTTCTTCTGACAGGCGTCATTGTCTTGCGTGTGACTTTGGCCTCCTCGAGCAGAGGGACAGCTGCTGGGCAAGTTCTCTGAAGGGCGTCTCATCACGTTAGAGGAAATTAAAATCCTAGAATTTGCTGATGATGGAGCTATCAGGGCAACAAATGGTGGCATTTTGGAAGCTATACTAAATATTCAGATATACACAGAGGCAGCAAATAATGTCTCGTGGCACATTTTGGCTGAGTGTTTTAAGGGGAATGGAGACAACGTAAATAAGCTGCATTTTCTGAGTTTCAGCACCAGCATCAAGGAAATATATAAAGAGCAAGAAACCCAATGATGAAAAAATTATCACACAGGAAATGATATACGTAGAAAAAGCAAGATTGTAATTAGTGGAGGAAAGTAAGAAACTGATTAGAGAAATGAAATTTCCCAGATGTTTAAGGGAAAAATGAAAGTTAAATTAGATAAGCTCTTTTAACTAGTATTGGGAAGGAATGCTTGCTTCAGAATGGGAAAGCTAAACTTAAAATTAGAAAAAAGCTGGCAACTTGAGTTTAGCTCAACTGTTTTCCTGCACGAGTGACTCTTTGGAATGCTCTGCTTGGAACATCATCAGGAACAACTAGTGTAGTGCTGTTGGGGAAAAGGAAACACACAAAATGAAACTCTCTGTATGCTTATTTGGAATGATTAAGGTGATTATATTACTTATGTGTGTACTAACCCACAAATTAGACAAATTGGTTGGATTTTGAAGTAGTATATTTATTATATTTCATGTATATATGTAGTTGACACTTGAGCTCTAGCACTCTACTGATTCAACTGGTTCATTTTGAAATGAATTGTAAGGATTAGCTTATTGACAGAATCTTAAATCATTAAATACTACCTGCAACTGAACAGAAAGTCTTGATCCCCCACAACTCTAAACCAGTGAAAATTATCTGTTATTTAATTACTGTTATTTATATCAACTGGTATAAAAATAATATTCTTAAATAAAAAATAGAAAAAAAAGGTACCAAGTAGAAACTCTGGTCTTTTGTGCCCATTTTGGTGACTTGTTCCAAATTCAACATCACAATAGAGTAACCTGTGAAAAATGTCCCCCTACAAGTCAGCTTTGCTGGCACCACTGCTTTTGTGCCAGTTGTAGCTGTTCACAGTTGTGTATTACAGGGAAAAAAAAAAAAAGATAAAAATGGAGGAGAAAAAAAAGCAGTCAAAAAAGTTAGACGTGTCTGGAGTAGCTCGATAAGAACATCATCTGATTTAGTGGAACTAGTTTGACTGAGCACGGTTTTCAAGTTAAGTGAAATTGTTGCATTTTCTTCAATGCAGACTGTGTAGCTCCCAACCTGCTTAAAGGCTTGATGTTGAGGAGAGATGAAGTTCCAGAGGTCTCTGAGTAGCTAGACACACATCTGGAAACACAGCTGCACTCGTGGGGAGGCTGCTGAAGCAGTTAGCCTGCAGCAAGCAAGCCGTTCTTGTCACTGCATGGTTGGGGCAGTAAGATGAGATGATGCGTAGGGCGGAGCATAAATATCTATATGTTGCTTGATTCTCTACTTCATAAAAACCTGTTAGTAGCCAGGAGGAAGCTTGTCTACAGAAACAGATGGCCAAAGCAAAGGTTTGGCCAGGTTATTTTTGTTCCTTGGACCACACCTTCACTGTGGTGACAGTTCTGGAGAGAGAATGTGCTTCAGTTCGTTAGGAGCTCAGTGAAGCCATACGGACAACACTGAAGTGTTTTATAAGATTCAGTGTAAAGCTGCATAGTTCAAGGAAGCTCATGTCTTACTAGCTATGGCTAAGGTCAGTTATCCACACAATGAGGGGGAAACTCTTTCATAAACAAGTAGATAAATATGGTGCCGGCGGTGCTTAGCCTTCCTTCAGGCTGTAATATTACCAAAAGAGCTCAGGAGCAATTCCAGCTTTTGCAGAGTCCTTATGGAGCATCAGCAGCATAGAGTGGTCAGACAGAAGATTACAAGGTTGTGTCATGAAAAAGGACAAATTCAGGGCTGTCTTGTGACTTTGCATCTTTGCGTCTATCTCTACAAGACATTAAAGAGAGAATATGGAATTGTTAGAACTCTCCTCCCAGAAGAAAATAAATTGTAAAATGTTAGAGCTGAAAAAAAAAATTGAAGTTACCGATTGAACACCTGGATAAAACAGGCCTAGTGTCTTGTGGATTTTGCTTTCCACAAAATCCTAAGTGTTCCATGTTTTTCAGAAGAGCTGATTAGATACGTAGGTGTTTATTAGCACTTGATCTATGTCTGATAAAAGAGAGAGAAATCATATAAGACTTCATTTTGCCTTTGGGCCTAGCATTTTTGCTGTCTTATGGAAAATAATTATATTTTAAACAGCTGCAAAAGGAGAAGAACTTGAAGAGTTAATTAAATTACGTGCTGCTAAAGGAAAACATTCTTTCTTTCCTTTTTTTTTCTCATCTGAAGTAGGAGTTACATGTGTTCCTTATTACACCCAACATATTAAAATAGTTTTTTAAAAAGACATGATCATGACTCAGTGTATTCTCAAAGACACATTATTTTCAGCTACTAAATCCTGGAGCAATCAAACGTGTCATTTTTCACCTTGTGAATATAGTTCTGTGGCAGTAGTGAATGATAGTACATAACATCCACAGAACTGTAAAATGTAATCCCCTGCCTGTCTTTACTGCACAGGCTTTGGGTGTATTTTTATAGCTGCTAGAGGAAAATCTGTAGGCATTTCTTTCAAAGATAGTACAAATCAGTATTTTTGTAGTTATTAATTATTCTGCAGTCTTTAGACGAAATGTTTTAATTGTAGTAAAATCCACATGAAAACAACCAAGACAAAACCCACACCAAATTTACTCTAATTGTATTCACCCAAAATTGGGAGAGCCAAAGGGCAGTAAACTGAGTGTTGTCCCAAAAATGGGTCTGTTTTAGTAACCGGACTGATGAGGTTGTGATGTGCAATTGTTCAGTGTAGGAGGCAAACAGGGGTGTTCAGAACAAAGTAGAGATTTTTCAGGGTGCTTTCTGCTTAAATAGGTCAAACAACCAAACTCCATGGTGCAGGGAGAAGGCCAGAGCTGGGCACTTGAGCAGCAGCTATCATGCTGCTCAGTGGCATCCATTTGGCCTTTCTACCTCCGAACAGGAATGGAGAAAGTAAAAAATATATAACAGTATGTCAGCTGTCTAATAGTTTATGCTCATGTGCAAGTTTCCCGTCATTTTTCAGTGGGAGAATCATGTGTTTAAACCTTAGTGAGAATTGCAGTAGCCAGATCCTAACTGTTTGTGCTCATTTTTTTTTCAAAGCAGATTTTTCATAAGGACTGTGCTTGTTTAGTTCCAATTTACATTTGTTCTACCTCCCTATTAACTTGGGTTTAAAAAAAGCCACATGTATAAGCATACATCACAATTTTTGCATGAAAAATGTGAGCTAAATCACAAATGTCTTTGTTCTTGCTTCACCAGGGCAGGCTTTTAGCATTTATTGAGGTAATATATATGGTTTACTAGTGTTTATACTGAATCTTTCTTTTCTGTGATTTTTCAATAAACTACTTTTCCTTTGAAAGAAATACTTCTAGGAGGTTGTTGATTCATCTTTCTACTTTTCCCATCAGTTGTGTTCTGTTTAACACTATATTCACCTTAGAGAGCACAGTTTTGAGGGAAAACAAGGTAGCTGCTAGTGACCCCATGACAACTGTCTGGTACACCTGATTACTAACCTAAAACGTTGTTTAATCTAAAGGCCAAATAAAACCCTGCAGGAGAGAAACATTGTTTTGTTCTAAATGCCTATTAGGAAGGGAGCTGCTGGGTTATAAGGGGGAGAATAATAAGCCTCCCTGCCTTGTCAGGGTTCAGATCTAGGCATTCAGTGCGAACTTGCCTAGACTTCCTATTTCAAAGAAAGAGCTAAGTTTTGGAATTGATGTCTAAGTCGGCTAAAACAATATTCAGTAATAGCGGCTTTGTGTTTCAGGGAGGATCAGATTCTGCTTTGAGCTATACTGATACAGTTCTAAAGACAGTACATGGACTTCATCAGGGTTATTGTCTCCTGCACCCTGTACCTGTGGCATGGAAGCCAGAGATGCTGGGTCCTCTCTCCTGCTATCTGCTTTTAGCTGTTTTGTTTGTTCAAGCAAAGAAAGGAAAAAATAAGAAGTGACTACTTCATCTGCTAGTATCAATAACACTTTCTGCATTGTATGAGAAATGTCATTTTCCCCTTTTCCTAAAACTGATGTTTTCAGGGAATAAATTAGAAAGGAAGCTTAGTGCCAGCAGATAAATTATTGGGCTCTTTTCTGAGTATTTTTTTTCCCTACCATTCATTATCCTTTAAGGGTACAAACAATATGCCTTAGGTCATAGATCATCACAGAAGCTGTAGAAATTTCAATTAATCAGTGGTGATGTTCTGATTTTACTTCTGCACCTCCAGCAGTGAAGCAACAGTTTTAGTGTAAAAGATGTGCCAATAGGTTTAAATATCTCTTCAAAAATTATTAGAACTACACAAAATGGGTTGACTGATATCAATCAAATCTAAAGAGACCGAATCACACAGTAGGCAATGGAAAGAAAAAATATTTGTAATTTAAAAATATATAACTTTGTGAACCTGTATTGTGGTTTTTAGAACCAGAGTAGGAAGTGATCTGTGCTTTAGAAAATTTGTGAGCAAGCACCATGATCACTACACTATGCCAGTTACTGTAGTTCTCATTAGTAACAATTAGCTTAGAGAACTCCATCCTTATTATGTATAGGCATTTCAGTCTAAACAACACGTAGTTATGTGCAGGTTATAAAACTTTTTATCTACATATTTATGTATGTGTGTTTATAAGCATGCACAGAAATACGTACATACATGGATACCAGTCCATTTTGTCCATTATTTATATGTATTTCTACACATACAAATATGTATGTGAACATGCATATGCATCTGTGTAATGGTCATGTATGTACATGTGCACAGCAACACCCTATGTAATTTTCATACTAATATGAGGCAAAAAGCTTCACATTCCCTTAAAATACTGCCTGTCTTATATATTATTCTACTTTCAGGGATGATAATCTATAACTAAGAGCACTAATGCACTATCAACTAAAATTTAGAATTACTTAATAAAATCAAGAATACTTATGATTCTTCAGGCCATTGGTAGCAGTTTTATTTATGTAATGCATAGGTCAGTTTTAGTATAGCAATGGGTCTGTAACCATCCCTGTGTTCTACTTTGCATTTGCAGTATTTGTGGTATTAAACAGATAGAGAATTGGACATTGTACATGTTTACTTATTAGCTAGGTTATTATTAAAATTGCATTTAGAGATTATAGAGATACTATCAATATTTTGCCAACTTTAAATAAAAAGTTATTTTTATTTTTTTTGCAAAGGCTTCAAGGGAAAAAGCTTAAGAAAACTGCCTTTCTGGCAATATCTGTAGGAGCTCAGGGAGGGCTGGTGTCCTGTAATTTAGGTAGTAGCCTGGAATGTAATTACTTTTCTCATTGTTTCTGTTACCTTCTTCTGTAGAATGCCATCATCTTTTAATGTGATATTATATTATGGGAACTGAAAATTATCCTAATCAAAATAGCTTTCAGATGCTTAAATTGATTTTTTTGTGTTTGCTAGAAAATAGGGGGTTTTTTAAAAATAGGTTTTATCTGTAAGTGTTGCTTACAAGGCTAAGCAAGTATTAATTCTGTTTTCAGAATGTTCAAATACTCTTGAAGTCAACGTACAGGTGAACCCCAAAAGTTGCATCAATATTTTTAATACGATTTCCACTGATGGATTAATTATAACGATAAGATAAATTAGAGGTTTTTTTGCACTAGTTCTCACTCTATGATTTTATAGAGTTTTTGTGGAATTGCTCGGATTCATGTGTGATGGGTAGAGATCTGCTATTGGCCTGAGAGGATCAATATTGAACTACTGAACACTTGTACATTTGTGTTCAGTGGTGACCTGAGAACTGTGGACTAGTAATAAGGGGGCAAAAGAAGGTGCTTGTGTCCCATTTTGGTTTCAACGGCTTTATTCCCACCTAAAAACTTTTTTGAAAATGGTTCCCTATACTCAGTCATTTACTCTTCCTGCCAGGTGTTTGTGGGCTCACTGGTAATGTTTTGTCAGCTTTAGCATTTTGGTTTGCAGAAAATTTGTTTTCCCTTCTATTTAGTACTATTTAATACTATTGATATAGCTGAAGATCCAGGTCTTTCCCTCTTGTACATAGAGTGGTATTAGTTTTGTGAAACCTCATGAAGACCATTAAGCTCCATACAGGCACCTGCACTTTGCTAATAAATCATAGACATCAGATTACAAGGTCAGGCATGTAATTTTCATAATTTAGAAATAATACTGGAACAAGATTTTTAATACATTGGTTTGTTGCCTTATGGCTTTTGATAGTGCCAGTTTTTCTCTCTGCTGTGCAACAAACATGGCATACTTTTCTGACCTTTGTTATCCCATTGTTCTAGTTTATAGGTTGATAACCATTCTGTGAGTTATGAGGTGTGGACCTGCCCCTGCTGCATTTCCTGAACTAAAGAGAAAAAGAAAAACAAGAAAGAAAGGAAAAAAGAACCCCCTCTCCACTAACCATTAAATTGTAGGGTGATCTGGAGATAAAAGCAGAATCTCTTTTTTGCTTTTCAAATATTTGCTTGGCCTTCAAAAGGTATTTGCCTTTTGTGTTTACATTGGATTTATTTTTTTGGCCTACATGCAGAAAGAGAATGATACATTAAAGAATAATGGACAATAGTGAGGAAAATGCTCTCAGCTTTCACATCTAGCCTGTTTTTTACTTTAGGTTTATTTTTTTAATCTTGTCTACTTTTATTTAAATAGAAACTGCTGAGTATTGTAAAGGGTTGTAAATGTGAAAGTATCAGATGAAGTACAGTGCAAGACGATTATCTACAGGTTGGCAGGCAGTAATGAGAGTTGGCAAAGTGCCATTTTTCTATATGAACCTTTGGGACCTCAAGTTATTCCTGTGTGTGGCAGAACAATGTAAGGTTTCACAAGCCAGTGTTCTGTCACTTGCAGAAGTGCTTTCTGCTGTTCCTGAGAGAGGCAGGTGAGGTTTGTCTCTGTAAAGTTGTATAAATCTTCACCAAGGCGAAAGGAAAGATGCTTCGGCTGAAAGCTGAAGTTTGTATCATATCATAACTTCAGTTCTTTCCTTCAGGATGACATTAGGGCTTCCTTGGAACCTGCATTGTCCCTTGTGGATTTACTTTCAATGAAAGAGCAAGTTTGTATAAAATATAAATTGATTTAAAAGCTCATATTCAAAGGAAGGACCACTGTGTGACAACAGCCTGTCACAAGGTTATCTTCCGTCTCAAGTCTGTCTCTTTGTTGTGTTGCATACAACTACTGTGTCATCAAAAGCCTGTGATTTTGTTAGAATGGAGTAATGAGATGGAGATATTTTCCAAATCTTCTTAATTTAATTAACATTTTTGATGCTCCTAACTTAAAAACAAACATGACCCAATGATTTATATGAAGTATCTTGATTAATGTGCTTTGAAAACGTGGACATTTATAATATGAAAAAGTATATTTCACCACATGTATGTCATAAAGCTCTTAGTATGTTACAGTTTGTGAAAATTACACTCAGTTAATAATGTGTCAGCTCCCCACTGTGTGCCTTGTAGGATACTGAATGGGTGTTACAAGATTTATTTGCTGGATTTTGCCGGTTTTCTGTAGCGTGTCAGATGCCTTGCTGATTGCTTGGTGAAGCCTAGAGCATGAGCTCCCTCCTGCAATGTTTACTTTAAGTCAATCTACATTTGCTTAAAAATATGACAGTATTAAAATCAGATCACCTCCTTGGAACTTTCATAAAAACCTGGACACTCTTTAGTGAGACTATTGTGTGTAATTTAGATGTACACTTATGTGACAATCACAATTTACTTCATAGTTCTTAGAATTACAGGGAATGGATTGTTAATAAAATGTGTATTGTAGTGTTGCTAGAGTGATAATAATACTGCAAATAATTTATATATTACTCTGGGGTTTTGAAGGGGGATAGGGAGCTACTTAATTCATGTTTAATGATGCTGTCCATAATATAATTAGAAGGATTCTCTCTCCCTTTAAGGCTTTCATTCTTACATATTTCCTTGACCTCCTCATGTCTTCTAATTCTTTCATTAATAGAGAGAATTATTTGGCCAGGTTGATAGTGTTATTTTCCACCTAAAAACTTAGAAAGAGGGACTGCTCAGTTAAGTTCTTCTGATTCATTATCTTTCTGGTGATTTTTTTCTTGCTGTCTTTTAGGATTAGAGTCGAGCATTTCTGTTTAAATGTTTTCATTCCCATCCTGCAGTGCAGGCAGACTTGAAGTTTAGGTAGAAGGTGCAGAAATACCTGTTTTCAAAAAGTATAAAAGCCTGAAGACAATTGATGACTGGGATTAAAACTGTAGGAGTGGCAAGCAATTGGCAAGCAATTTGAGCAATGCATAGGTAGTCTCTGTGGTGTTCCATTGAACTGCCATATAGAATGTTGTATCAAGATAGTATGGTTTAAACAGGATGGGTAAATTTCTGTGTGACTTCGAGAGCATCTAGCACCAACTTGGATTTAACAGGCAAAGAAATCAAGGGAGTTTAGAAAAAGAAATTGTGTGCGTTGATTTAGGATTTGAGGCTCTTGTCTGATGCTAATAAAGGCTTCTGATGTCATTCTTTTTGTAGCTATAATGTACATTACTGAAATAATTTGTATAATGTCTGCTTGCGCATACTATCTTGAATGAGGTATATGTTTATCATTTCTGGCTTTCAGATTTAAATCTGTGAACACAGCAAGAGCTCAATGAGTTCTGATAATAATAGTCCTATAATGCACAGATCCTGAGGACTTCCTTGCAAATGGAAGGAGTCATTCATCTCACAAAAGTGGTAGAGAAAGAAACTTGCCAGAGTTGCAAAGAATCATTTCTGTAAAGGTCACAAAGAATAGATTAGACCATAATCAAAGTATTTTTGGGACAGCTTAGGATTTTGAGAGAGGTAGTTAAGAGGGAGCTTTGAGAATGGGTGTTTTGAGATGTATATTTCAGATCTACTACTTCCCCCATGTGTCTATCTCGTGTGCCCTAAACCCAGGCATATTATGAATTATAGGCTTTAATTCCCTCTCTGGCTTCTACTGAGACCATATACCAGGAGAGGAAGGCTCAAGAAAATGTCATCTTCTCCAGAGAATTATTGAGGGGGTTGTAACCTTTGTTTTCTTTCTGTTTCTCTTTCCCGTTTTGTGTATGCAAAGTAGGAGTGGTAGAAATTTTTAGAGTTAATACGGAACAAACATCTGTGTTTGAAACTTTGTTTTCTCTTAATATGCAACTTCTCCAAACTTTCTTTTTCATTTAAAATTTGCCTTTCTTCACTGCCTTATAAACACATATTTATCTTCTGTTGGTTTATTTGGAAATATCAGAGGATTCTGGGTAGAGTTTATGCAGCTATCATATAGAGTGTTTCCTGCATGCAGAATGAAATGGCCATTTTCTTTCTGTCTTATATTTTCCCCTGTTTTATGTAGACTTGGTTTTGGTTGCATTTCATTGTGGAAGGCGAATCACCATTTTCCACAGACAGGGTGAATTGGCACAATGCTGTGGCACCTTCAGGGGGCCCTGTGGTTCCCCAGCGAGTGATATAAGCTGATATTTGTATCCTTCTAGCTCGAAACTTGGAATGCTTGGAATACTAAGTTTTTATCTGGTTGTTTTTATAAGATTTCTGGCAAATCTAGAGGTGTTCCCAAAATCTTCTGAGTGTATTACCATGCTGAAGTAATTTCTCTGCAACCTTTCAGTTGGTTTCAGATGGCATCATTCTGGTAGGTGCTGGGCGGACATTCAGGCATGTTAATCTGTCTTGCACTGGTTTAAGATTAACCTGGTCTCTGGTCTTGTTTGAAAGTGCCTCCATCCCTCTTTTACTCCCTGTGCCCCAAAACCCAGTGCCTGGTAAAGGCATCTGGCATTTATTGACCCTGTGAGTGGCCATTCAGAAGGGAGGATGAGTGGGAAGCACTCCACAGCCTCAGCTACTCTTTAAAAGGCTGGTTGACACCAAGGCTGTTGGAGCTCGTGGTGACTGCAGTGTGTGCACTGAGGAAACCTGGGGGGAAGTGTGGCTCCATTCCCATTGGTGATCCGGGAGGTCTGCCTCGTAAAGCTGCGCCTTAAAATATCTTGAGTAAAATCCTGATTCTGCTGAAGTCACTGGGTACTTAGGCATTAATTTTATGTCAGCAAGGATTTCACCAGTATTTTTATTTTGCAGCTGTAGAGGGGGGGAAGCCTGAACCAAGATGAATGTGACTTCACGTTGTGAAATAGATTCTCTGCTAGTTTCATCCTCGCCTTCCTCCCATCTGAATAACTGTAAATGATGTTCTCTGTTAATAAGTGTGTACTTTGTCTAAATTGCATTTATTTTTCTTTTGACATATATACCATTTTACTATTAATCATCCCCTTCTGCTCTTTACTGTACAAAGACATTTTTGTGCTGATGGAACATATTTAATCTTTGGTATGTTGTATTTTATTTCTATTGTTGCTTTCCCATTTCTTTATGGAAAATCTTTCTTTATTGACTCTTAAATCATGGGTTAAGCTCTTATTGAAAACATGTTCTATGTGTACTTCTTGCGAGCAAAAAAGTTCTTTTGAGGTTATAGGCTAGGCTTATATAAATACTTCACTATACAGTAAAAATTCAGAGGTCTCCTATATGTTATCTAAAGCTAGAAATATACCCATTTACTCAGCAGCACATCATAAAAGAGATGCATACTATGTTCATGTCTGTCAGTGCCTTAAGTCATCACTCTACAGCCTTTTTTAAATTCTCTTTTTATTGAAACCAAGAAACAAAACAAAGACAAAAAAAAAAGCAAAACCAACATCAATTACATGTCAACATGACATCAAACAGCATAATATATCAGAAAAATAAGTGTATGATCTGGTGACTCAATGATTTCTGTCCATATGGCATTTACAGAGAAGTAAAGAAAAGGTAAATAGCTACACATCTGTATTGGGAAAAATGTCCAATATAAAATTGGCCATCGTGACAGCATTAGAAAGCTCTCAGCTGAGATTACCTGGAAATAAAAAACACACAGAAGGGGAAGTGAGGTTCCAACAGTCTCTCTCATATATATATTTCAAGTTCTGTGCAATGAGCATTGTGCGGGTATAAATCTTCTTATAAAAAAATGGAGATATGGAGATATTCTACTTGCTGATGCTAGGTCCAGGTTTATAGATGGATGCACAGTATAACTGCATGCAGAGTGATACAGAAGTGCAATTAGAAAGAAAATAAATCTCTGAAAATAAATGTATCTGGTGAAACTATTAAAATGAATACTGACTCCAAGCCTATTTGTATATTTGCTGAAAGACATATGAAAAAGCCTCTTTGTATAAGTGCTAAACACATGAAAACCACTGAGAATCAGTTAAGCCTCTAAAATAATAATCTGGGAATTCCATTCATTATTATAGCAAAGGGCATAATAACTTTATGGTAAGTAGGGAAGGGTGGGAGAGAGGTGAGACTGTGGGAGTGGGAACTAGAGAAAGGAAACCCAGAAAGATTCAGAATCAAATACAGCCTCCGTTATTTGAATTTGTTGTTCATTTTCAATGGAGTGATAACTGGAACAGCTCAGGCTGAACTGCCTGGCTCAACACTCCCCGTTCTAAGGAACTTGGATGTGTTTCACATCTTACATCTGGACAACAGGGTACAGGGAAAAAAGCCACAAGGATGGATCACATTCTCTTTGCACAGTTAGGACTTGAATCTTACACATAATAAATGTATGGACAAAGAGAGATATGTACATATAGACACATTTATGTCTCTACACACACATGATCATGTGTGTATCAATCCAGCTTCACGTGGGATTTCTCCTCATTTTGCTGTTTGGCTCAGTTCACAGATCTGTGTTCTTTCTCTCCAGAGTCACGAGAAGTTACATTCTGGATTTTTTTTTTTCCTTTCTCTCACCCAAGCTATTTATTCAGTGGTATCTGAGATCTCTTTTTGTTAATCTTATTACAAGTACAGCTATAGGCCTCAAAGGAGGTGATAAGTGACCCATTGGACCTGGGAAACGATGCTTTCTGTGAGAGCGGGGAATACATAATGAACTCCTTATCTTATCTTTTAGATCAGCAATAACTTCAGTGAGACCACTTGGTCAATATTGTACATCTCACTCTGTGGCCACATCTCCCCCAAGCAGTGACAAAATCCTTTCCACCCAGGGCATGCAATTGGCTGTTATGGATGGCAGGGCAGAGCATAGAGCAGTACCGAGCCTGGGGAGAAGCAGCTCCTGAGGGGAAAAAGCAGTACATGGAAACCTCAAAGGAAATTTAAGAAGGGACGGTGTGAGCGTGCGCGCGTGTGCATTGAAGGCTGAAGGCAGAGAACTATGACGGCTATGTGGAACATTTCCTGGAGCTTACTGCTCATAAACGTGGCAGGATTGTCAGCCCTGCGGTGTCCATACCTTGCTGCTGGGCCCCTGCCAGTGCCCTAGTGCCCGTCAGGCTCTGCATCCCAGCCCAAGGGTGGGAGGTCCTCACTGCATCCTCCTGCATGTGTTTTAGCACTCTCCCACCCCACATCCTCTCCAGCTGAGGGAGGACTTTTCAGTACCTCTGTACATTGCCCCCCAGATGTTTGGATGTCAAAGTGCAGAGGACAAGGGGAACTCCATTTTTGCTGTTTCATTAGTGGAAACTAACTCAATAATTTGATTTATTCATACACTCATTTATTTCAGGTGAGCTAACAGTAAACCACCGTCATATCCCCCAATTTATTAAAATGGCATTTATAAAGCACAACTGCAAATAACCAATTCCTTTATTTCCCTGATCTATCCCAATTTCATTGTAAAATATTTCTTATTTTTCAAAATAGGGCTCATCCTATTTTCCTACACAGAAAATCCCCACTGCCAACAAAGCACTTGGCATGTTATGGGTCACATCTTCAAACCTTTACAGTCAGCTGGCATCTCTTGATTTGCTTCATCTAGACACTGATCAGTCCCTCTCTGTATTCAGCACAAGTGAAATGCAGTCTCTTCCTGCCAGTTTGGCAGCAATGATGTATAGACATCATTCCAGGGAAATGTATAGGAGCAGCACCACGACCCGTAAGGACCAACACGACCTGGAGGACAGGCAGAACTTC
>WBMZ01003600.1:773578-816078 GCA_013400975.1 Atrichornis clamosus | reverse complement strand
CAATGAGTGTTTAGAGGAATATTATTGTGCTATATGATTCCTGCTAATATTGAAATGGTAGTTAGTTTTTCATGGAAGACACAGAAATTCCATACTGCAAAAGTACCCAATGTAAATTTTCAATGCCAGGAAAAGTTGTTGGGGATGTATCTTTAGTTGAATAAATAGGATTCAGTTAACCTCAATACAGCTGCAGTGATTTACAGTGTCTGAGGACCCAACCCGTTCTCAAAAGTCTGTAATGATTCTATGTCTGTGTCATAATTCCTAGATTAAAAGATACATTTCTTTTAAATTCCATTCCTATTTGGTTTAGAACCACAGGCAGTGGACTGTCTTGTTTATGGTTCATGGTATCGATGATAGCTGTACCTGCTAAACATGCCTGCAAAGCTGTATGTGTGTAATGCACGTGTTATGTTCTGTATGGCAATGCTTTTGAAATTGTTAACAGAGCGCTCAGCAAATGTCCATGAGAAAATGAAACTGTTCAAATCTGGTTTTAGAAGTAATAGGCTGCACATATTATGCACTGTTTACTTGTCTATTATAAATTATTACCAATAAACATAAGTGGGAAACTGTTACAAAATATAGCCCTGAGCAAAAATTGACACTGTTTGAGAAGACAAGGCTTCTTTACAAATGCAGATCATATGGTTTATCCTTAATATATAGGAAAAAATAGGTCAGAGATGAAAACCACAATAAGGCGCTTTGTATTTCAATGGTAAACATCCTGCATCACAAATTCTTATAGCAGAATGTCTCAGTATTTTAACTAAAATCACTTGCAAGGGATCTAACTGAATTTATATGGTAATAGTAAAAATATTTAAAATCACTGACAATATTTTAAGTCTGCATTTTAGACATTTGATCTTTTTACTTTCTAATTATTTGGAAACAACTTCATTTGGGCTTTTGATTCGTGTTTTCTTTTGTATTCTGATAGTTTTCTTCATTATGTTCTTTGACACATTTAAAATCACCTACACTGAACTTTGAGCGCTTGGAAATGTGGAGCAATTCAGAGCCTGGGCACACTTCACCTTTACCCTTTTGATGGATTTTGATATGCATGTTTCCTTCTCCTTGTTAGAGAGCAGATGCTGTGTGCTATAACCTTCCATGAAAGCAGGATAGTCGAGGGTCCTCAGTTATTGCAAATTATTTCTTCCTAACAATTTTGTGGTACTTCACAGAACTGAAACCAAAAGGCAGGGAGAGTTTGTAGTTTGCTTTGCAGCTGATGCAGTTTCAGAGTGCTGCATGCAGGGACTGCTGCTGCTTGATCTCTCCAAGCTGAATGATGAAGTGGTGTAAGTTTTACCAGTGATAATTACATTTTTAATGTTCTTTGATTTTTTTTTTTTTTCTTTTTCTGCCTAGTCCAGATACCTTAGTGAATTCCTTAAAAATTACAAAACTTTCTTTGGGAAACTGGTTAATATTAAACAATTCTTAAAAACTAAACAACAGTTAAAATACCTGATGTTGTTAAGTATGTTATACTAAGACTTTGAATTACAACGTCTTATTATTTCAGGCATTTATTAAAAGCAGTTAAAATTTGTAGATATTTCATCTGTGGAGCTTGTGAAAGGATAGGCGGTCCAAAGTCTCAATAAATTGAACTTTAAATTGTTTGCACTTCTTAATAGCAACTGATTACCATAATTAATAAAGGAGACAATGTTTTGTTTTACTTTATTTGAATTCTTAGCCTGTTGCAATTATTTGTCTTTTGTCTTCATATTGTGATATTGGAGGTAATTAAAATAAAAAGAAAAGGGCCCTATCCTGTTGCACAGCCCAAGCAGTGGAGGGTTTGGGGGAGAAAGAGAGACCTTACCACACAGTTGTTCTTGGCCACATTGCCAGTCAAGTAAGGGTGTTTCTCAGATATTTCCTGGGTAGTTTTAGCTAGGCATGTAATCTTTTTCTGAACAGTTTGCTGCTCCAGACTACCTTCTTTTTTCTACCAGTAGTGGCTGCAGCTCACTGGTGAATGAGGTAGTTCCTGCAGGGGTCTGTAAACACATTTTAGTGTTCCCATTGTGCACACAGGTAATGATCATATCGTGTAAACCTTAGTTCAAAACAAAGAAAAATTGTGCACAATTGGTGCCTTCTAAAAGCCTGTTTGTAAGGACCCTTAACAAAAATTAGAACTTTGCAAACCTGTAGAAAAATAGGCATTGTGTCTAGTTGTGTTTTATCTGAAGAAAATGCTTATGACTTTAAAATTATTTTGGGTTTTTGCTGCCTTCCTTTCTTCCTCTGTTCCCACTGGTGCTATGTTATATGAATCAGTGTAGTGTGCAAGAGCAAACATCAGAGGCCAAAGCCTGGGAGCAGGTTGCAGTTGGAAAGCCCAGCCTTTCTGTGTTGTACCTGAGTGCCTGGGGATGCAGCACCTGAGACAAGGCACAGAAGGATTTACTGATTGGTTCTGTGGAGCTGCATCTTTTCCTTAACCTCTTCTGCAAGGCTAACAATGTACTTTAGCAGTCCTTGTGCCTGCTTTATCCAAAGGGTTAGGATTACATATGGCTCTGATGCAACTATGCAGGGTGGAAAAAAGCTCCTTGACCACTACTGCCACTCTTTAATATTCCTTCAGAGAAAAGCTGATGTCAAAAACCGGTTCTCAGCTTTGCATGTTTTGCTCTTCTCTCTTCTTTTCTAACTCCATCACTTGTGAAACTTTAAAGAGTATGTGAAGGTGATGTGCATTCACATCAATAGATTTGCAAGAGCTTTTCGTATGTGTTTGTAGTGAATGGAATATTGATACAGAAAAGATAATCCACAATTATCACTCAATAGTGCAAGTTTTTCAAGAAGCGTTTAAGTGTAGCTTCATTTATATGAAGCAGATGAACATAGATTTCCATGTATATATCCTACCTAGGACACTCTTTTGTAGTTTATAGGATGCCCAGAGCTACTGTAGATATAAAACAATTTTGGGTTATTAGATCTCTGCATCACCAAAATGCAAATTTCACTCCTGAATATGTAGGCCACTTGCTGAATAACCTCAAGAAATATATGGTGAAAATACTATTTCTCATGTATTCAGATTACCCCCTTCAAAGGTTTTCCTCAGGTTTTTAATATCCTGAAAGTCTCAGTTCTGAGGCAGACTGCAGTTCAAACTTCATTTTCAGTTCTTAGAGTGAAGTCATTTAAATAAACAAATAAAAGTGGCACGTCATGTGTAGCTGGTGCCAAAGTACGCCGTGTGCCAGTTAGAATTAATTTTTATGAAACCTCACATATATGAGTTTATAATAACAACAATATAGATACATATGCTTGTCCCTAGCAACTCTGATGACCCTTGCAGTACTTTAAATGTGCACAAGTAAAATCTCAGCACAGTTCTGACCTGTGTTTATTTTTAGTATTTCATGAATCACATCCTTTAGCTGTTTTTTCTATTTTACAAATAAATCTTATTGCTAAATAACACTAGGATATCTGATAGTAAGAATAAAATCCCTCATCTTTTTTTTTTTTTGAGTGTGTGTGTGTGACTAGCCAGATGGAAGTGTTTACCCTTCAGAGAAATTTAGATCTGATATTTTTGTTACGTTTTGTTTCTTCCTGGTAATTGTGTGGGCACTTTGCTGATCTCAAAGTGTGTATTATTACAATGGAAGGTGACAATTTGATTGTCTTCAGTTGGAGAAACAAGCAATTTTATATTCACCGAGCTGTCAGGTAACAGTACCTCACAATACTCAGAGCTCCTGGCAATGTGGTTTGGCACCTATATTTAAGTGCTTTGATGCTTGCATAACCTCTACCGAATCAGAAATGTTTTGCCTGCTAGAAATGTTTTTAGGCTTGTAGGGTAAGGTTTTTATTAAAAAGGCATTCTGTAACTGAGCTGCAGAGCCGTTGTGTTGTGTTACATGGAGGTACTAATTAGGTGGTTTAGTGCAACTGGCTGCAGGTGAGCCTGAAACTGATACTTCTCCCCTCTCTGAGGTTCTTGGTTTGACTTAGAAAAGAGAACCAAAAATATGGAAAGTAGGGAGGAGAACAAGGGAGGATGGGAGAGAAATCTGACTGTATTAATACAACTGTTCTGAATCAAGTGGTGCAGAGAAATGGCATGTGACCTTTCACACCTGTAGGATTGAAAATTAACTGTTTAACTCATTACATGGAATTTTAAACAATTCCTGAAAACGTACTGTATGAGGGAAAAAAATGTAAGAATACTGTCTCTTACCATTGGATCGTGTTTGCCATGGAGCACTGAAAGGATTTAATGAAGCTTTTGGGAACTTTTGCCCATCAGGTTTAAGTGTGGTCAGGAAGCCTTTTCAGTTTTTAGAACAACTGCTTAACTGGCTTTGTAAGGGGAAAAAAAATGTATTCTTGTCTTCTGTGTAAAGTCTCAACTAAAAGTCTAAACATGCTAAAATAATTTATTCATAGTATTTTTAGCCGTCCTTTATCAAAACCATTTATATAATCATCCAGATAAACAATTAAGTCATTCTAATCCATAAAAGTATGTGGATTAATACTTATTTATAGCAAACATTGTTTTTTAGTTTCATTGTTAAGGATTGCTTTTTTTATATTGTATATTCTCTTACTTGCTGCCTAGAAAAACAAATCCTAATAAGTTGCTGATGGATAAATTCTTGGCACGCTCACTCTTGTTCCCATAATTATTGGTAAAGATAGCTGGAAGTCAGTACTGCCTTTTTTACTTTTTCTTTTTCCAACAGTAAGAAATTGGATATCCAGAGACACATGGCCCAGTCATAGGACTTTAAAGGCAGCCATCACTGAGAAGCTAATACCAACCAATTAAACAGAGGTGGTTACGTGATGTAACATTATCAGGAGAAACAATTCATGAGTCAAAGCATTCCAGGGCATATGAGCTCCAGTCCAAAGAACAGTCTCAAGCTGTTTAAATAAAGTGACAGCAATATTGTCAGCTAAATATAAACTATAGAAAATATTAACTACAGTGACTGAAGATGAGCACATCCCAGGTGCTAAATGACTATTCTTTCACTGCCCTTTCACTGCATTCAAAGTGGGTTCCTTCACCTCAGGCATTTTCAGAAAAAGCTTCTGGTGGTGAATAAAGAGAATGGAACATTTAACCTGCTAGAAAGATAGGTTGTATTTTTTGCATTTTATGAATCCAAACAAACAGTTTGGATTTTCACAGAAAAGTCCTGAGGGGCTGTGAGGCTGTTTTGCTGCATCCTTTTTGATGCCTTTACCAACTAGATGAATAGACAAGAGTCATTCCCTAACCCTAATAGTTCACTGTGGCTGCATGGCTGAGAAGGCCACTCTAATGGCAGAACATAAGCAAAAGGCTTTCCAAAAAGTTCCAAGGAGCTGTGTTGGTTTTTTGGTTTTTTTCCTCACATTGTTTATTACAAATGAGAAGAAATACCATGAAAGTTGTTCCCAAACCTCTGAGCTTTGAGGAAGTCTGAATCTGAAGTCAAACTTTGCGATTTGGATTCGTATCTATTAGCAGAAGTGTAATTTGCCTGGATTGGAAAAACAAATGCAAGAATAGCTGAGTGTGTATCTTGGAAGCCGTGGGTGTATTGCTTAGCTTGATGCTTATTTCAGCCAGAGATTTGGGTGCTCAGTTAACATTATAGCTGTCATTTCTTGAATCACATTTGCTTCCACTCCCCCTCCCGCCCTTTTATTTCCAAGGTGGTTCCTGCGATTACCATAAACTCTCTAATCTTGCAATGCTGTTTATGATCTATATGTAACTAATTCTTGTAGAATTCCTGCAAAATGAAGCCAAGGAAGAGCTTGAGGGAGTTGAGTTGATTGGCCTGAGGCCTTGCTGTGACTCAGAGCCAGGAACAGAAACGGAGAGATTCTCTCCCATTGCTGCCTTCTCAAGTTATTCGGGCTGCGTGCACAGGGGATTTTTGTTGGGGTGTGGGGACCCAGGAGAATGAAATCTTTCACTAACTGTTCAATTGTGTTCCTAATTCTCCTTGAAAACAGATAGGAGATTTCATAATTTTAGGAAATAGCTGTTTATTCTAAAATGGCAAACAGATTATAGTGTTAGCTTTACCGTGAGTTAGGTTACTGAGTTCTGACTACACATCATTGTTTTACAGGGGCAGAGCTGCAAATTATTTTGGCTATTGCCAAGGCACATTCATTTTTCTTTAAGTCTCTCTGAACTGTAATGCACCTAATGTATCCCAAAACTGAGTGCTGATTTGTAAGGAGGATCCTGTAACCATGTTTAATATTATGAGAGGAGCATGCACATTTGAAAAGGTGGGGAGGGATAAGATGCTGTGGCTGATTTTCTTACTTATGAACACCAGGTTAGCATAAAAGTTTTGAAAAAAATGCTTAAAAGGTTATGAGTACTTCTAAAAATGGTTTCTTTTAATTTATTTAGTTCTGGAGTCACCAAAGCACTTAGACATGTGCTTAACTTTTTGAAACCGAGTAGTCCAATTTGAAATTAGTGGACTGCTTGCATACTTACAGTTAATCATGCACTTAAGTACTTTAATCTGGCACTTTGGGGAAAAGGAATGGAGACTGTTCATAAAAGCCCTGTAAGCGAATATATTTCTAATCTAATCTGATTCCAATCTACTGTTGGAGCTGTAGACCTGGGTTATGTCTCTACTGCAGTCACTAAAGCAGGATGAATTAGTCCATCTGAGTATTACGCTACTGTAGTTGGAGAGCTATCAGAAGCAAGCTTGTTTAAAATTAGTTTGGATATCTGAGTATTACAAAGCAGTCATTTATGTGGCTGCAGTGTAGACATGCCTTTAGGTTTATGAATGCTTCGTGAGGGTGGAGCAGAGCAGAAGCAGAGTCTCCGGCCAGCTACAAGTCTGCTTTGTCATATATCTCCTTGTTATTGCTCAGTTTATATGCTTTTGAAGCAGTGCCTGGGCCATTGCATTGTTGTTTTCTCTTGTTATGCTTTGTGGCTTGGTTTTGAAGTATCTAGCAGCCAAAAGTCCGGGTCTCCCCTTAATTTCCGCTGTAACATTTAATCATTTGAGCAGTCAACAGGGATGGAAGATTTTTACAGGCTTTGGAAGCCTTTTATGGCAGGACTATCACCTAATTGTTTCAAAAAAAAAAAAAGGGATATGATTTTTTTTAAAGGACGTGAGACTGTAGAAAAATCTTAGACAAAAAATGTATTATTATTTGTATTTAGAAAGGTATAACACACACTGACTGTGGGGAGAAAAGGAAAACCAATTTTTGGGAATCTGACTGGCAGTCTTCATCAGAGCAGAGAGAATTTTTGCTCTGGTTTAAAATAAAAAATCATGTCATATCTATAGCAAATGGAGCTGTTTGGGACTGTGTTAAGCTTTTTGTAGGTAAAAAACCCTTAGCAGTTCAATTTTAGCTATATTACCTTGATATTGAGACTGACTGAAGTTGGGGTCCAATCCCTTACTTTACTGACCTTTTGATAAATGATCCCATTATTTTTCTGTCTCGCATTCAAAGTGAGGTAGAATTTATTCTAGTTTTGGAAAATACAAATCAAGATTTATTAAATTCCCAAACTTGAGTAGGTGATAGGACTTCAGATAATTAGGGCCTTTTCCAACCTTTTTTCATACCCATTAGATATATTTTCCACCTTTAGTGATTGCTGTGTTCAGCTAATCTGTCAATTTAACCAAAGCAACAATTTCACAATGTAGTTTTCTTTCTGATTGTGTGCTGTGTAATCAATATACTGATATAATGTGAGTGTAATTTCCTCTCTTATTTTATCTCCACTGCACAGTATTATAAATAAACAGCTAAAAAAGAAAAAAGAAAGAAAAGCACCAAACAAATCTGTTGCATCTTCTTTTAAGATTGTACCACTGTAGACACTTGTTCTAGTAAAGTAGAATTGGACCCACTTGATTGCATTTAAATTTTTCATGCTTCAGCAGTTTGTCTGGGAGCACAGTAAAGAAAACCCCCCGAGCGAGGATAGTTTAGAATAATAGAACTTGATTTTGTGTATTATAGCGGCACCATTTGCGCTGCTGTAGTTAGGGTTGTGTCAGCACTTCCATTATAAACCCCTGTTTGCAGGGGTTATAACTAGGGAGATATTTTTTATCAGAAACTTTTTTTTTTAAAAAAAAAAATCATTTGAGTGAGTTTAATTGATAATAGGAGGAAAAAATAAAATAAATGGAAATGAGTAAATTTTTGATACCTTTTACAAGCCTTATTTATTATGAACATTGATTTTTTTTTTCCCCCCCTCTCAGCAGAGATTTTAGCAAATGCATTTTGAATATTTTAAACATAAAATTGGGAAGTTGTTATGGCTTAAAATTTGACTGCTATTCATGCTCATATTTTAACATTGAAATATTTTAACACAACATGCTGTTCTATGGTTTAATTTTATTATAAACATAAACTGCTCAAATGGGCCAGAGTCTTCTCCATTTGAATTGCATAAGACCTTGGAGTTACTGGCTGAACTCTGCCTTTTGCCCTGATAGAATTATGTGTACAGAATTCTTCCAAATTGTCTTCTGTTAGGCAACAACAAACAGGTAATGAAGAAAACCTGCGTGGAGGAGTTGCCTGGAAAACACCCATCTGCAGAGTTTAAATTTGCTCTGCTTTACTGAGTGCAAACACAGGCATTATCAATGTCTGGTGCATAACTGGGCACACTCAGAAGCCATGTACAAATTTGGTATTTTCATTGAGTTAATGGTTGTGCTGGGAAAAGAAGGTGGAGGGCTTAAACAGGCCCCTACACCTCTGTTGCTTTTAACCCAATGGTTCAAATCTAACAACCAAAACCCCAAAAGTTACCATTAAATGTAATGGTTTTAACAAAGCTTTGGGAGAAAACAGAAGCGAAACACACCTCTAGAAATTATATCATGAGGAGAGCAAGTGCCTGGAAGGCCTGCCTGAGCCTGTCTTCCTTTACAGGCTCCAGGACTATAGGCAGCCAACTAAAGTGCAGCATGTAAGGTGTCTGACCATAATGCAGCAGTGAGGAAAAGGATTAAGTGGATCTAGGAAGCATCTGAACCCTACCCTTGGTCTGTTCTCTTACTCTGGTACAGAAATAAGTTGCTGGGCATGTCTTGAGATCATTAGTCAACAGAACTTTGTTGATATAATTTTATTTTTACATTTAACAAAGTCCCTTTTTTCTATGTAGTCAACTTAACAGAACTTGAATAGAGATTTTTTTAATTGAATTGTGTTTAAAACATCAAGAATAAGAGGAAGGTGTATTAGTGTACATGTCAAAGAAAAAATGCCTCCTCTGTAGTGCATTACCAGTAGATAGCTCTACTGAATGGTCACTTGAGGAAACACCAAAAGCCTGTTATGAAATAGAGGTGAAGCCTTTCTAGACTAATTATATTCAGCATGTAATTTCTAAACTTCAGTCTGAATTTTGATTTTCAATTAACATTCCCAATTTGAAGATAATTTTCTATTTAATGTAATTGCAGGAAATAATTTATTGGCTGATTAAGACTGAGGGCCCAGCCTTCCTTAAGAAAACAGTCCCTAACAAACCAGCCTTTAAAGCCAACTCGTAGCTTTGGACAGATTCAGCCTATTTTTGCAGCTGCAGAGTTGTGTTTAATTAGGATTGTGCAGTATTATTCATTGGTGCAGTTTGTAGTTGAAATTATTCTTAAGAGACATTTTCATTTCTAGTTTTGTGTCATGATTAATTTATGGTGAAGAAACAGCCATAGCTATTGCTTTACACAGAAGCTCGTTCAGTATGAAACAGGAATGATCTCTGTTGAGAAGGTGAAAGAAAGGAAAAACCTTTATTGTGACTTTCAGTTTTCATGTCGGGTTTTCAAATTACATAAAGCATAACCACTTACATTTTCATGTGAATGATTACATTAACGTGACTATTTTAATGAGAAAAGGGAAAGCAACCCTTTTATTTTATCTCGGATCACAGCAATTATGAAGCAGAACCTTTTGAAGTACATATGATAATGCCGGTTGCTGAACTCTTGGCATGTTCTCTGTAGCATCAACATAAATTCTTCAGCATAGGAGGAATGCAATACACGGTTTAAATTCCTCAGTTCTGCTTGTTGGCAACATTAATGTTAGACTCCCACTTACACTTAGACTTCCCTAAAGAAAACACAAACCTTTTTTTCCCCACTAGTATCAAGTTTAAGAGGCAGGATTATCTCTATTTACAGAATAGTTATTCTAAATAGGTATCAGTGTTTTAATATGTTTCAAAGCACTTCAAAGCTTGTAATACTTTCATATTGAACTGTACATAATTAGATTAGTTGATCCTATATTAATTTTTTTTTCACTGTAGGATACTAAATCTGAACTCCCTCATTAATTGTGAGAAATTTAGCATTAGCTGTTAAATCCTATGTGAAACACAGGCTGCTACATAAAAACTACTGTTTAAATTGGAATTAACTTAATTATTTTTCTTTGCACTTGATATTTCCTTCACTGTAATATTCATGAAAGCATGTGACAGATTTGTAAATTTAACTGTTAGTCTCAGATTTCCAGACCCTTTAATCAGTATTTATTTGTCTGTAGAAACAGTACTAGCAAGTTAATGATTTGCTAATTTGAAAAATGCTCATGTGGTTTCCTATGTTAACTGATTTGTGCATTTTTAAAGAAATTGTATGAAATCAATTATTGTTAAAAAGCAATTAAGGTGAAGATCTTTTTCCTTAGTTTCTCAGCAATTTCAGTGTTAAGGATATTCTAAAGTTGCTAAAACCCGGGAAAATAGCTAATATATTTTAGCTGTCTCTTTTCAGGTTTATTAATGATTGTTTTAACAGTTGCAGTTAATCTTACTAGAAATTTTAAATTACAGTGTTTTCAGATTTTGAGTTGAAGTCAGTAATATTTTCATCTAAGTGCAGAAACTGTGGTGAAAGCTGTGTTTGCATATGAGAGGGTAGTAAGAGGCCATTATTAGTAAAAGACATTTAACATAAATCAATGCATTTATTCATTACACTTTTAAGTAATTTAAAGTATTTTGTTGAGCTATATCCTGTACTCCATGCCTAATATGAAAGGAAACATAATTATTTTAGATTTTTAGTTTGAACTGTAAAATATTACTAAGATTGTATCCATCCATTCAATAAACCTTTCAGGTTTAGAACACTTTTCACATGAGTTCCTAAAAACATTTTCTGAAAGGTAAAACTGGGTAAAATTTTTAAACTGTTTAAAAGCAGTACAGCTTTAAACAAACAGCAAAAGTACTTATTTAGCAGAATTTGAAATGGACTTAAAAATTATTCTCATCTGTGTAGAAAACATTTTCTGCTTGCAAGAAATGAGGTCAGGTAAGCATGATGGGCTCTCTCCTTTAAATGTTTGCTTATAAGCTTCGGATCGCTCACAGGAGTAAGAGTTTAAAGTACTGAACTCATACAAAATCAACATGAAAATACCAAGAAAATCACTGTTCTTATGGCTGGAGAAAATGATAAGTCATGGCAAGTCTAAATGAATAGAATGATGTCATATAACTTAACCCTGACCTTGTCTTGTCTCAGTTTTTTGGATTCAGATCTCCCAACCTTTGAGAGTACTTCTGTTGACTGCATGTGATTAATTTTTGACCATTGTAGGCAGGTGTGATGCGCTTAGAGGCCTGTTTTGAGCTTGAATTTTTTTTTACTGAGCACACACGTTTTCTTTTTGTCTCCTCTTCTTGTTTCGCAGAAGAATGTCTTCCAAGCAGGCTACCTCTCCATTTGCATGTGCAGCTGATGGAGAGGAAACAATGACCCAGGACTTAGCATCACGAGACAAGGAAGAGGGCAACAGTGATCAGCATGCGGCCTCTCATCTGCCTCTACACAATGTAATGCACAACAAACCTCACTCTGAGGAGCTACCGACTCTGGTCACGACCATCCAACAGGATCCCGAGTGGGATGGAGTAATCTCAGCCCAACACAGAATGGTGAGTTTAGCAATTGTGCCAGCGGCTTTCCAAATTCGTTTTGCAAGAGAGTGTTTGCTCCCGTTTGGAGAGATGCGTTCAGGTGTAAAGCTTTTTAAATGTTAAAGTGTTAGCAATAGATCAACATCATATGGTGTAATTGTAAATTACAGTTGTATAATCTACTTTAGTATACAGGTCTATAGGAATGAGGTCATTTGATGAGTTCACCTTCTGAAAGGAAATGCATCTATTTATCATGTTTTCATTCATACCTTGATTTATGTCATAACCTTTCTAGCTCATATATTCAAGCATTAATTTCTGACAGGAGGATGTAGCTCACAACTGTTTGTCATCTGCAAAGTGTTGTGCTGAAGGAAGAAACTTTAACGTATTTTTTTGCTTGTCTCTCAAAACCAGGACCCACCAAATCTAGAATATTCTGTTTTTACATGGCAACAAAGAAGCTGGCATTTTAGGTGACACAGACATCCTTCTGTTTTTATAGGAAATTACAACTTTTTATAGAGGGGAAAGGTGTTTATGAGTAACTAGATCACCAGTTTGTAGACAGGTGACTTTAGGACTGATCAGAATTATTATCTCTATTCTCTTCAGTAGCCTAGATAAAATTATTTTGTGGTTGTAATTCTGTCTCTGCATCCCCAAAAGTCTGCAATAAATGGGCAGACTGAATGAAGCCTGAATGGGCATAGCATCTCCGTCAATTTATTTTCCTTGCATGTGTCCCTGAGAAGCAGAATTAAGGTATGTGGAGCAGCCAGGTATTCTGTAAATTTAGAACATCGTAATTCCAGACTGTCCATAATGTGACTTTCACAAACTTTACATTCAGGTAGCTTAAAAAGAATAATCTGCCTTTTCATAAATTTTCTTCTGTATTTCTATTAAATATCTGTGAGCAGATCTTTTTCAGCAAATCTTTTTATTCTTTCAGTACAAATGAGCAGCTTCCAATAAGGTTAAACACAATTGTAGAATTTTTTTTTAACAGCAGTAACAGTAATGAACTCATTTCAAATTTGACTAGATATAATAATTCTAATGCATTAATCAATATAAATACCAGAGGCATTTGTGCATATTATGATGTCTGGAGTTAGTTAAATAATAGCCCTGCAATGAGATCTATTTTGTTAATATAGTGTTGAATTTGTTTTTTCCTAAAATCCAATTGATTCAAAAGATCAAACCAAACCAGAAAAATACTGCTTAATCTGTACTGCACAATTTAACCCAGTGCAGACTTTTTCTGTCAGACCTAAAATATTCCTAAGTGTTTGGATGATTGTCATGAAGAAGGCAAAATTTCAACCGCAAAAATTGCTTTAAAGAAAAGTAATTATAGGTTAGTAATTTGGCAAGGTAGGTTAAAAGTTTTATATGTGGCTTCTAACTTTTTTTTTTGACAGAGACACTCTTTTCCCCAAGTTATGCAATAACTTCTGTGTTATAAGGAGGACAGGCTGGATGCAGACTAGAAGGGATTGATCCAGTTTGCTGATGGAAAAAGTAAATCTGTGAATCCATCAGCTCTTTCATTCATCCAGAGAGGCAGGTGCACTCTTGGAATTTTGCTATTAGAACACCAATCTCATCGACAAAATTACTCTGTGTCCTAGAGAGAAAGGAACTCCTAGACTCCAGCAGTCCCTCAATGCGTTTTTATTTTTGTTCAACCTGTACCTTGGACCTGGAGTAAGCTGAAATGGTAGATCCTTTTGCAGTAGGATCAGCTGTGCTCGTATTGCTCCGAAGGGGTTTGCATTCCCAGTGACAGAGAGCAATCTCTGCTTCCTTTCCTAGTGCTGCACTGTCATGTCAACTCTCACTGTACCTCTGGACAGGCACCAATCAGTGCACAGCTTATCATGTTTCAGAACAGGTGCATAAACTTTGCTTGAGGGACTTAGCACTCTGGTTTTCCTATCTCCTTTTTCCAGTAAATATTCCATTATATATGTAGATGAATGTCCTGAAAATCATTAGCAGTTTCCACAAGTCCCTTGGCTTGAATCGGGTGGTGGATACATGTCAACCTTATTTAGGTAGCTCTCAGCTAAACCAGATAGATTTTTTTTTTTTTTTTTAAATTTTTTTTTCCCCCCAGCTCGAAGCTGGGTATAATTTGCAAGGCTTGGCTACCAGTGAAGACTGAAATTCTAAGGCATGCTGTTTGGTTGCAGGTAAAAGAGATCTGAAATGTACAGAGCAAGGTCCAAGTATATTTACAGTTAGGTGAGTTAGAAGTGGTGAAAAAATGTTCTCATTGAGGGAATGTCATTTAGGGTGCCTTGTTTCTTCTTTTTTTCTTTTAATGACTTTTTTTCTCACTTCAATATGTCCTTCATGAGCAAACATTTAGGCCTCAATTAATTGCATAAAGTTTCCCTGAAGTAGCTCAGTGTCCAAGCAGGCATCGATATTGCTACGAAAGGGTTCAGAGGTGCCTGCAACTATCCTAATGAAAACATGTTCATACTCCTTAAAGGGAGGATAGAAGTTTCTTTCCAGAAAGACAAATTCCAGGAGGTGGGTTGGGCAATTCTGAGATAGGTGCTCTGGTAGTGGCCACTTTTTTACCCAATAAAACCAAATTCCCTGACCTTTACCAGACAGATCCTTAAGAAGCACCTGTTCATACCACTTACACTGAAAGTAAAGACAGTAGTTCTGTCATTAAAATGCATCAATAATGTGTGTTGTCTGGTTAGGTGATAGTAAATTCAAAGAATGCTGTGTTGACATATGGGGAGGAAAAATTTTCTCTTTTATCTGGTATCTAATTAAGGGCACAATCCTGCATCTTTTTTTGCCCTTAAAACTACTAAGGAGTTCACTGGAATTTGAGAGAGCACACAGTATTCATCATAAGTTGCTACGAGGGCTGTACAGATCTTAAATTTAGAAAAGATACTGTAGAAGGGCAATTTGACTGAAAAAAAATTGCGTTTTTCCGAACATTTATGGTATGCAGCACTTTCTGTAATGTAAGATACCTTTAAACTACATTGTGCATTATCAGAAAAAAACCACACTGGCTAGAAATGTTTTCAAACTTTCACTCCCTTTTGATATCAGGCATTGCTTTCCACTGAGTCCTTTGTGTATTCTGAATGTCTGGAAGCCAAAATATTTTGTTTTAACTCCCACTCTATAGTATTTCCCAGCTGTGTACTTATATGGTGTAATAAAAGGATTTAACAAATGGGAAATAGCAGCTGCATTTGGAAATTCCCTTTGTGCTCCCTTTTCATTTGACAGATTCAGCAATGTGTAGCAACTGTAACGTCAGACCTGTAATGACTTATACTGCGAGTATCATATCACCAGCCAATTTGATGTTACAGTGGGGAGAAGATAAAACAACCCAAAGATTTCTGTAAATTCATATTACTGAGCTGAAAAGATTATACTCGTGTTTCTAACTGTAACTTAATATAAAAATACCTGGTTGTATGGGTATTTATTGCTGATTGTAGCTCTACTAGAAAATAAAATCTCTTTTGGGCTAAGGCCATATCTATTTGCTGTAGTAAACTGTAGGGAAGAGGGCAAAGTGGTACTGAGATAATAGTGAAAGTATTGTGCTTTCACCGATGGACAGTGAGAAGGAGGCAAGATATGCAGTCCAATTTTCAGATTGCATCCAAAATCTGTCTCTGTTAAGGCAACAGACTGAGAGAGGATGAGCGGAGAAAGCCAAAAATACTTAATTTTGCTAAATTTAATTGTAACTGAATTGTATCCCAATAATATATATACTAGTCAATATGTGAAGAAATGGAGAGTATTAATTTGTGCTTTGTTCACTGGGGAACCAGGAGTGGCCCCAATCTTCATACAGAGTCCTGCACAGCCTGTGAGGTAAATTACAAAGGTTTTTCATTTTTGCTCTGTAGTATCAGGAGAAATCAGTGTCAACAAATTTAGATGGACAAGGGACTTTACCTTATTTGTGGAATGGGGTGGTGTATTCCCATGACTGTTAAGGCTGGGCTTGGATCTCACAAAAAATACATTTTAGCAACTTTAACCTAGTAAAATCTGGAATATTTCTCCAAAATGCAGAATTTCTTATCTGTTGCTAACAGTAAAATAACCCCAGAGAAGTAAATCCTCTTTCCATCCCCAATCCCAGTGTAGCAATCCCATAACAAACTTGAGGAACTCACAGGTCCTGTGCCAGTCACTGCACATGATGAAGGGTCACTGTGATGGTCGCTGTGCTCTCTTCTTTTCCCGCTGATGTTCCCCCCTCGCCCGCGACCCCAGGGCAGTCAGTCAGCGGTGTGTTAGTTACTTACACAGCGTGTGCTCGTACTGAATGAGGGCAGGCACAGTTTTTTGCTCTTTTTTAGGAAGTGAGGAACTGTTCCAGGGAATCCCTGCCGCAAGTCCAGCCTAAAGGACTGGTGTTATTTCTCTGTGACTGAAGAAAAACACACATGCATATACAAATAAAATTATGGTCCCCAAACATTCCTTTTCTTATACATTTTGTAACACCATTCAGAGAACCCTTGGATTTAGAAACTAATTGTGTCCTATTGGATTTTATCTCAAATGGCAGCATTGACATATATTTCATAATTACGTCAAGACTCTCTCTTTTGTTGACTTCTTGCCAAAAGAGTGAAAGGCTTCCTACCTTTCCACTGTGGCTGCGTGTACGTCTCAGCAGTACGGAGAGCAGATTTATATATACAGCAGAAAAATTGAAGATCTCTTAATACCACATGTATCTGTTCTTTAAAAAATAGTTTCAAATCACTAGGTATCAAATTTAATTTTATATAGCTTTAGCGAAGCTGCTGGCATCAGAAAGACAGAAGTAGGTGGTATCCTAAAGGTCTTAATGTTTCGGTGCTTGCTGTCTCTACATAAAACAGGCACAATCCTGTTGCTCCCCTTCACCTCCTGCTCCCTGTTATTAACTTCTCATGTTGAAAGTTCTTCTCTTTAAAATAAACTCAGGTGTTTAGGGAAGATCATAGAAAAATGTTGACATGTTCTAAACACTGTGAATTTGTTGTTATATAAATTCATGGCTTCAAATTCTCAAAAGTTATAGATACAATTACATGATTTGAAATTTTATTTTTAGTTTCTTTATGGACTGAATATGAACATATAAAATGCATAAAATATAAATGCCCTAAACTCTGGCAATTCTGTTTCTGCTAAATTGCTCCTGCAGCTGTTATTTACATGTACAAATCTGAGTTTTGTGATGATCGAAAGCAATTCTACTGTGCTTGTGATAATATTTCTGCATGCCAGGTAGTGCATTAGAATTTTTATCTAACTAAAGAGATAAGTACCTTCATATATAATTTCATGGGTACAAAGTTTTGGCTGAAATTAAAGGGGGTGAAAAAGCAGAGGATATGGTTTTTTATTTTTCCATAAAATAAATTTCTATGAGAAATATATTGCAGAAAAGATGGAATTAATTTTCTTTTTCAAGCATGTTGTTTTGGTTCAGAAAGCATTCAGGTATGTGCTTAACTTGACTTTATTAGGACTACCTGCAACTATAATGTTAAGCACATGTCTAAAGGTTTGAAATATCAAGGGCTTAGTTTTACTAGCTTTAGCATAAAAAGATGTTTACATTTCATATTAAAAATAATAAAACAATTCCCTAAAAGTGTGCAGGATAATGTGCTTAATGGAGGTGGTGAAATACCAAATTGAACTTTATTTGAAGAAGAATCAAATAATTGTTCTTGTTGGCATGCTTGTTGTATTTGTTTTATTTTCATTTTGATATTGTATAATTTTTTTTTCCAAATGCACGGTCTATTTTAAACCTTTCCCTATATTCTAGGGTGAACTGTATTTAAATAGAATTAATCGTCACCTGAGTTCTATGCAAAAGACGTGTGGTTTTTGTTCATCTAAACATGTAGTCATTTTATTCCTTTCTCCTATTTTAACATTTCCTATTTTTATGAAGCAATTTCTGAAAACTTTTTGATTCACTTCTGTATACTGACATGAATTTTTTCAAAAGTAGAAGCATTAACACGTTCTAAATTGTTAATTTTTTTTTTCCTTGGGCAAGAAGGAATCAGGTATGCATGCTGATTAACACACTCCAGTCATTAACATGTGATTATGTGGGCTGCATATTGAGCACCTGCTAAAAGATAAAATCCAGCACTTTACTACATCTGTGCAAGGACTTTTTGCATTTCTTTTGTACTTTGACAGCTCAAGAAAAAACAGACTTTGGTATCTTTGTTCACCATAATAAAACTGTGTACATAAAATATCTTCATGGAGGAAGGAAAGATACTACATATATTTATTTTAATCTTTGAGGCCATGAAAAACCCAGGGACTGACACAGCACCAAGTGTAATATGAATCTCCTAATGTACTGTATCACTGACATTCATATACAGTTTACAACATTCCTGCATGTTTATAAGGATTATCTGTTCTGGGATTCAGCCAATGTTATTGTAATTCACAGCAATTTTATGTGATACCTTTATGTCTCATAAATGTCTTGTTTTTATTTCAATATTCCAAATGTTTCATCAGTGTTTACCTTAAAGAAATACAAGTACTCTGTGCAGCAGGCTGGTTTCCTGCATGCATTGCTCTGCAAATGCTAAAAGGGAAACATAAAGAATGTAATACATGTCATGTAACTATATACAGAGAAGGATTTTCATGTGCATTGGGTATGGCTAAAAACATAAAGACAAATTTTAGTTTTATATTTACAATAGACCTACTTATAAGTTGGACAATTAAGATGACCTAATAGGGGGAAGTTAGATATATACAAAGTGGTCTGGAAAATCCAAGCCACACAATCCTTGTTTTATTTGGCAGCTTCTGACAATCATGCATCACAAAATATGTGTCTTTATTTACCCAAGAGGTAAACAGTGCTAATCAGCTGGGACAGATCACAATGCTTCTTCAGTTTCAGTTTAGATGAAAATGTAAGTCTAAATACTCATTTTGTAAATGGCTGTTCATTACTTTTTTCCTTAATAAGAGCATTTAACCAAAGTGCAGGGCATAAAGTCTCAATATTGTTGTGATTTATTACCAAACCTAAACACTGGGAGTTAGGACATATGGTACTTGGATAATTAAGGAAATCCTTAGCATCTAACTCTTACAAAAGCACACGTGACTTTATGCATATCATTTGTGGGTGAGTTGATTGCCATATAGAAATGATTTGTCGTATTTAAGAATTTTGAAGTAATTTTTCTATTGTGGAATGGAGCAAAATGCCTGTCAATGTATTTCAGATCTCATTTGTAAAGAGAAATGTTTAAATCACAAAGCTGAAATATTGTAACCTTCTGCAGTCTCTGTACCCAAAGTTGGCTTACCTGGTTTGCTCCAGCACCTCGGTACGAAGGGATTGCTGCAGTTAAGTGGTTGTATTTTACATGAAACAAAAAGTCCCTGCCTATCCTTCCCAACAGGCAGCGAGTTTTGCAGTGGCCTGTTCATCAGACCATGCTTGTATCATATATATGCCCGATTTTTACGACATCTCACTTTTAAACCTTTGATCTAAAGTAATTTTCTTTCTATTATTATTTTTTTAAATTCTCAATTTGGCATATTATTTCTTGGCTTAGAGCTTACTGTTGTATTGTTTCTTCTCGAGGTTTTTAGGCGTGTATAGAAGATGAAAGACAAGCCTTTTACAGAATGTATTCAGCCTATAGTTTGGCAGTGAAATCAGTATAAGTTTTATCAGAGTAAATGCTGAGTTAAAGACTTGAGGCTTTATTCCATTACTTGCCATTTGCCCTCCCACTAGCATAATTTGCTGAGACTTAACAAATGATGTTCTCTCAATAGCTCATAGCAGTCATTCTCAAGCCTTGGATTTAAATAAATCTTTCTTAATAAAACTTTTGTGTTTTTTTCTTAATCAGATGAGAATTGGAAATGATCACTTAGATTTTTAATTTATTTTAATTCTATTTAATTAAATTCCTCAAAATGGGAAACCATATTTAATGTAGTGATTGGAAATGATTTTGTAAACATTTGCTTTCATTATATGTTAACTCCAGACTAGTTCCAAGTGCCAGCATGCCTCTAGTACTTGGAATCAAAACCACTCTGGATATCCAACTTTCCTGGGGTGTTTACATGTGTCCCATTCAATGCAGAGACAGATAAATATCCCTTTATAACAGAAAAGCCTCATCCACATGGAAATAAGCAATTCAGCTAACACATTTTATGTTAGTAATATTTGCTTTCTACTTCTTGGCCATTCATCCTGTGATTTCAGTTGAACTCCTACAGAAACAGTTTTCTCTCTGGCTATTAAGTGGGATTGCAGTCGTCAACTTTCAATCAAAGTTGATCACAGTTATTATTAAATTGCTAACTAACACTGTGACCCCGATTTTGTACAGCCCTCAGTTTCATTTCCCAAGATTTCCTCTTTCCTCACCTTCAGGGGACCCATCCTCCCTACATGAAACATAAATACTGCCATTAAAATCCGCAGCCCTGTGCAGAGGACCAGCGAATGCAGTTCACCAGGCTGTTGGTCTGTCCTTAACCCTTCCGAGGATACCAAAGAGATCTGTCCCAAGCCAGTTCTCCACTCATGACTGTGGTGTCCCCAAACCGAGATGTTGTTCCTCAGCCCCCAAATACACCCCCCCATAATTTTGTATTTCAGTCATTTAGAGAAAGGAGCAAGAATATTGGATTTTCTTTTTAGCCTACAACCTTTCACCAGCGGAACTGTAATTTTGTGTCTCTTTGCTCTATTTTGGAAGTGAAAGGACTTCATAAAAGATGACACAAGTTGGCTCATGATTTGGCTTGTAGGTATTGCTATAAATATTAGCTTCCCAATATGAAAAATACTGGGTCAGCTATCAATACCTTTATTTACATCAATTCCAGCAGTACTGCCTTATGAATCCTTTTAAAACCAGTGGGAGCACAGATGAAAAATGAACTACTTAAACTGTTAGAATCTAAATACACCAGAAAATATATTTTTAACACTATTAAGAACATTATGATTATTTGTTCAATCCCTTTTCAGCAGAAACATCTAAGAAAGTGTAAGGATTTCCTTTCTTTGTACAGAAACTATCAGTTATCTTTTTGAAGAATTTAACCCATGTAACTTGGGAAATTTAGTGAATGTACATGCTAAAAAATAATTTTCTCAGAGTAAGAGGCTTACTGAACTATCTTTACATATTATCTTAATGTAAAAGTTTTAAAGGAATTATTGTGGCATGTAAAGAAAATACCACATATGTCCTCACAAGGAGTCCCCATTTTTATTTATACCATGCTGTTTGTAATTATTCAGAATTGTTCCTGCTATTAGCAAAACTGCACTTGGGCCATTCACAGCAACCCTAAAAGGAATGGATAACAGGCCACAAGTTGTTTACACCAGGCAGCCTGGAAAGCTGATAAGACTAAGGAAACTGTTGTTGGACCACATATATTCAAAGAGAATTTGAGATTGGTTAAAGTATGCTGTCCCTCTCACATGAAAAGGGCAAGGATAGACCTAGGAAAGCTGTTGCCTTGTTGTGCTGAAATCTTAATGTTGTTTTCCAATTGACATACGAATAAGGTAGAGGTTTTAGTAAAAGTAAAGTATGATTTCATGCATGGGCTATCTATCCCTGAAAGAGTCATCCATAGTATTTTCGTGTCCATGCCTAATTTCTGGTTTTCTGTCTTTTGTGCATTTATTTATTTTTCTCCGTTTTGTTCACTTTGAAACTTAATCCTTAAATTTTAGTGTCTATATATAGGTATTTAAGCTGTTATAATAATAGCATTTTGTCAAAACACTAACCACAGTGGGTTGAATGATCAGTAATAAAGTTTGGTCGGTGCTAACAGGCTGGCATGAAAATGTACACAGAAAAAATGTCATTTACCTTGATATGAAAACACAACATTTCAAAAATAGACTCAATTTTGCCCCTGCTGAATAGTAAGTGGTCAAGACTGAGTTTCTCTCTTCAGGTGAGGTTGAGCAGTAAGATTTTCTAGCTTGGTCATCTCTGCAAATAAATAGCTCTTCAGCTCAAAGGATTTTTATATCTGACATAGTAAGACTAAGAGGAAGGCTTAAGATACAAAATCTTGTATATGTTTTTTAAGCAGTCAGATTTGTGATTATTTTTCTGTGATAAACTGTCTTCAGATTTTCTGGTTTGCCAACTTTTAGAGGCCAGTCTGCAAATGCCTCCATTGTAGTGGACAACAATCCCTGTGCAATCCTGTGTGCATTCTAGTACAGGCACAAACAATTCTACAATTACCCAGTTAGTGTGTAAGTGGGAGGATAGTTTTATAAATCCAGCAAAGATATGGAAGCATGCCCTCTNGGAGGATAGTTTTATAAATCCAGAAAAGATATAGTGGGATCCTGAGGAAGCATGCCCTATGTTAAATCTTTTGTCCATAGACTAAAAATTTGCTATTTATCTGATCATGTTTTCCATTCCCTCCTCGCTCCTTGCATGGAAATTACTGAAATTGAAAAGAATAGCATGCCTTGAAAAATGCACCTTTCAAAGGGAATGTCATGTGTTGAAGATATTATTTCAAGTTTAGACTTAAAATACCATTTTTACAGAAATACATGAATTTTAAACCTGAGAATTCAGGGATGTGCCACTTGTCTAGTGTATTATGTAGCTACTGGATGAATTTGGGCAACAGATTGTGTCCAAATACATTACATGGATATTCATATCAGTCATATTATTTTATTCATTTTCTTATTTTTATTAGTGGTGCTGAGAAAAGTTGACTTGCACGGAGAAATTTCATCAGCGCAGATGGATTTCTCATTTGGATTTTGCAAAATTTGAGTTGATCTTGGTTAGGCATTTTACCTGTCTTTACTTCCTCCTCTGTGGTCTTGGAAAACACATGAAAAAAACCTCGCAATAGCGTCCTTTCTTTTCTCTTTTCAGGTCAAAGTGGGAATTCTTAATTCTGTAAAAAGTCACTTCATTAAGCTTCTTAAGGATATCTAGCTTTATTGAATTGTCCCATGTTCATATTCAAAAGGATCAAGTTCTCTTTTCCTAAATATTAATTCACTGGCTTGTTCTGTTATAGAAAGCATGGTGGTGCTTTTGCATCTGAACTCCAGATGGAAGCAAGAGAAGCAAAAAACAGCTTACAGAGATGATACACCTCTTGTCTCATTCAAAACATGTGATGCACTGGTCTTTTTTCAGAGGATACCTGGGCCACAAGGATTTGGAGGGTCTCTGCGTGCTGCTCTTGAATACCAATGCAAATTAATTTCTGATAGCCAGGTCTGCAGCTAATATATGTGACAGCTGCACTTTTGGTTATGCACTTTTGCCATGACAATTGGTCTGCAAAAGATTATAATGCCCGTTGTGAAAATTAAGACCCTTCATAAATTTGCTGCAACATTTATTTCACTTTCACCAAGCTGAATGCTGCAGTAGCAACTTTCCTTCAAATACAGTTGAGTCAACTTTCTAGAGAGAAAATGACAGGGCTACTTCTCTTGCTCCCTTGTGTTTTGATCTGTCTAGTTAGCCATTAATGTGAAGTCAATATAACCTGTTCATAATAAAAGAGAAATAAAATAGAAATAAAAAGAAAGCTGCCAACAGTAGGAACATAGCAGTAAAAACATCTGTTCTGATTGTGTAGTTGTAAAAGTCCTTCTGAAGCCTTTTCAGTATTTCATTTTAGCTACTTTTTTTTGGTAGATTATTCACAAATTAATCTAGAATCAAAGAAGGTGTGAGAATTTGTTTTGTTTCTTGTAGATAATTGTACATGCAGCTGATGTAGATTTTTCAATCTGAGTTTTGCTATTATTACATCAGGTATTTACACTGGACTGGTCTACAGTTTTTCTGTTTGCCCGTTTAGCCCCTTGGATGTCTTTCAGTTTGTTCGGTTCTCCTGCTGGATCCTCAATTGCTCTTTTTAACCTTTTCTGATTTTGGAAAAAGATGGGGCTCAGAAAGTCATTCTTGCTGGGTGCTGGGTTTCTTAAAGTACCAATTCAAATAATGCACTTCAAATGTGTTATCCATTTGGTGACCTCAGTACTATAGCTGTAGGGCTAGACAGGACCAGAAATATTAGGAATTCATTTTATTTTTTTATTTTTATTCTACATTTTAATTATCCACAAAACTGACAATATAGAAGTCTATTAATTGGACAAATGCTCATTCTTGCAAAGGCTGTCAGTCTGCCTCTATTCCATAAATCTACATAATTTGTGTGGAGTTGAAACTTGTCTCATTTTCATTATGGATATTGCAGTCTTCTGGGCAAGAAAAAGAAGGGTGAATGTGCTGCCTAATGGAGGCAGGAATTGTAGAGTCTTTCATTCCAGCAAAGGAACATTGTGCTGGACCATGTACGCATCCAGATGGGGGACAGGAGAGGTTATCAGGAGGAAGAATGTTCAGTTATTTCTACTTGCTCCACAGATTTGCCTTATCTTCTTGTTTCCGGCCTAAACAATAGATTTAGTGTTCCTTGTTGAGAGCATGAAACCCCCTGCATGGATGTGCTTCATGTACTGTAAGAGGATGTTGCTCTCTTGAGAACAAAGTCCTTTAAAATTACTGAGTTGCTCTTATACTGTTGTCTTCAAAGGCAAAAATGCCATGGTATATAGCATTAATTCTTTAAGAAAAGAGATTACAGAAATTCAGGCTTTACATTTGAAAAATATTAGGAGATGCTTTTTTTTAATCTCCATTGTGAGATCAAGGTTTAAGAAGAATACAAAGTAGTTTTCAGAAACAATTAAATATATGAAAGCTTTCCATTTCAAAGGCCGCTAAATAAGTTCATCTCTGTACCTGGTCTAAGACATTGTCCTTTGTGATGCTTGATTTTTTTAATGAATACATTTTTAAAGTTTGCTGCAAAACAACAGTACATTTTTTGTTCCATGTCACCTCTCTCTCTGTGCTTGCAAATCCTCTGTCACTCCTGCTGTGTTGACGGGGTGCTGCTGCTGCTACTGGGATGCAATAGTGCCTTCTAATTTCCTGTTTTAGTGAATAAATACGTTTGCAACGTATCACTAGCAAATGCTGCCTGCTTCTCCACTGACTGCAGCAGTGTTGTGCTGATCACAGGCTGCTGTTCTTGTTGAGGATGTGCCACCACCTCCTTCTGCACAGTCCCCGGCCCCGAGTCACCGTGCATGCTCGTGGTTGGGGTTGCTCCTCCTGCTACCTGGCACAGCTACTTCTTAAGCTGTTCCAGACTGAAGAAAAGATTTATGTCTCGTGTTGTTGCTGATGCTTAATGCTTTCCAGCCTTTCTTCAGAACTTGTTTTACCTAGGGCATTCCCCAAGACAAGTTTCTTCAGTACCCTGTAGATGGGTATTTTCATCTCCTAAAATAGCAGAAATATTATTGTTGTGGGGAACACTGTGCATTGGGAGAATGTTTTTTGACAAGACTAATAATTCATCTCTTAATTTTTAAATGTATTGCTACTATTATTGCTCTTTAATTTTAAAGCAAGTATGTTTCATGGAATCTCATATACTGACATTTCTGGATGTACCATAAACAAAAAAAAATCAGTAGTTCTTACTCCAAATTTTTAGCACTTTTAGCCTAACATTATTAAATATTAAAATACAAGAGTAATTTTGGAAAGGGAAGTTTGTGAGAAATTCTTGTGGTTGAGTTTTTGAGGGCAATCCAAAAATTTCTTCTCTTTTTAGCTGAAATCGTGAAAGCAGAGATGCAGTGAATGTTGCATCTATGACTGGGACAATGACAAGTCTGAGTCAAGAGAAGTTCAGGGAGAGTTTGACTGTTGGGTGACATCACAAAACTGAAGAGAAATGGCCTTACTCGTTGCTGTTTGATGCTTTTTTTTCCTCCCCTCATTACTCAAATATGCACTCTTTATTGACAAGGGAGATTAACCCTTTTTAATTCTATGTATTTGACTGTGTAATACCTGTGATACATGTACCCTTGGTACCTGTGTATTAGCATACATGGCTTAATCTGCCATAAACTCATTTCCTGGCTCATTCTTGCCTATGCTGTTCTGAAAAGAACATCTCCTTTTGTATATTAGAAGTGTTATAACCTTAATTCTTTAAGAAAAAAGATTTATTTAAAGAGCAGTGAATGAGCATGGGTAGACACATACCATAAGCCTTATTTAACTGTGAAGTAGGTTTCTTGCTCCTCAGTCATTGTTGGCCTAACTCTTTCTGTAGTTTTAAAGTTATGCTGTTTTCCATTAGTTGAGGATTTACCCAGGAATAATTTGTCCTTGCCTGTGCTTTCTTTCTTAGTGCTACATGTACTGTCATTGCTTAAGGAACAAAAGAAAACTGTAAAAGCTTAACACATTCATTCTTAAAAAGTGTTGAAGTGACTTGTTCCTTACAAGGTAAATCCTTGATGGAGTATCTTAAGCTTAAAATATGAATGCTAGAAGCATGGAGAGAACTGGACTTAAGGATGAAAGAGCCCCTGTAAATCACTGAAACCAAGAAATTCAAATTATAGTGCTCATTTTAGAAACTGAAGGGACACGTAGGCTTGTTAGTATTGCAGACCGATGAACAATGCTTTCAGCTTTTACCTGCCTGAGATCCTTCTGCCGTGAGAGAATAGCCTGTGTTTTGACATTGTTTTGTTTCTTTGCAGGAGTCAGAGAGTAATAAGTTATGTTCCCTATATTCCTTCCGAAATACCTCTACCTCACCAAACAAGCCCGACGAAGGAGGTCGTGACCGCAGCGAGCTAATGACCAGCGTTAATTTTGGAACGCCGGAACGCCGCAAAGGAAGCCTAGCAGATGTGGTGGACACACTGAAGCAGAAGAAACTAGAAGAAATGACCAGGACTGAGCAAGAAGGTATGCATTGGATAAGACTGATACAGTTTCCCCACCCCAAAATCCTATAATTTTTATGGCATAAAGGATGTGTTGGGTATCGAGAGCCATAAAATTGCATAATTGGCAAAGACTAGGATAAAGTTATTCACAGGTTTCCATGGCAATGGTAGTTTGAGATTCATTAGGGATTTTAGACAAATATGCCATTTTAAAAAAACTTTTTAAATTGTCTTGGTTGTGAGTCAAAGCAAGAATGCTGGATTTGGTGAAAACTCAAACCTTACTTGAAAGGTTATGATGAATTCTTAACTGGTTGTAGAGTTGTGGGGGATATTCTTCAGTGGTATTTGTTCTTTTTCTTGTAAAAGATAAATGTTTATTTTTAACAATAAGAATGAATAAAACATGAGCTGGTTTGTTTTGCCTTAGAAATTCTCATCTTTCATCACTTTAATGACCCAGCATCTGTAACTAGGAGAATGGGAAACAGTTTTAAGTGTAAAAGTACATAGTTCTGACCTATATAGCTAGAATTACAGATGAAGAAATATTTCTTTTTGTTTTCGCTCTGCTCAGATATTGTTACAAGTATTAAAACAGAGATAAAAATGAGGACAAATCTTTGAGTGCTGAGGCAGTTTATGCATTCAGTCCTTATTCAGATATTTTCATCAACTCTGCTAAGATTTTGGCTGTGGTAAGAAACAAGCAGAATTGGAGAGTGAGTTTACCAGTGTATGTGTGCATGCGATCAGGGCCCACCATAAAATTTCTCCTCATGTCAAGTGGAATGAAGTCTTGCTTGGTTCTACAGCAGTACCTTCTAGTCTGGGAGCTCAAACATGAGTTTGAATCAGGGAAGCTGTGAGAGCAGGAGGCTCTGAATTAGATAAACAGGTGTGGAGGCATCTGTGTGGATTCTCTTAGATATTTTACCAGTGTTGTTTTGTGGCATTAAAAATAACCCAGGAAGAATATTTTTAATGTAGCAGAGCCACAAGGCAGTAGAACTTTGTGATTCGTTTTTTCTTTGAAATATGAATGAGTTCAGAATTATTTTGACTCCTTAATTTCATAGTACAGTCACAGTGGACTTCAAACAGTGCACTTTAAGTTCCCTTGGCCCCATGTAGCAATGTAGATTTCAATTAAAATTGAAGCTGACAAAATAATATGTTTAAATATGGGATAAAATCATGTAGTGATGAAAGTAGGCTTTCAAATTTCTTGGCATAATTGTTAAATGCCAGCACATAGATAAGTGTGTTCTATAGGTGTCCTTTCTGAAGCTGGTGAAACATCTCTAAAGAGAGAATGTCCCAGATTCTTTACTACCATCTGTCTGTTTTCAGCTGTAAAGATCACTCTTTTAAAAATTGCTTTCTTAGATTTGGTGGTTAGACTAGGAAAACTATTTTAAATATTACTTTGGCAAAGCTGTTTTTTTGCAGTCAGCAGCAGTCGTTCGACACCCCATGCTAATCAAAGGTCTTGCCTCGTACTTTGCTGCGGGAGTGCACAAGTTGCTGTTGATTATATTGACACCACAGCTAAGGCTTTTCCAGGAGTACACTGAATGGTGTGCTAATAAAAATGGACATCAAAAAGTTTAAACATAGTATCTAACTGTAGGGATTCAAGCATCTTGTAGATTATTTTTGTATGAATTCTCAAGAATTTTCAGCACTTTCCCTGTATTAGTATAGGGTGGTTGTTTTAAGAGTGCACAGCAGAGAGATCCCTCTCACTGAGTCAGAACCTTCCACGCTCTATGTTCTCATCAGCTGTGAAATAAAGGTCATTTTTGATCTATAAAATAATCATGCCTTTTATGGACCACATTGTGCTTGAAAGCTATTCTAAAGTCTGCCTGTAAGTTCAAAGGTATTTGACTGTATCTTCATGTTGAGATTAGGTTTAGATTACATATTAGGAGACAATTTACTGTGAGGCTGGTGAGGCACTGGCACAGGTTGTCCAGTGAAGTTGTGGATGCCTGCCCCCTGGAAATGTTTAAGGTCAAGTTGCATGGAGCTCTGAGCAACCTGGTCTGATGAAAAGTGTCTCTGCCTGCAGCAGCTGGGGTTGAAATTAGATAATCTTTAAGGTCTCTTCCAACCCAGGACATTCTGTGATGATTTTATGATTCTATGTTAAGTTCTTTTCAACTCATCCAGCATTTTCTGTACGGAAAAAAGTTACATACGTTTAACAGAAAATAGTTAATGAACATCTGACTGGTACCATATAAACTAATACAGAAAAGTCTCTTCAGGATGTTACACTTAGGAAGTTCAATGCTTTTAAACTTTTGTGTAGAGCAGAAATATAAAAATTCTTAGAACAGATTTGAATACCTATTTTAGTATTCAGAGGTTTCTCTGAATTAAAAAGAAATAAACTCTCTTCATACTTGTTTGACTAAAATAAAAAAAGGTTTTAAAAATAATTACTATTTTGAGACTCTGTGTTAACTCTGCAGTCAGTTGGAGAAATGAGGTCTGAGATTATGAAATTGTTTTGCCTTCTTACAGTGTCTTTTAAACAACCTAATAAGTAGCCTGATCACACATGTACCAAACATGATGCTCTTTACCATCTACCCTTTAAAATACATTTCAGAACTTTTCTTAAAGTGGTATGCAACCAATGTAGTTGAGGAACTCTTTGTGTGCTACGTCCTGATCTGTCACAAAATTGCTTACCCAAATTGAAAAATACCAGCTGATGTTTTAAGAAATAGAAAGAATAATATATACTGCTTTAATGAATTGAGTGGGGAAAAGACATATGTTTCTACTGTATTGTGTGGGGCTTTCAGTCTCACATGTCTCCTTTAAAGGAATGTAGTAGATCATGTTAGCCTCTTTTATAGGGATGACCTCCATGACCACTGATGTAGCTGTGGGATTTGGGCTAACATACAGTCATATGTCAAGTTAATTGTAGAGTTAAAAGTGGAGTAAAGAACTCAAGAATTCCAGTCATTGGATCTAACCCTGATGTGAGCCCAGAGAAAAGTCTCTTTTAATATTGTAACATAGTGACTTTCTGGTCCATCGACAGGATCTGAATTTGGGTAATAAAGAGTTGCTGGGGTCAAATACTTAAATATTTTGTGGTATACATTTGGAAATTAGGTGTCTGTTATACTTGTGTATATACTGCTTGGGCTCTCAGTTGTGCCTCATAACATTGGAAAAGAAATATATACTGGAAGACTTTATCGTGTCTAAATAGATATATTTAATCAGAGTCCTTTGGCTTCTGAAAATAAGTTGTCTAATGAGAATTTCATCTGAGCAGCTGTGACTGAGGAGGTCAACAGGCATTGCCTAAGAGAATATGGCCCAGCTGGTTAAATCTGGTTGTTGTAGTGATTTAAATGGTCAAGTGCTGCTTGTAATCCAGGACCGTCTGTTTGTAAAGGGAAGAGTGAGTGCTTCAGCATAATGTACAGCTGTTTTAATCTCTCTTTAATAATAGTGCTTCAGCCAGTGTCATGTCTTGTATAGTGCTAGGAACATGAGTGCCTCATACAGGAATATACCTTAGGTATGCTTTTGGCATTATTTGTAGGCTGAACAAAAATTACCAACATCACGGGATAAATAACATTTCTATGACTTCATGGTCCAGTATTTGCATTTTTTGTACATTAAGGCATTCCCGTGTCTTAATTTGTAATGATTTGGAAATGAGAAAATTGGTGAGAAAATTGTAATTGAAAAAGAAAAGAATGCTACAAATATTTAGAGTTAATTTGAGTATGTAAAGACTTGGCTGACATGTGTTCCTATAAGACAGAAGAGGTCAGAAATGAACAGGTGTCTAATTTAATCAACAACATTAGACTCTAGGGCCTCTTGGATAACTTCAGGATATTCATCTTAGTTTTTCTATGAGCCAAAGGATTGTTTTACTGCCTTTTTTCTTTGGAAGTGTCCTCCCGTACAATCAAGTATTACAGCCCTTTATAGCTCAAATGAAGAGTTTATGTTAGATAGTATGGTCTAACTGCTTCTTTCCCTTTCTATCCCCTTTAAGTAAAAGACTTTTCTTTTTGAATATTTCTTATATTACTTTTGAGAGACAGATTTACAGCCTGGGCTGCCTGAATTCTAGGCTGAGAATTGGCTTGCAGACAACTATCCTACTGTACTTCATCATAAGCCTCTAGGAGCAGTAATTAGCAGTACACATCTTGTCTGTAGCGAGGAGAGCAGATTTCCCCCTTTCAGATCTGGAACGCTAGGTTGGCAGGTCAGCTGGCACTTCTGAGCTGGGAACTGGGCATGTCATTTCTGCTAAGTGCTAAGCCCTCATTACTCAGGGCCTGGATTCCTAATTCACTTTTGACCTTGATTCTGAGCAATGTATACAGTATCATTTTTCAACCAAGCTCAGTTCACAATTCTAGCACAAGCTTTTCATGAAGTGCTTCCCATTCTTGTTTCCTCCTTGAAGACCATAGTTGAACATTCAGAGATCAAAGATTTCTATGTATGCATGTTGGAATAATGAATATCTATATAAAGAGTAGTATAGGCATAAACTTCCATCTTTTCTCTGTCATGTGCACCTGTTTGTACTCTCTCTCTATGGGTGGATATATGGGTGAATATATGTATGGGTGGATATCTAAATGAAAAATTAAGGATTCACATGTATTATTAATTCTATATGCAGTAGGGAAAATCTTACTACACTACTTAATAATGGTGATTTTTCTGATATTTTGTTTTATTATTTTTTTTGTTTTCCTGCTTCATTAGTCAATAGTAATCGAAAACTTTCTGTTATATTGACTTAAAATAGATTAATACTTCCCCTGTAAATTTTTCTGTCATTCCAGTCAGGACAGTATACTCCAATATTACACACACAAATATACATATTTCCTGTTAATTTCATTGAGAAATAAAGAAACTTAAACTTTCACATACTGTGTTTTTTCAGTGAACATTGGCAAACCATTTCAGTTGCAATTTTATGCAGAGTTTTTTGGGGTTTTTTTGTTATTGTTCTTTTGGGTTCTTATTTTAGAATCTGTGTGTACTATATTGCATTAAATGAATAGAGAGTTTTCATGTTGTACTCTTTGTTTTAAGCCTGCCACAGCTGAGAACAGAGAGAGTTCAGACATACACCCTTATTTTTTGGTATAGTTCAAAGCATAACATTTCAGGATATTACGTGTCAGGAGTTTTCTTTGGTGGATCAGTCCTAGAAGTGAACTGCTGACCATCTGTGGTCCGTGAATATTTTTAAATGTTTTTCCCAATTTTTGCAGATATGTCATGTGAGCTGTCTTGTGGTGTGCTGTATATCCACACCTTTCACAGATGAAGGTACAATCCCTGGCTGTCCTAGTACACTTGGCGTTTATAAACCCCTTTTCTTTCTTTTTCTTTTTTTTTTTTTTTTTAATATGGCTACAGATATTTTGTTCTATTTCAGGGCTTTAAAAGTGTTGCTGGGTTTTGGTATTAGGATTATTCAAAATAGTTTTAAATGAGTTAATAGTACTGTTCTCTTTTTTGTGGTATCTGTGAAAATTGCAAATGGTCACTGGCATTCCTCTCAGCTAGAAACAAGCCCTTTGGATATGAAGAAACCCACCTTCCTCAAAATCCTTTCATCACCTTTGAAAAACCCTGCCACATCTGCTCAGTACCACACTCAACGTGTTTCCCTTTTCTTAAAAATTATTTTTGCTAAGCCAATTCAGAATCGTTTATGTATATAAGTTAATTTAATACTTAGCTTTAATTTGCTTTTTGTTAGAAGATGTATATAATGGCATCTAAGAAAAGAAATTTTTCTTCTAAACTCCAAACATTCTTCCAAAATAAAAACACAGAAGCCCAAATGTCCAGACAATAAATAGATGCCTCAGATCAACTTAAAGGAGAGATATGAAGCACATTTTCCTAAATCGTTGTTTTCTTCAATTATTTGTCTCCTTATCATATAATTAAAAGCAACTTACTGTTTCTCTTTCTTTTAAATTCCAATTATCTTGGTAAAACCACATTGGTCACTCTTTTTCCTTGCAAGATATGTTGATGCTCTAGAAAAAGATATTCTTTGATTTATAGAAGTTTTATAGATCATAACATTTCTAAGAATTCATTTGTTGAAGTGCATAGTGAATTCCTATGTCTTAATGGGTTAAATTTAAGTAATTTTGGACTCTTTAGGAACATTATCACAAGGAAAATATTTTCTAGAATTATTTTCCTGTTAACTTAGAAGAGATGCAGCCTATTTTCATTCTATTGGTGATATTTGATTTTTCTATCAGAAATTCACGCCATTAATGAACTTTAAATGAAATTTAGAATGTAGCATACATATGTTTAAATACTTTTTTTTGGCAAAGATAAACTCAGTCTGAGTAACCATACTGTATCTGGCCATTAATATTTTGTCTCATATTTTTATTTACCATTCTAGGTGTGTGAGAATTTATGCATTTTTAATTTTTTTACTTTCTTATATCCTTCAAATCTTTGAGTAGTGTTTTGTGATTAAATGCTCTCTCACAATTTTTATTTAAGAAACTGGCACATGTAGTTGTCTTTCCACCTTATCTTTGTGTTTATCTGGCTGCCTACACTCCAGTCTTACCTGGTGTTGCATTTGAGAATCTAATCACTACTCACAGGTTCTGTTTGGATATTGTAATTTTCCAGCACTTTTCAGTATCCCATGCTACAGCTGAAAGCTTCCCTTCACTTTTCTTTGTTCTGGAGTTTATTCACAGCACACAAATGGGAAATAGTGTAGACTTTTACACAGGTATCATGAAGAATGAGATCTACATGAATAAATTGATAGATTATGTAGACCATCTGTTTTGCTGAAAGGTTTTCATGTCCCTTCTGTTCTTAGTTCTTATTCAGGATCATCAAGAAGAATCTGGTGAGTCTGATGGTAGCCATATGAGAACATGTCAGGAAAAAGTACACCTAGGTTACTCTTAGAGAGTTACGTAAATGTAGGATACATGGAATTTTATGGAGCTTCTGCTTTTCTGGAGGTTCAGTTTCTCAGTGCGAGCTGTTCTCTTTTTGAAGCTTTGTACCTGTGCACCTCTACAGGATTGTTGCTTTTGCTGGTAAACAGATTTGATCGTATTGAATCCTGATGGGGGAAGAGTCTGAAATTCAGAACTCAATTCTGAAGATTGGAACATCCGTTCTAGCCATGACAATTTTTATTTTTGGGTAGATAATCACTTTCACCATTTTGAGATGCTTACATTACATTGAAGAAATGTCTTTATTCAACCCAGTATGTTTGAGATGAACAAAATCCTATTCATTGCTACAAATGGGCCTTGATCCTTTTCTCATTATCTCTGAACTTGAGCTGTAGACTAGGAAAGATTATACTGAAAAAGGCTTAAATCTTCTCAATGCCAGCATCTACTGACCATTTCAACCAGTTCCTCCTCGGTGACTGTGTTTTCCAGTGTCTTACCTTCAGGGATAATCTCATATTTTCTTTTTCTTTAACCCTCAATTCTGACATTTTCAACTGTTGGATACAATTTGACTTAATTTTTATTGTGTGATAACTTGTTTCCATGCTTCTATCTTATATTGTTTTCTGCACTGTGCTGCTCTACACTTTTGTCTCCTTTTTAGACATGGTAAACCATCTTCTATCTTTACACTGTTTGTATGTTATTAGTATTGTGAAAGCATTATTAAAAAAGCATATCTTAAAAGCCAGCTTTCTCGTGCTGGCAGTAAGGAAAGCAAGTTCAGTATGAATAGGTACAACTGACAATGAGCTCTGTGGTAGAGAATGTAAGTGAGTAAATAGCTGTAAAAATGTGGAGAGTTGCTTCAGTGGCATGATCTTGGCAACAGAAGAATACCTTCAGACTTCATTGGTTTCTGATGTACTGTGGCACAAACAACGTTATGATCCGATCATGCTTTAAAATGGCAATTGAAATACATTTTGTAGTCATCAGGTTAATAGTAGACTATGATACTTCCCTTACTAAAATTGCTAATGTAAATATAAAGATATATAGGAAAAATAGGGCTTGAACATGGCTGATTTTGTATTTTCCAAGTCCTGGACGGTGAAAGGCCACAGATTTCTTTGGTGATGAACTTTAGTTTTAGTTGGTCTTACTTGCTTTGCCATTCCTACTGTTTTGCAACAGGGCCTAAAAGTGCTTTAAGTGCTTGTGACTGGGGTAATGAATGAAAATATCTTTCCAGCACTGAGAGTATTGCATTAGACTGAATAGTCACCTTACTTGTAAAAGCACTATTAGAGAGGGGCAGCTGTAAGTAAGGATAACGATTTGTGTCCAGTGCTTATTTACTGAAAATTGTAAATGTATTATTTATTGAGAGCTCTCCAGACAGTGCTTGTCAGAATAAAAATGTCAACTCTAAGCAAAATGTTATAATACATAATAAAAATGCTAGGTACACACTTTGGAGATACTGCTAATTAGATCTGCTTTTCTTAAAGAAATGACAGTAAAAATGCTCAGCAGCATATACATTTTAAATGCTGATATATTCCTTATTTTTCTGTACAGTATTTGGTTTAGATACCTTATCATTATTTAAAAATAATTTTGACAACTTTATTTGGTTGCCACGGGAGAGACAGAGGCACTTGCTGCCTGGCTGCACGAGGCAGCTGCATGCTCAGGCTGTCTTGTTCATCCAGCGGAGAGAGCAGCTACTCTCACCTCTGTGTTCCAGCCTGAAACTCCAAGATGCCTCTTCGTTCGTGGGGGAAACCTGCCTCCAGTGGAAGCAACAAACAATAATTAAGATTAGTCTTCAGCCATGCTAATTAACCCCACACAGTCTTAACAGGGAGCCTAAATGCATTTAACGTCACGGTAACTTTTGTGTATTATAAAATATCAATAGAAATTAGAGAGGAAAAAAAAGCAGTTAATTTTTTGTATTTAAAATATTACTTCATTTAAGTTTTTTTTAATATTTTTATTTTCACTGAAATTTACAATGGGAAGAATTTGAGCTTAAAATGATTTGTAAATCTTCTAGAGCATTTTACAGTGTGGGGGAGAAAATTGGCTTTTGGATTTATCCTTTTTACAAAGACCTGCTCAGTTCAGCGTCATAAAATTTAGGATGCCATCATTAAAAACAACTTTCTTTTGAATGTTTCAGTCAATAAGAGAAGGAGCCTTACTGTGTTTATTCTAGTGACTGTCTGTCTGTGCTCTCCTGCACTCAGTTTGCTGTTGTTTCATGAAATCATGGAATCACATAGTGACTGAGGTGGGAAGGCACCACTTGGGATCACCTGGTCTAACCCCTCTGCAGAGGGCAGGATCACCTACAACAGGTTGCTCAGAACCATGTCCCATCTCTTTCTGAGTTCCTCCAAGGATGTAAACTCCACAACCTGCTCAGTGTTTGGTCATCCTTACAATGAGAAAGGCTTTTCTTATGTTTCAAGGGCATTTCCTGCATTTCTGTTTGTTCTCTTTGCCCCTGGGCCTGTCACTGGGCATAATTTGAGTTTTAGCCCTGCTTGTGTACTCTGACTTCCCTGTGCTTAGCTGATGAACTCAAAGTGAAAACTAAGAATAAAAACACAATTCAGTGCTCTGAACTACATATTTCTGTACTTCACAAGTGTATTTTGGACTGTGAGGAATCCTTCTAATTCCTATTTGTAGTCAGGCTTCTTCCTTATTTGCTCATTGGCACGTTGATCTCCAAAACGAAGCAGTTGTTAATGTGTCAAAATCCACCCTCTTCTGTCTTGCTTTAATAACATAAAGAAGTGGTGATGTTTTTGTAAAGTTCAGATTGTGATATTCCCAAAAAAAAAAAAAGTGCGATAGTTCTTGTTAAATATAGTCTTGAGGGCAAGTTCTGTGTAAACATCTGCGGAGAGCTCCTGTTAGCGTTGCTCTGTCCTGACTAGCAGCACTCTCAGTCTTGGGTCGGTCTTTAACATGGGCTGCCAATCAGTAAAGCTGTGCCAAAATGTCTTGTTCTACAGCCTAGCATTTTGGAATGTATCTAATAGCTGTTTTCTTTTATTAATCATAATATATTTTTAGTTTTACTTACATAGGTGCCCAGAGTTCCTGGGCACAGTGCCCTATGTATGAATGGCTGTTTATTTTCATCTTCCTTTTTGTTAACTGCTTTACTTAATGCTTTACATAACCATTTGCCATATTTTGACATGAAGCTATAATGCACTGCTGCCTGCTCACATTTCTTAAAGAACTTGATGTGACATCACCCTCTACGGTAAATCATGATCTTCACTGAACCTAAAAAACCCCATCTTGAATACTCTTCTGTCTTTTATTTGTTTGAAAATGTTGAAGCAAGCAGGCTCTTTCACCCATCTGGAAGAAGTCTGAGCACTACAGCCTAGAGAGCCTGCAGTGGCACCAGAAACATTAAGGCTCTGTACTGAATTTCTTAGTCTAACACCACCTTAAGAATGAATTCTGTTTGCATTTATAGCTGTGCTGTATGTGTTACAGGATATGCATGAGGACAGGATTCGACTCTTTCTACTCTATCTTAAAATTTACCTGCATATTCAATATTTAAAATAGCTCTGCTTCTCAGTGTAGGTCTTAGCAGTCCTTATCGTATCTTAAATATGTAACAAGCAGATTACTTTTAAATATTTACAGTGAAACAAAAACTAACACATCGGGCAGAGGTTTGTTAAAATGTCAGAAGAACTTGCTGTAGTGAAAAATAAATATTGAACCAAGTTTATTCCTGAGGTGACTCTATTAATTTCAATAGAATTACTGCAGGAGTAGATCTGGAAAAAAATCTGTCTCGATTTTGTATCATAATTTAAGTATTTTTTTACAGAACTTTGAATAGCCCAGAAATACTTTGATAGATCTGGCATGCTCGTGCATCACTATGTAAAATAATCTTCTTTTGCTTCAGCTTCTGTTCCCTCTGTGGACTGTTTGTGTTTTTAACTGTTTAAATGGGTTTGTTGCAGCTTTGTTAATAGGTTTTGTTACATCTGCAGTTATACTTGTAATTAAAAATTTAGCTGGAGCATTGGTTCCACTAGGTTTCGGTGTATCTGGTGTTTCTGTGACATAATAACTAGACAAAGAATCATGTCTGTTGCCCTTTTGTGTCTGTGTATCAGGTAACACAACAGACAGTGACCAGACATATGACCTCAAAAATCAAACCAATTTGTTAATGAACTAACAAGGCAATGTAATAAGCATCTCTATTCAGTCATTTTCCCCAGCTTTTGGTTATTCCTTAGAGCAAGGGTAGCCGGTGCTGTATCAACAAATTATTTGATGACAATAATTTGGCTGATGAGAATACAAGGAAAAAAAGCCACAATCTAATTAGAAAACACTGTATATTAGGTGGCAAAATGTGGCTAATGTTTTATATCTAATTGTAAAATTGCAATTTGCAACTTTCGCTAGTTAATGGTTTTTACACCCCCCTTCCTCCTTTCCACACAGAAAATCATTAAAAAAAAGGCCAAAAAGAGACTACAGGATTTGAAACACAGTGGCCCTGAAGTGATGGGAAAATGGCCAAGGTGTCACAGCTAATTTCTGACCCTGCTTCATGAGTTCTGCTGTTCCTTATTCCCCTTGTCAGTCTGTGAATCCCTGAGGCTGTACACACTGGCCTAACATCACTCAACTCCAGTTTTATATCCTCTTTTAATAATGTTGAGTCTATTCTGTCCAACTTTGATTCAGACAACCTGCTTGTCTTGAAAAAGTGATATATTTAATCAGTGGCTCTGTCTCCAGCATAGCTCCCACTGCGTGAGACTAGAGCCAAAGAGTAGTGCAGTGGCCTGTCACTTCTGTTTGAATAGGTAATGTGGAGCCGCTCAGCCGAAGAGACAGGAGCTGGAACTGCTTGTTAGGACACATGATCAAAAGCCACTCTCTGCTTTCTGCCAATCAAGCCTCATGTCGCCTTGTGGGGCAGACATTAAATAGATTTTTCTGCCGTACGCTGTGGGCACTTTGCCAGTCTGACATGTGAACTGTTACAAAAGATACCAGAGTTTCCACTTCTTGCTGACTGCTTTTAAATATTACCAAGCCCTTGCTGTCCAAAGTAGAATATTTTAAATAATGGATTATGATAAATTTTCACTACAATTACGCAGTCTCCTTCCTGCTCCCAGCTCTTCCAAGATACTTAAAAAAATTCTAACTTGGTTTCTGAAACCTAGCAAGCAAAAAAAACCCTCCCAAACTGTTGAACAACCCTATGGCACATAGATTTGAACATGATCATTGTCTGAGAATTATGGTGAGTTGTTCCTTTCACTTGTGCAATTTTGAATATTGTTTCTATTTTTGGTCTTTTTACATTATTTAATTAGATTTTCCTAGTTGAGATCATAGCACTATTTTATTAGTAGGTTTATGTGGAGGGATATTAAAATTGCCTTTTTTTTTTTGTAAATGAGGTTGAATTTATTTTTTGTGTTTATTGGCTGCTGGTGCAAATATAAATGTCTTAAAATGGCTCTTGGTTTTAGTTATACTTTCCCTTGGTTTTTTCCTCTTTGTCTATTACCCTCCATAACCACCTCAGCTCTTGTGCCCATGGCAACAACGCTCAGTGGTTGAGGCTAACAAAGATGACATTTAAGCTTTGCCTAAGTAATGAATATTCTTTTGTAACTTCCAGGGCCACTGAATTTATGTCATTTTTTAGAGGTCCCCAGTACCTTGAGAATTGCTTCTATTTATGTACTTGTGGTCATGATACCCAGATATTTGCTCCCTTGTGCTTGCCCTTCCTGATGTATCTTTTTCTTTTCTTTTACTTTTCTTTTTTGAGAAAAACTTTTTTTTTTTTTAACCAAAACATACCATGGCAATCTAGTGGAATTCATTTAAACAGTGAGCTACACATAAACAGCTGCTCCTTCAATAAGCCATTCTTTATAATACCCTTATTACCTTCTAGTGTCTCAAATTCTGATTAGTCAACAGTGCTGATTACTGTATGGCATTCCACTGCCCATCTTCCTTCTGCTCAGCTGCTCATGTCTTAGCTGTTATGTGATTACAACACAACTTGTGCATTGTTTCTCCAAGTTGTTCTTCATGTTGTGTATCTTTTAAAAAACCTCTAAGCCCTCTTGAGGAGATGGAAAAAAAATATTTTGAGTCACTATGAATTCCCTGAAACTCTGAATTGTTTTTGTACGACTTCTGCAACCTTCTAGTGGGATGAGTAAGTTTTTTAGATTTACAAGGGTAATTGATAAATAATGTTCAGTTAAAAGAACTTTGCAAAAATGTTGGTTAGTTTTTGCAGTATTTGTAATACATCAGAGCAGGAGAGACCAAGAACTGTGGTTTGGGTTTTTTTTTTTTTTAATTTCACCAAAACAAAAAACCACGCAGTGCTTTGGCCTGGTTATGCTTTCATAAAAACCAGTGGGTTCAAAAGTTGTTCAAAAGAACAGAGCTTTGCCATGAGAAAGCAGTTTGGGAAATGTCCCCCCCGGTAATACATGCTGAGTTTCAGATAGGTGTGTGGTGGCAGAAGAAATGCACAGAATGAGAAGGGGAAGGGAAGGAATTGTATCCCTCGTGCCCTGCATCTCCAATTTCTGGTCAAAGCAGCAAAAGCAGGGGTTTGTTAAGGACATTACAACTTTGCCAGCTGGTTTGTAGGTAAATAGCACGGTAGTGAGGAGAACACCCTTTCTGTGGCTCTGTAAACCCCCGCAGCTTCCTTTGGTGCAGCCCCTTAGAATCAAGTCCTGGTGAGTATGAAACGCTGACACACTCAAAATGCAACCCCATTAAAGGCCTTAAATCTGTCATTGTGCTCTGGAGCCTGTTCTGAAAATAGCAAAGCTCTTTTTGTAAATTAAAATCGGTGTGAATGGGAACAGATGTTGACATGCTTTACTTTATCTGCAGGGATGCCCGTCAGGGGGGAGAGGGTCAGCGAGGTTAGATGGCAGGAATTACTGCAAATGTGCAAAGGACGGGATAGTCTGATGCAGACATGGTCTCTCATTTTACTGGAGCAGGAATAGTATCCAGTGGTTGCTTCTTGGTGCTGATATCTGTAAGGAATTCCTTAGAAAATGCTGTCGCCTTGTACATCTGTTAACACAGATAAAGGGGAGGGATGCTGGTACTGCTTTCCAAGAGATTCTGGGTGACCCCACTTCCCATTCACTTCCATGTTACCTGAGCTCACTCAGGACCTCGTGGAAGATACTTGACGTACCCTAGGCTCAACCCACAAACAATTTGCTTTCAGTCCAGCATTGGGTAACTTTTTTGGTATTTCAGCATTACTTTTTAAGGTTTTGGGTGAGCTTTCATGTTGCATTAGAGTCATCATCAACTTTTAATAGTTTTTGAAATAAAAGCGTAGTTCTGTTCTGAAATGTGCAATTTATTAAATAGCTTTGCTAGTCAATCTCAATAAATTCTTGTTGAAGATTTTTCCTGATTTAAAAAAAAGATAGCAAAGGATGAATTTATTTATAAGAACTGTAATAGTTTCCCTCAATTCCTTTTATATTTTAGATTACCTTATAATTTTCTAAATCTACATGAACAATAATGATCAATTTTGTCAGTATTATTCACACCTTTTATTAATTTAGCATAGATGAATAAATGTGAATGTTGTGAAGAGTTGATTGGGAATAGATTTTAAATCTGACAGTTAGATTACAGGGTACCTAAGAAAAAATGGCTCTTTCACTAGGTACCTAGTAATTTAATTCTTGTTTGAAATTATTATAATTTATTACAGTGTGTGGGTCCTAATGAATGTCTACTATTAAATGAAAAGGAGAAATTGAAATTATGAAATTCTTTTAACTTCTATCTTAAAAATCCTCTTAAACAATTCAGTAGATATTAATAAGCAATGTGCTTTTCTTTCCCTTTTATATGAATGTAAACAAAAACATTTTTTCCAGTACATAATGATATTAGATCAGTGCTGCTGGAAATTCTTACTTAGAATCAAGACTATCTTAAAATAGAGTGGAATGATTTTATGTGATGAAAAGTATTCAAAATATGCTATCTTGATTAGACATTTAGACCTTCACGTATGAGTCCTTCTTCAAGGAAAGCTCAAAATCATTCCTAGAAGTTTTACTGGTGTTAGAAATGCAGATACGCGTGTGCTGAGAAATTAAAATTTCTCAGCATTTTTCCTACTGAAGGAGTTGATCATCAGGACATGAGAACATAATACAGAGTATACTTTCACTATCATGACAGAAAATTATTTTTTCACTTTCCTTATTGGTTTTCATTTGAAAAGTGGTTAGGAGAAATTGGTAAAAATGGGTGGGTATTTCCAAAGAAAATGAAAATGGCTAGGCATTTCCAAATAATTGTAACAAATAGGTTATAGTAGCATTTGAAATAAGCGATGGAAATTGTGAATTGTCTTTGTTAAGAGGGTGAATATACATTAGAAATTTCTTAGATACAGACTATATCAGTTCATACTATTGTAGGTCACTTAAAATTAGGGCACTAATGGAGTAATGCCAGAATTAAATATGTTTAAAGAATTGAAGGCCTTTATTTT
>WBMZ01003600.1:433578-768578 GCA_013400975.1 Atrichornis clamosus | reverse complement strand
CTTGCAGTTCTTGCTTAGATAATACAGTGTTATGCCCCAAATGTAAAGAATTGTTATATTAGAGATGCTAGTTGGACTTTCTGTCATTGTGAGATGCCCCTGCTGGACCAGATTTTCAAGTGGTCTTAGTGTTCAACAGCTCTTATTTAGTCACAAAAAAAAAATGTTTCATTCATTAAAACTTTCAGCACTGAGAATAGCAGGAACACTTCAGAGAAATTCTTCACATCTCTTGAGTGCTTGAAAGGGAGTTGAACTTTCTGGAAAATCTAACTTCTTGATTCTTGGTGTAAATGCATGAGAAAAATGGAAGCTCAGCAGCTGTCACATAGTTCTATTCTAGTATCGTGTTTGGTGTTATATACAGTATGTGTGTGTATATTTCAACAGTTATATACTGAATATTTGATATTTTGTTGCCTTAGCATCTAGTATTCTTTTCAAACAAAGAAAATACAAAATCAAAGAAAACACTGATCTATTTGTTTCAAGGGAGAGCACCACTTACCAGCTGTAGAGAACACCAACAGCTTGATAAAATAAGCTGTAACTTCAAACACAGTAGCTCACATATTGTACTTTAATATACTGTGGGAAGGTTTCTTAGCCAGGAGAAACGATAGATGACTCATATGGGCCAAGAAATATAATTTGATAGGCCTTGTGTAGAAACCATTATGGAAGTCTTTTAAAACTAAAAGTAATCTCACAGATTTTAGTAGAAAATGAATCAGTTTGCATGCTATAGAAAATTAATGTTTCTAAAATAAATCTTGTTTTAGCCAACAAATATTTGGCTTCAACCAAAGGCAATCAGGGAATGTTCTTTATGCCATTAGTGAAGCAGAGCATATGTTTCTGCTTTATTGGTTGCTGACATTAAGCACACTGATTTACTGGTTTGAAACTGATAGTTGGGCCGCTAGGATTTATTTAATTTGTATTAAGAATTAAGTTTAAATTTTCTGATGCACTTCTAAATTTCAGAAAGTTTTGTCATTTTCTTTTTATTACAGACAGAGTAAGGAATATTCTCAATACAGGACCTTTCTTTTACGAAGCCAGGCAATCTCCTGTGCTCTGAGCCATGGAAAGGATGAGAGTGGTAGCTGCTGTTTTGAGGGACTGTCAGTCAGTGGGCAAGAAATGAAAGAAAAATGAAATTAAGCCCAAGTCTGCTGAACCCCTGTGCTTATAACCACTCTGAAAGCAGAAACATATTCATTTTGAAGTGAATAGCCACATGGAGCTTGGTGTGCTCTGCAGACTTTGCTGCTGATTATTGTGTTGGTTACCTGCCCTTACTGAGGACAGGACTCATGGGCCCAAGAGATCCCTGCGTCCTGGGGCTCCTGATGTATGGAGTGACTACTGACACGTCTGACAACTCCTCGTTAGCTTTTCCGTGTCCCTACTGCCTAGAGAGGAGGAACGGCTTAGGTCTTGTGAGTTGTGGCAGAAGGACCCACACAAGGGCTGTCTGAGGTACGATGAGCAGGGGTTAAGGTCTCCAACACAAGTAGATGACTGCCCCCAAGGGACACTGCGAATTCTCAAAACGTATTTGCAGCTGGTGGCTCCTGTGTTGCTTTGTCTGAAAGGTATTATGTAACAGCCTCTTTTCTGATAGAAGTGATATTCAGCTCTCAGTAGTTGTGTGCACTGTGAACATACTTCCCCGGGACCCAATGGTCAGTTGTGGTTACTGACATTGGATGCCCAGCTTGTAACGTAGTGGGGCTGATTTTTGAGATATGTTCAGCACTTATAACTTCAACTTCCAAAACAACTGGGCCCACCAGCTTTGGGAAATGAGATGCAATTTGATACAAGCACCATTCCTAAAACTTCTGTCCTTTTTTCAAATACTGTGATTGTGTACGTATCTGTTTCTTGCTGTAAGCACACAGATGTATAAATAAGTTACATAAGCATTCAATGTACATAAAATACATGGGTTCTATGTATGCCAATTCATCTGGGCAGTAAAACCCAGCTGTCATTAAACATTACTTTTCCTTTTTTCAAATGACGGTTACGAAATGGCAGACTAATCATTCTTCCAATAACCAGACCTTGGTTATTGAGATGCTCAGAAGCATCTGTTGATTTTGCTGTGCCTCTATTATGCTAGGCTGAAGGTGATGTGATAAAGCCTTCTGAAAAACCTTCCCTTTTAACAGGGATCAAATTCCCTTTGTTAGCATGAAAAAAGAGAAATACTTATCATTTGAACTGGATGACAGCTTCTCCAATTCTTACTAAATGTTTCTGGAATCACAGTGGTCAATAAACTCTTCCTTTCTTTTCTGATTTTGGGAAGTACTTATCTTGACTGTTAACAGCTAATCTGATAAATAAAAATCTATATGTATTTCAGGGAAAATTACACATTTTTCTGCCTGTATTTATGCAGGCAGGATTTTTTCCCCTTTTAATTGTTAATCTAATTTAAGAATGGACTGATTGAAAACTCTTTTACTATTTTTCTGTAGAGATAATGCTGGGACTTTCATTAACAGAAAAGCTTACATCTCAGTGGAATACAGACACCCAAACTATTGTTTAGCTATCTAACTCCCAATTACACAAATGGCAATTAGGCACTTAAATCACATTTAGATATCTGAATAACTTCAGGGATTTGAGCTAATAGATCTTTCTGTATGGCACATTTCTTATGTGAAGAGGAGAATGAGGGAGGGTAGTATGAAAGCAAAAGTACAATGTCTGATGAATTGATTCCTAGATGACTTGTTTGGCTGACTATACACAGCGTTTATAAGCACCTCAGTGAAATGTTTAGGAAATTAGCCTCTGTCCTGCTCATCACATTTCCGTATTTCAGAGATCCACCTAAAGCTTTTGGTTCCTCAAAAAACCAAAAAAAAGCAAAAAGGAGAGCAAGCTCTTTTGTGCTCTCAGATTCTTATTTGGTGTGACTCACAAAAGATTCTAAATATAATATTTATTTTTTTACATCTTATTTCATGGTATGGCTTAAAACAATGTAATTTTTGTATGACGTGGGCAAATTTGACATCTGATGAATAAAGCCCATTGAAGTTTGTTTGAATAACTGCTTGAATAAATGTTGAGGTCCAGATTATACTTGGGGCTTTTCTCATCTACAGATTGCACAAAAACTAAGAAGGGACTTGGTGAGCAAGACCTTTTGGCTACTTTTGGATGGTGATAATAACTGAAATAAAATTCTGAGCCCCACTTGGAATAATTAATTATTACATTTTTCATGAGTATTTGGGGCAGCTCTTTTCTGTCACATGTATTCATTTAATACTCATTATGAAATTACGGTCAGGATGAGCTTAATAACTTTGCATTGTTATGTTTTCAATTCAGTTACCTCTATTACGCAATGTTATTTTTCAAGTCATTTTTTTTAATTGTGCTTTGCCAAATTTTCCTGTTTATGAACTATTCAAAGATAATTGAAATTGCCTGTTTCTCACATGTATCCTATTCATGCCATCTGCTACCTGAAATTTAGTTTGGATACTTGCCATGCCGTTGTAAAGTCTTTTCAGTTTTATTTATTTCTAGTTGACCATATGTTGTACTTATATTTGTGTGTGTTTATATCACATATATATATATAAAGTGAAAGCATTCATTTATCTTGATTTACCCAGTTTGCAGCAGATATTATTACCTCATGATGTCTCAAGTCCAAAATTAATTTCATTCAGATTTAATTTGGTCCTCATTCATGACAAAAATTAAGAATTATTGAATAAGGCATAATTCTGACAAAATGTCAAGTAAACTTTGAAAATATGTAAAAGTTAAGATAGCATAATTGAAAAAAGATACTATTTTGCTTAAAACTGTTCATATTATCATTTTGCAAAAGAATTACATTCTTCAGTAGTTGTATGAGATAGAAAGATCATCTTTCTATCTGAGAAACTGAGTCATGAAAGGATTGAGGGATTAATTTTTGTTCACCCACTGATGTTTTGGAAACCAGTATGTTTTGCAGGAGTATGACGATCAACTCTTTTATTCCAGTATTCCAGCTTCAGTCTTGTGGGCTAGTGAACCAGATAGATCAGTCTGTGTGACCATTCAGCAGAGCAGTTCCTGCACCTTCTTCATGCTTGCATGGCAGTTTTACAGTGCACAGAGATTTTTTTGAGATAGTTGGAGAATTTCAATATTTTCCTTAACACTAGTGTGAACAACACCACTGTGTGAATATAGGTATGCAACACAGCTGAAGGTTGATTTTTTTACTATGTTTATCTCCCTTTGTGCAGTGAGAGGGTATAATTTACCCCTGGCTGTATCACTCAGGAGTAATGCTTTCTCTATTTGCTCTTGGAAATAAATTTCATAGCAGGTCAGCCATCATATATCTTTCAAATTGTTTCAGAAATGCACGTTTGTATACGTCTGTATGTATATAATATGCGTTCTGCCTGTGTCAAGGGCTGATAGAAATGCCCAGTAGTCTGCACAGAGCCTTCACCAGCACCATCATTATGGGTAGCCACGCATGCTGGCTGTCTGCTCCTGGGGGCAAAGGTTGGAAGTAGGCTCAGAGAAGAGTCACGGCTTCACTTCTGCATGTATAAAGGTTATGCATGCTAACCGTGGCTGGTTAGAGGGAAGTGTTAGACTCTGCAGCCTCACTGGCTGAGGCAAAGGTACTCTGAAGGTGTTGCTGGGTTCATGTGGTTGCACTGTTGCCTTGCAGGGGACAACATGAGTGGCGCTCAGTGTTGGTGAGCATTGCTGTCACACTTTTCCAGAGGGAGAATGCAAAAGAGTTAGTGAAGGTAGAGAGGTAAAGCTTATTACTCTACTTCATTCTCCAAAGTATTTGTGGCTCCCATATGCATATACTCTGCAAATAAGCTTTTGAAGCCCTATGTAAAACAGTATTTAATTCAGTGAAAGCTGTTTAATTCTCCATGAAAGTCTTTAACATCATTTCTGAGAAGAGAATCTTGCCTGCTTTGTACTCATTGGCCCAAGTCCTCAGATTCACCAAATCCAGACTGGCCCCGAGGTGTTACCTGTGGAGCCTGTCTGAGCAGAAAGCATCTTTCAAGAGGTACAGGAGAAAAGAGTGTGTGTTAACATAAAGACTAGATGATTCTAGCTAAAGGAGAAAGAAAACAGAATCAGCCAAAAAGGAGAATAGAAACATTCAAGAAAAAGGACAGATTTGTTCTAAACGAGTCCAAGAGTGCAGTAAGTGAGTGTTTGCAGACTGGCTACCATGATTTAATACCACAGCCTGTTTCACTCTTGGAGACCACTTTGCTGAATGCACAGAACCCAGCTTTCCTCTTTCATGAAGAACCCAGTTCCCTAAAACTTTTGAGTTAGATGTAAGGATTAGAATTATTTTATATTTGCACACTGGCATTTAGCTTGTGGTCACCCTGACAAGTGTGGCATTTTTAGGGTAAGTGCTATTATTTTTCCAGGCCCAGGGTTTACAGTTGTCATTTGATTTGGAAAATGTGGACAGGATGAATGGGTTTGTTCCTTTTGTAGGGGATTACAATAATACACGGAAGCTTGTGAGTGCTTCTGACAGATGTGCTGGCGGCCTGCCACTGCGTGAAGGGTGCGGCTCTGACTGACAACTTGCAATTATGTGATGATGAATGGTTCTGATGTGTGTTCAAGAGAAAACCACTTTCTAGAAAGTGAAAGTTGTGCATACGGTTCCTATAAAGTCAGTCTTAAGAAAGGCCCTAACTTCTATTTTCTCTTGGGATAAGCAGTTTGGATCCCCTTCTCTGTCAAACTTTTTCTGGTTTTGATAAATAAGGGCCAAACCAAAGTTTATATGGGGAAAATTAGTTTTGGCCCATTTTGGCTTGAGAAATGCTTTATTTGCGTTTTTAGTCAAACTGACATCATCACTGTAGAGATGTACAAACGCATAAACACAAAGAAATACTTAAATATATACACATGACTCTGCAGTAGCCAACAAGTTCATCAAAGGAAATCCATCGAGCAAAAAACCACTTTTCTGTTAGGGGTATAATTCACCCATCAGTAGGACTGTGTAGCTCATGTTAGTGTTAATGGGAGTTTCAGCCACACACCAAAGACGGAATGTACCCACAGAGGACTTATAAATGATCCCTTTCTTTGCTAGATTTGATCCAGATTTTTTTTTGCCATATGGTACTGTCTAAGCCACAGCCTCTGAGCAGCAAGATGGAGAAGGTCAAGTACAGGACCTGGCACTTGGCACCTTGGCCCTGGAAAGTTGTTACAGAATCTCAGTGATGTTGGTTGGCTCGCTATTGCTTTCTGACACATGTACTACATCTAGTAGCTGATACGAATCGTCTAATTTTGGGGAGATCGTATAGATAACTTTTCCTGTGACACTGTGAATTGAAACCAGAACACCTGCAAAACAAGAGGAATTGGCCTTTAAGATTAGGATGATCCCCATCTGGAATACTGCATACAGTTCAGGTGTCCCCAGCATAAGAAGTACATGGACCTGTTGGAGCAAGTCCAGAGGAGGGTCACAAAGGTGACAAGAGGACTGGAGCACCTCCTCTGCAAAGACAGGCTGAGGATGTTGGGGCTGTTCCACTCCTCCTGGGGAGGAGTAGGTTGCACGGAGACTCCATAGCAAACTTACAGTATCTGAAGGGGCTACAGGGAACCTGGAGAGGGACTTTTCATCAGGAACTGTAGTGATAGGGCAAAGGGGAGTGGGTACAAATTGAAAGAGGGGAAATTCATGTTAGATCTTGGGAAGAAATTCTTTACTGTGAGGGTGGTGAGACAGTGGAACAGGTTGCCCTGGGAGGTTGTGGGTTCCTCAACTCTGGCAGTGTTCAAAGTCAGGTTGGATAAGGCCTTGAGCAACCTGATCCTAGTGGCAGATGTCCCTGCCCGTGGCAAGAGTGGGTTGGGACTAGATGATCTTTAAGGTCCATTCCAACCCCTTAACATTCTGTGATTCTATGTCAGTGATTTGCTGTCTAAGCAAGGAACAGGAAGTTGTAAAAGCAGTTTAAAAAATAAAGAGTTGAGCATAGATAAGAATGTGTGTATCTGTCCAGGTATAAAACATACCTTTATGGATGCAAAATCAGTGTTTTAAAAGTATTTTTTGTGGTTTTCTGTTTGGCCAAACTCTACTGAGTTTTTTTTGGACCCCTGGTCCTTGTTCTCTTTGATATAAAGGTGTGGAATCTTCTTCAAAGGAAAAAGAGCAGTCTTGAGTGTAGGTGAAATGTGCTCATGGTATTCAAATTTTTAGCCCAGTCTTGGCAAAAGTTGCCATTGTTATAGAGGAGTTGTTGAGCAGCCTGATCCAACGAGGTGATTCCTGCATGGCTTTGCAGTAAACAATTATCGTGGTTTTCCCATAGATTTGTTGGCAATATTTGTTTTTATTCTCTGATCAGCTATTTAAGACACCATAAGGTTCCACTAATAGGGCCTGTGTCTCTGTCAGAATCCATATTTTGAAATTATTTCACTAGTATAAAAAGAGCAAAAAAATTGTAATCAAAACAAATAAGCAAATTTAATACTAATTTTGTAAATAACTGCAAAATGTAGCGGAATGTGGCAATTTAAATTCTTTAACAAATGTTCTAGGGCTTATCTTCAGTAGCCTTAGGTACAGATTAGGTTCAGTTAATAGTTTTCATAAGAAAGGAGATGTTACTGTCTTTGTATCAAAGTTCACATTTATACCATGGTTTATGGGCTAATAAACTCATTAGGGAGTTACATTTTGCTGAAGAAGGGAACAGTTTATTTTCTGTCAGCTAAAAGGCTTTTAGACAATTCCTGAAAATATCTGGATGTGGGATAGCTCATAGAAAAGCATTGTTGTTCCTAAATGCAAGATTTTGTTACAATTCTTGCATGCCTAGAACCAGAAACTTTCTGAGTTTCTTGAGAAACTTGAGCAATATCACTGTAGAATTAAAAAAAATCCATTTCAGCATTCATGGACTGTACCAGCGGCTGTTGGACCTGCAATATCCACTTTGCCTTGGGAAAAGCTGTGTCTGTGCATAAAGCCTTCACCTCTTTGTGTGGGCCAAGGTACGGTGTTCATCGACCTCTGGCTTAGGCTGAGCAATTGTTCCCTTCAGATAATAAGTTATATAACTTGTATAGATTTGAAAGGAAAAAGGAACAAAAAACCCTAGGTTTTTTTTTTTTGTGGAACTTAGGCCACTGAGTTCTGAAGAGTCTCTGCATTTACTAGAATTAATTAAGATGATTCCCTATACTTTTTTTCCAGGGGCCTCTCTCTGGAAGTGCATTAGGTGCTGTACATACAGCAGTAGTAAAAGCAAACAACAGTCCTTCCACAGAGAGCTCTCAGTCAAATCTTCTTATAAGAGAGAACAGGTGAAAACCTGATTGGTGTGGAGAAGTGGGCACTGCTGACATTGACGTTAGATATATCAATTGATATAAGGAGCAGCAGTCACAGTGTGCCACCTGCCCAGCCATACATAAGGTGCTGTAAATTATACCTTGCCCATAAATAAGTGTTTAAAAAAAGCTTAAGGAACCAGAGACGTGTAACTTGCAGTGTTTGAGATTCTGCCTTCCTAGTGCTCATGGTCATATTAATAGTGTGAGGGCAAATGCAGGAGTAGGGTTCAGGCAGGTTTGCAGCTGAGAGATTAGAGAAGTGTTTAGTTGACAAAAAAGACTGTACAGTTCTCTAAATGCAGTACGTTTTGTGGGTAATGTCAAGATAAAAACCCCAGTAAGATAATTTTCATGAGGAGTAAAGACAATAAAAATGCAATCAAAGAGGAAGAGATTGATCTCAATTTTAATATATGTAAACACAAATTAGGTGGACCAAACTGTGAGCACGTGGAGAACCTGGCAGCAGCCCAAGCTTCTGCCTTTGGCTTGGTAGTAACAAGCCTTGGCATTGCACGTTCCAACAGTTGTGGCCACATTACATTTTTCTGTGTGAAGTCCATGCATCCATCCTTTATATATAAAAGCCTTAGTAGCCATGCACTGCCCTTGCTAAAGATGCTCTAAAAGGAAGTATAGTGTAAGAATTGTTATTACAATTAAGAAATATATGGTTGCTGTTGTGAATTTTGTTATTCCTAGAGCACAAGTGCAAGAAGTGCATTAGTCTGTGATTATTGAATGCAAAAGGAATCAAATCTGCCTGTTACTCATAAGCTGAATTTGGTAATATATTTAAATGAATAAGGCAATATTAGACCTCATTGCAGTCTACAGCTTCCTCACGAGGGGAAGAGGAAGGGCAGACACTGATGTCTTCTCTCTGTTGAGCAGTGACAGGACCTGAGGGAATGGCCTGTAGCTGTGTCAGGGGAGGTTTAGGTTGGATATTAGGAAAAGGTTTTTCACCCAGAGGGTGGCTGGGCACTGGAACAGGCTCCCCAGGGAAGTGGTCACAGCACCAGCCTGACAGAGCTCAAGAAGTGTTTGGACAATGCTCTCAGGCACGTGGTGTGACTCTAGGGGTGTCCTGTGCAGGGCCAGGAGTTGGACTTGATGTTCCCTGTGGGTACCTTCCAACTCAGCTTGTTTTGTTATTCTGTGAAAATAATAATTTTTCAATATATTATGTCATTTAACATTCAAAAAAAGGTATTTTCTAACTGTCCTGTTCTTTGGAATGAACACTTATAAAATCATAAACCAGAAGTTATAATAGAGTAAACTTTTATTCTGATAACATGGAATTTTCTTTTGGTCCTAAATATGAAAAAAAAACCCCAAACAAAACATCTAAACAACCAAATCTGTGTTAGATTCTTTTGCATTTGTGTAAAGGGTATATAAGAAATGAACACTAATCTACAATTTCAAAATACCTATGTAGAATTTCATTCATGCATAAATTTTCTGGGGAGTTATCCAGCTAAAATTCACCTTATAAATTTAAAATGTAACTGTAGAGTCTGGATTAAATCAACAAAAGCAAGAAGACTAAATGTTTAACACAGAAATTTTGTAAATTAACCTTGTTACCTGCAAAATCACTTTTAGTGAGGGTTGTGGCATAGTTGATCTCCATTGACTATTTCTTGTTTGTAGTGAGGATTCTGGAAAAGAAAGGATGTTAAGTAGCAGAATAGGAAATATTAACTTGAAACAGGTCGTGTGAACTTACTGTTGTTTCCCTTCTATTTAGCTGTGAGGATTTAATTGTAACTGAGTATGTTTTTACCTTTTGAGCATCAGATTATTAAGTAATATTAAATCTCTGAGATATTTACAAATGACCCCCATTTTCTCAGCTCTGATATTTATTCTATTACTGTGCTACATATTTTGGGAAGTTGTTTGTGGTGATTACTTTTTGTGCCAGCTTTGGGGACAAAAGTTATTTTCTGCTGTGATACACAGGGTCAGTTAGTGCATAGCAGTGTGGCAGCACTTGCTCTAAGCAAACAAGGGGACCTACACAGATCAATTGGCCTGTACGTGGGGGATGTCAGGATTTGCTGTGTCAGGAGAGCAAAAAGGGGTTATTTTGTTTTGCTCCACCAGGACAGGATGCTACATGCACTCTTTTGTTGTCATTAGTACTTTTAGTTGGTGATGTTCTGTTCACTCTGTCTTCGACATGATCAGTACCCTTCAAACTGGCATTATTTCCAAATCTGGCCACTAAATCTAATTTATAAAAGTCTGTTTATATACCTGTGTATATAACCACAGGTTTAAAAAGGTTTAAAACTTTTAATTTTGCACCATTAGTGCACAACTGGTGAAAGCTTTCTTCAGCTACACAACATAACTTAAAACATTAAAATTCAAAAAATTTTTATTTCCATGTAGATAAGTATAATTTTCCTACACAATTAAGCAATAGCTTTTCCTCAAGAAGAATTCTGAATCATCCAGTTAACTAACAGGATGATCCTCCAGGAATGTGAAATTATCCAGTAGCTTGATATGCCCTTACTGGTCAATCTGAGGCCTTAGTGTTTATTAATTGCTTATTATTCAAGCTGTTCTCTGAAGGCGTGGATATTACACAGTTGTCTAGGTATTTTTTCCAGAATATTCAGTAAATGTGCTGCAAACAAATTATCTTCTCAATCTTAAAGAGATAAAAAATGGAGTCAGCATGTCAACTTCGCAGGTGTGAGACTAAGAATATGACTTTAAAAATATAATTGATTTCTTGGTTGTTCAGCTTGAGGTGTTTAGGCCCTCATTCTTTTCCAGGGGACCCAACTTTGTGCAGCAGTTTATATATAGTTATATATATTATAGCCTCAATCTTTACATTGACTTTACATTGACACAGCTGCAGCTGTGAATGTTCAGCAGTTCCTCAAATAAAGCCCCAAGTTTTTTTAAATTGAGCTCCCAGAAGATGAAACTGCGACCCATCATTTCTCCTTTTGCAGTTCTCTCCCTCATTCATTTAGTTTCTTTGAACTTTTGCAATGAAACATAGCCAATGACTGCATGGGCAATAGCCTCATTTGCTCTGCACTTCCAGTTTCTGCTTTCATCTGGGATTATCCCATATGCTGAATATAGCAAGAATACCATGCAGAAATTGTGTACATTAAAAAAAAATATTTAAAGAATATATCATAATGTACACAGGGGCTGACTTAGGGTTTCCTGGGGAACGTTAATTCTAAGATTTCCATATCTTTCCATTACTTGACTTTAAAAAATTAATAATGTTCTTTTATAGGAATAAAAATGATGGTTAATTTTCTCCTCTATGTATATAGGGAAATGAAACTGTGAGAATATTATTCTTGAAGATATTGGTGCTTTCTTTTCTTAAGTCTTTTCACAGCTATTATTCTGGAAATATTTATCCATGGCAGTCCTAGGTTAATGGTTGAACTCCATGATCTTAGATGTCTTATCCAACCTAAATGATTCTTTAAATCTATGGCATGTAGACTGGTGATTGTGAGATTTGTAAACCTTTTAAAGCCCTGTTTGTTGGAATTTGCTTAGAAAAGTCTTGCTTGATCTGTATTTCTGGTTATATAGAATATGATAGTTTGTTTAAGTCAAAGTTTTAGTAGGAAAAAAGGGGCTACAGAACTGATTTTGTCAGTGTTATTTTAGTGTCCTGGAAAAGACTGCCTTATGTGCCATAGAGACCTTCAGAAATGGTAAATAGAGAAGGGATTCTAGCTATTGTTTTCATTCCTTTGCATCCTTGTTTGAAGTAATTTCAAATCAAGAGCATATTATTTTGCTTTCTTTGTATTATACTTTTACATACAAAAATGCTTAAGGATTCCTCATGAAAAATTCTTTTTGTTATACAATTGTTTTAATTTCAGAATATTTTATGTACGAGCTGAGTTAAGATTTTTATACACAATATTAAGAAGCCTTCAAATAATTAAACAGATGTTTATTACTGCATTATTAGGGTAATGAGTAGAACATGATTTGGGGGAACAAAATAGAGGTCTTTTGAATCATTCAGATTTTGTTCATAAGTCATCTGGTGTCACAAATTTTGCAAGGAACATTAATCAGTTTAATAGAAACTGATTTTTCTTGCTTTTCAGGAAGTCCCCTCACTCCCATTCCCTCAACTCCCTGAAACTAGCCTGGTGTGAAGGAGCCTCGACACTGTTGTTTTTGTGTTACCTTTTGCTTAAGATGCTTTTACTCCTCAAAACTTTGACTAATATTTTCATATTAATTTTACAGAATTCCTACATTAAAAGATACAATACTTATCATTGCACTTGATGGGAAAGGACTCCGTGACATAAATGTCTATTTGTGCTACCAGATACTTTCTTGAGTTGAGATGGGATCCTCTGCTTGCTTCAGCTTGGTATAGGAAGAGTTATGCAATGTTAAGAGAAGAGAAAATCTGACCCCTTGTCTTTAATAAAAGGGGTCCAGTGGCTGGGTTTAGCACATAGCTGGGCACAGGCTGACATTCCAGCTGCAACTTCTTGAGCTACTAGGTAAAATAATTTTTAAAAGAAAGATGCTCCATGTCCAGAAACCATATGACACAAGATTTGTTCCAGAGCAGTTTAACAAAGAAACATTTAAAGATCGAATTCTCAATAGTTTGAGTGATGAGGAGAAGAATGTCACTTCTACTTAGAAGTGTTGGAGAAGAGTGGCTGCCAAACATGAAAGTGAATTGTTTAGGGTTATTAAAAGACTATAGCAAGGTACAGAGGTATGAGATTATGAGAAAGAAAAATAGAAATAATAATTAGGTGAAATACCAGGAGAAATTTCAAATCTATTTAAGACTAAGTAGGCTATGATGGACCTATGCTGGTGAGTTCTAGCTAAGATATTGGCTCAGTCTATTCTTTTCCACTCTGAGAAAAAATAAAAGATCGTCTAGAGCTGGTAAACACAGAAAGAGGTGATGAAGTGGAGGCAAAGAAATTAAAGAAGGTCTGCATCCATTAGCAAAAATGTCTCCTTTCACAAAATAACAAATATTACAAATCTTATTGACTTTCTTACTTTGCTAGTACATAGTAAGAGACAGGAAAATAAGTGTATAATTCTCCTTTTTTATATCAGTCTATATGATCTTTTGGCTAGGGATCATAAGCAAATTGTTCTCCTCTTTTCCTGTCTATTCCTCATTACTGTTGTGTAAAGCCTGAGACTTTTTCTTGCCACTATTATATGTTCACTTGGGAAGTAAATAGAGGTGCACATACTTAGGGAATAGGTGAATTCAGATAATATTCTGTATACTATCATTGTAATGCAAATAAGGCAATAACTTCAATGAATACAGCCAATCTAACAGTAAAATACAGCTTATCAGGGAGACTTTAAGTGGAGGAATGAAATGTTCATGTAATTTTGATAGACTTAAAAGATATTTCTCTTTTACTAATATGCCAAAACATTTCATCCAAGCAATTACACTGACACTTGACATACATAGTGTATTGTCTAGTGTAGTGTTCATGAAATTAACATTTTCCTGAAGTAATCATATACAATTAAGTGACCAAATAGTTCTGAGGCAATACAACTGTATTTCACAGGAACTAAATATATTTCTTCACACTGATCCTGCATGTTTTAGTTGAGCAGTCATTAGCATGTTTATAATGGTTCTAATTTAGCACAACATTTTCTGAATTTTATCCTTGAGTCATTTACAAATTGTTCATATTGAGTAAACAAAGGAAACAGATTGCATTTTATACTTAGTAATTTATCTGAAAGAAGAGGGGAGGGTTAATTGTCTGAAAGTTTTGCTCTGTTTGGGGAAGTGATTCTAGTCTTGCCTTGCTTGGCACACAATGCCTTTTTCCCTCTGTTCTAGGGGGAAAAGAAAAAAAAAGGAATGGAGGAGTGAGTAAAATGAAAAATTAGGAGCAGGACAAGATTTGCCACTCCCAAAGGGGAGTGTGGAGCAGAATTGGAGCTGGCACGAGATTATCTAAAACAGTTGGTGCATTCCTTAATGATCAAGTGCTTGAGAAGTCCAGCTCTCTCTCACAGAGCATCTGTGTTGATGTTTATATCAGTGCCCTGCTGTATGGGAAAAGCATGCTTTCTCTTGTTGCTTTTCTAAAAATAGTGTGGCATATAGCATTGTATGAGTTATTTTAAGAGAACAAAAACATTTGCAAGGTTAAAGGTCCTGCTTTTTAATAAATAAATAAAAATAAAGGTCAGAACTGTAACTTGGATTATTCTTTCCATGAAATTCAAACTCCTTTTTATCTAGAGTTTTGCACTGAGCGGAATTCTGCTCTTTTCACTAGAGAATTCCAGTTGAAATAAGCCACTTCAGACAGAATTGGTACAAGCTTGGACTCTACAGTTTTTCCCACTTGCCACATCACAAAAAGCAGGTCTGGAAATCACCCCCAGATAAATCACAGTGTTTCTGTTTAGAATGTCTGTTGTTTCATGCAAGATCTAGACCATTCAAGTAGTGCAAATGAATTCAGAGGAAAACCAGAACATTTTAATGCCTAATTATTTTTAGTGATCTTGGAGAGTTTTAATTAAAAGTTAAGAGAGCTCTCCAAGCTCTTACAGTTCTAATTTTATCATATTGTGGAAATCTTGTCACTATGAAAAAATGTACAGCAATTGGCAGATCTGCCTGGTTCCCTGTCCTAAACAAAACTGTGTGTTTGATAGTCAGATCTCAGTTGCAGTTCCATCATTGCTCTTGCAAGAAAGCATCTGCTGTGAGCTGACTACCTTTTGCATATAATTGTATTTAGGAAGGATTCTTTGCCTTTTTTGTTTGCTTGGTTGGTTTTTGTTCGTTTGTGGGGGTTTTTTTCCTTCTATTTTTTATCCTTTACAGAGGTGGATAGGAAAGAGTCTGTATGAGAGGAGGGAGTAAGTGACTGGCCAGGATTATTTGTTTCCTTAACATCCCAATCAAGATATAGAATTTAGGAATTATTTTATTTTATTTTACTTTATTTTATTTGTAATTTACAATAAATAAAGTGAAAGGAATTAGCAGCTTTTGCTGTACTAAATGTCATGTTGCTAATTTTTGTGCTGTGATTGTATTTTTGCTTTTCAAGAACTTGAATTTGGAAAGCTTACTAAATCAAGAAATTCTTGAAAAATTGGCCAAAGAGATCAGTTCACTGGCTAACAACGTGTTGAAATGCCTTATATTTTAATTTTCTGTTAGACCATGACAATTAATTACGGTGCAGGAACAGTATGGAAATTGAGGAGGATGAGATGAGATTCCCCTGACCTGCTGCTCCACTGAGAGCAAGACTGGAGCCAAGTTACTTATGAGCAAGAGACAGTGGCAGTATATTGCAAATATGGATGTTAGGCCTTCAGGCTGATTTTTGATTAATTTTGTATTGTTGCTGTCTCCTTTTATTTAAAGTTTATTGAAACAGAAAATGATAATTTGTGTTTGAAAGAAGAAAAAAAAAGGAACTATGGCAACAAAAAAACCCTATCTTATTAACATGACACAAACTTTACATCCTTGAATTAAAAACAGAAATAGATATACCATCCAGAAGTTAAGTTTCTAATAGTCGTGGTTAAAATATGTTTTATTTTTCAAACAGCAAATGAAAACATGAAGTTCTTAATTTCATTTTGAATTGTTAGAAGATTATAAAATTGTGTTCTTTCAAAACGAATTAAATTAACCTCCTGCCTTTCTCTTTGAATCTGAAATATTAGAGTTTGCATATAATTTAAAAATATATAATATGAAGCATGAAAATTAGGAAACATTTTAATGATCTATTTCTATACTAGGTGGTTCTTTACCTCAAGGAAATCTGATTGGCAGTGAGCTCACAAAAGACACATAAGCAAGTTGTTATGTACTCAGAGAGGGGTCAGTTAATCAAAGGTCCCAACACAGGCATGTTAACAATTATTACAGGATTTAAAAAAATATACTCAGTTTCCTGAATAATTCACACCTTTTATGAATGGATATAATAATAGCACTAATGGACCTGGTGTTTTAGTTTAGTTGTAAGCAACAAACATTTACTAGACTAAATCTAAATTCTGCTTGACTTTTATTCAGAAATATTTGTAGAGTACTGATTTCATCTAGATTTTTCTGCTCTGAAGAGGATTTAGTATTCTATGAAGAATGTGAAACACATCTTCCTCTTTCAGATTTGTGATGTATTGCGTTATTATTTTAGGTGTCAAGTCCTTAGCTTCACCCACTTGAAAAAAACCACGTTTACCCCTGAAGCATGGGGTGAGATATGCAAAGGTACAACAGGAAGCAGGGCAAAAAATGGTAGTCACTCTAATGTTTATTTGCAGCTAGGTTGGTTTGGGGGGAAAAAAACAGCTCTTCTGTTGAATGAATCAAGTGCAGTAGGCCTTGTAAGCACACAAATGTCTGTCACAAGGAGTTCATAATCGCGTTTAACATTCTTTCAAAGAAAAAAAAACCCCACACAATACTTTTTCTCTAACAAATATTTCATAGATGCTGACAGGCTAATTCCACTTGTGCTGTTTTTCTTACATAGACTTGAATGAGGCATTTGAACTTATTTGACAAAGGCTGATCCAGAGGACACCTTTTCTCCTGTAGAGCTGAAGGCAAATAAATGTAATGAGAGTAGTTTGGGGAATACAGAACTTTAGAGATGAAGAAGCTTGCATATTGTTATGTAGTCCCAAACCCTGCTCAAATGTGATCTTTTTATGTTTAACAGTATCTACTAAATTATAGTGGGGTATAACTACAGTCTTGGTCCTGAAATAGAGACAAAGATGCCTCTAGTTCTGTAGTATCATTCTTCTAAAATGCAGTAAAGAACTTAATCCTCCTCCTACTGTGGATCTGATTATGTTTTAGAACAACTTCTCTTGTAGCATGCCTGATTTCACTTCTAAATCCTCTACCTTGTCTTTTGCAGTGCCTCTTTCCTTGAGATGTAACAGTTCAGATGCATGTAGAAATATGTCACCTATACCTTTATACCTTTGATTGAATTATATTTCTGTATTGTTTATGAACTTGCTGTGCATTTGCAATCATTATTAATAAATCAATGTGCTTTTGTCTTCTGTCACAAAGTAATGTGCGTATTCAAAAAGAATTGTATGCAAAACAAGTCATGTTTTAGAACTCATATCATTAATAATTATCAGTTTGCAGTATTGTTACAACATGTTTTGAGGGAAGCTTATTATAAAAGAAATAACAAGGCACTGCACGGTAGAAAGAATAAGACAGTTCAGTTGATCACTGGCATAGGTGTTATAAATATGCCAGTCTGTACTATAGTGTTTTATTAAGTCTCAGAAAGTCAAAGCTGATTTGAAATAATAATGTCTGACAGTCAGTGCTTTGAAGTTTTGCTGCTGCACTCTCACATTTAGGTTTTCTTTTATGTATGACTTTACGATAAAAAAACAAAAACTCACACATGGCATGAACATCTCTTTTTTTAAAATCTGTATTTCAAAGAAAGTAATAGGAGGCTAGTTCAGTGAATTAAGAGGAAAAAAAAAATAAAGGACCAACCCCCCAAAATCAATGAGGATAGGTGCAGGCCACTGTAAGGTCATACAGTATTAATGTAAACTTTAGGTGGGGTTGGTAACTTGTTGAAGAATGTAGAAGTAAAATTAAAAGGAAAAAAAAAACTGAAAAAAGGAGAGAATAAGGATGAGACAAGAGGAAAAAGCTACTCTTGATTCAAACAAGATGACTTTCATTCAGTTAGAAGAAGTTGAGAGCTTGGCTGTGATAGCTAACACACTCGTTCTTCATCACCAGCCGTGCAACAAAGAGCTGGATTCCATCCATTCCATGACTGATTGATTACCCAACGGACAAATGTTAATTCTTTTCATCGATGCTTTGTCATTGTGAAGAGATCCTTTTCATCTAACACCTAGGGTTTTTTCCCCTCTGCTTTTTTTTTTTTTCTGATTATATATCTTTTAACATCCTCTTCTCATTCACCTTTGCAAAACTGTCATGTCTAACAAGATTCTCACAGTACTTTAAACTCCTTTAGTTTACAATTAAAATTGCTAACTAAGTATGTAACAAACCGTGATATTAAATAATACTCAATGATTTAATTTAGTCATCATAATTATACTTAACCTGTTTACTGTCCTTGAAGGAAATTTTTTCCTAGTTCACAAGAGAAGAATATAAAGGATGAGGAGCTGTGTGTTTTTTAATAGAATAAATTGCTCCAGCGCAACTTCACGAGTTTGATCTTTCATGTGCCAGTAGAAAATATGCTACTTTGCGGCAGAAGCCTGACTGTGGTTTATAAAGTCAGTGAGAAGAGCTAAAAATGTATAAATGCTAATTTCTTTCATTGCTTCTTTTATAATTGTCTTTAGCAAGAATACCCCTGAATTTTGAAAATGTCGGGATCCACAAGGTTTTGGAATGGTGCTGAAGCAGTGCAGGGAGAGTGATGCAGTGCAGATGTGAATTCAGGCTTCTTTCTTCAATGTTTAGTGCTGGATTCCAAGTCGATGTTTTGTTTCTATAATGAATCAAATCAGAAAATGAATCAATATGGATGAAGACATTTTACTGATGTCAGAAGATATCTCTGTAGATTTTATATGTCTGTAAAAATTAATTTTCAGTACAGAAAGAAGAAAAATCCCTTTCTGATTCACAAACCTTTTCAGAATGTGTGTTTGTGAACACAGAAATACAGAACTTGAAGGGAGACATGCCTTTCAAGTACTAGCCTTTATATTTAGTTTTGTGTGTCTAATGTGGAGGACCTCCAGAGAGCTTTAACACATATCATTATTTTAAATTCAAAAAATAAAGCAGAATAAACATGTGAATTGAAAATTTACAGGATTTTAAGGGAGCTACTTTTACAATGTTATAAAAAAGTTTATTGAAAGGCTCATTGTGTAATCATTTTTGTAATCCTCCCAATAACTAAATACAGTAGCTATAAATTGTGTGGTCAGATCTAGAACATAGAATTTGAATGAGATAAGGGTGTTAAAAGTACTCTTTCTTAAGGAAACTTTCAGTCATTTGTAGAGATAATTCTAGCTAGCAATGTGATTACATCAAAAAGAAGGCACACAAATAGACCTGTTTTCCAATCTAGTTCTTTCTCAGTTTGTCTTTAGAAATACATTTTTTGCCCTTACATAATATAAGAAAACTACAGATAAGCATGGATGTTCTTAAGAACAGTAAGAGAAGTAAAACAAGTGCTTTTGAGGAAAGTATTTTTCCAAATCCTGTAATATGCTAGTTATTTCTTTTTTTCCCTTTTTTAATTGAATTTTTTTTTCTTTTTATGAATTGAGGAATCTTAGTTAAAAGCAGTAGAATACATAACTTATAGCAAACATCAAAAACGCTAAACCTCTTTTTTTTTTCAGGGATGAGGGGTCTGAAATTTTGGCAGTGTAGAAACAGAAACCTCTTTTTAAACTAATCATGATATCGCAAATAAGGACAAATTATAATGTTCTATTGATAATTGATGGTTATTTCTTGATTCTCCTATTATCAGGCCAGAACTCATAAAAGTAATAAGTGCCTGTTATTGTTAAAAGTAAATTGTTAAAAGTTAATTGTTATTATATAACTAGTATTTTAACACTGCCTATTGCAACTTACAGCTCCTTAATTTTGTCTCTTTCATAGAAAGATATAATTAGTAAATAAATTAGCTTTTCTCCTGAAATATTACTTCAAAAATATTTATGAGCTGTGTTGTCTTTCCATGGAGGCTTGCACGCTGAAAATGTGTTGCAATTAAAACCTGATCTTTGATCTTTTGAAGGTTAGGGTTTTGGGTTTTTTCAACTGGTTTTTATTTTGTTTGGGGTTTTTGTTTGTTTGTTTATGCCAAATGAGTGATGCTTATGTGAATTTTTGGCTGAAATGACTTGCACCTTAAAATATGTTTGGCCATATGACCTTTTTCTTCCTTAAACTTCTCCCTAAATCTTTAACTCCTCCTCTAGTGACCTCTGAGTGTTTCTCCTCCCTCTGAGTATTTTTTGAATCGTCTGAAGTGGAACAAACTGTTAGCTGTCACAATGATATCTGTGTTTCCGTTCTTAAATCTGCGCTTTTTGCTTTGGCTTTCACATGTGTGAGTGCTTCTGCTGGGACTGCTGAAATGAGAATTTAAGCTGCAATTTGACCTTTATCTGCCAGTATTTTAGCAGAAGATAAGTTAGGCTGAATTCTACCTTCTTGTACAACCCAGTGTTAATTCGTAAGTGGCTGCAGTGGGATGGGTACAAAAGTTACCAAAATCTGGAATATTATTAGTTACTTGGGAAACATTGTGTAAACTGATCTTCTAAAACAAGTGGCCTTGCTATGAAAGTGTCTAGGAAGAGAAGGTGTATTCATTAAGGAATGGTGTGCTCAACAGCACCCAGAGTTATGGTCTTACAATGAAGGCTCTTTGAGAAGAGCTGCTTTGGGAAGAGAGTTACATGTAGATGATGTTTTTGATATCTTGCAAACTGGGCCTTAGGGTTTCCAAGGAATTTAGCATAGACGTTGTTGGTAAGTCTGTCTGCAGATGAATGTAAATGCACAAAGTTTAACAGAGATTCTATTATTACTAACTGGGAAGGGGAAAAATAAGTGTTCAATTGTTTGTAAAATTTCCTTGATAATTGTTTATAAATCTGAATTGTGGTTCTTTAAAGTCATAAAAATCTGTATCACCTCAACCATAGAATCATAGAATGGCCTGTGCTGAGAGGGATCTTAAAGATTATTCAGTTCCAACCCACCCCTGCCATGGGCAGGGACACCTTTCACTAGACCAGGTTGCTTAGAGCCCTGTCCAACCTGGCCTTGAACATTGCCAGGGAGATGGGTCATCCACAGCTTCCCTGGGCAATCTGTTGCAGTGCCTCATCACCCTCACAATAAAGAATATCTTCCTAATATCTAATCTAAACCTACTCTCTTTCAGTTTGAAGCCATTCTCTCTTGTCCTGTCACTGCATGCTCTAGTAAATAGTCTCTTTCCATCTTTCTTTTAGGGACCCTCCAGGAGAATTTGTAGGCTTGTAGGCTCCCTTCATAAGAATTCCTATCTCAAAAATCACCTTTTGTAAGCTATCTGCAAGGTTATGTATAATTTAGACTTCAGAGCCAATTAGTTTAATTTAGGAACTGTAAAAACCTTTAGAATTTATTGAAGTCTCTTATGCTCAATATAAAATTTTGTAGTGGAATTGGGGTCTGATCAGAGGAAACTTACTAAGGCCAATCTTCCCCTTTCTCCAAAGTGTAATGACTTCAGTGACAGTTTTGCCTACAGAAGACCTCCCAGTTTGGGGCAAAGACTTGAAATGTATTCTGAAGTTCATATGACGAAAGCCTATCTTCTAATCATTGCATGTTTATAGCGTACTGAGAAAATTTCTGATACTGTGAACATCGAATATGTAGAGTGCTTTTATGAATTCCGTGGAGGCATTATATGAATAACTTTTGCATTGACATGGGTATAAAAATGGGTTTCAGATGTCACTGTGTGCCAAATTTCCAAAAAAAGCTACTAAATCTTCATGTATAATTTCGAGTGTACAATCATTCTCAAATGAAAAAGACAGAATTCGTATATACATTGGCAATCTATGCATGTAAATTGGCAGTTAGCATGCATAAATCCTCAACGAAGTTTTTCTTTCAATTAGACCCTTGTTAAATCCATAGTAACTCCATTAACCTCAGGGGAATTACTTTGGATTTAAAATGCAGTTAAATAAGAACTCTGTTTGGCTGCAAGTTCATTTCCTTTCTAAACTATGGTTCAACTGGTACAGGGACTAGAGTTTTAAAATGAAGGTGGCACCTGTTTTCCTGTGAGAATATGTTTGATAATTTTTTTTTTTTAATAGATTCATCCTGTATGGAAAAGCTACTTTCTAAAGACTGGAAGGAGAAGATGGAAAAATTAAACACAAGTGATCTCCTTGGAGAAATTAAAGGTATCTTACTAGATCAAATTTTAAATGTTTGCATATGTTTTAAAAAGGGGATTTATGATTTTTGAAAGTTCAGGAAAAATAATAGGAATAACTGTCCTAACTAGAGGGTGCCGTCCACTTTCCAGTCAACTCACCCTGGTTTTTAATGTTTATCTTTGAAATGATGGATGAGTCCGCCAAAAAAATGGAATATGTCACAATCAGTTATAGGCAGTATCAAGGATGTTATCACAAACACCAGGTTAGCTACATTAGTTCACTGACATCAGCTATATATCTCTGAGCAGAGGAACAGCAAGAAACATGGAATTACCAGTACTTGGTACTGCTTCTTCCCGGTTGCATAAACTGTATGTAGAAACTGCTTTCAGATTATAAAAGGGGATAACTGTGTGATTACAGTTCTAAATCTTTGATTCAAAATTAGCAAAAAAAGAAAAGAAAAGAATTTTTTTTTTTTTTTATTAATCCCATTCCTGCAGAGAAAGAGCAGCTCTGAATAAAATTTAGGACCTACTGAAGTCAGTGCAAGTTTTATTGTATGTATGGACAATAATTTCCAGTATTTTCAAGATTTATTGAACGAGCAACCTAGGAAAAGTGGAATTCTCTTGGCAATTAAGTACTGTGTAGAATGCTTGAAGTATTTTTCCCCACCCATCAATTCTTTCATACATTTTCTTAGTGAGAAGAAATTCGATGTTATTAAGCAACAGATTTAAAAGGTGGGGTTTTCTGTCCTGTGAGAAGGGGTCATAAGACATTTTTGAGGAGTACATGAAGTATTTAAGATTTATTTCTCTTCATTTGTATAATTTTTTTAAATTGCAACTAGAAAGGCGTGCAAACATAGAATTGTGTTCCTCATATTCATAAATCTTTACTGTAAAACTCTTTAGTGTAAAAAAAAAAAAAGATGATTCTATTTGATGAAAATTGATGCTTAGAGATTTAAATTTCCACCAGGGAAATTTAAGATAATTCATTTTTTTATTTATTATGCAAGTAGATGAAAGATTGGCCCTTTTTAATAAGTAAGTTGCAATTGGTTCCTTCAGGACCAAAAATCTGTTGGATTTTCCTATTTTTCTGGTAGAATTATGTCAATGCATATATGTTAGGCAGCTAAGAAATCCCATATTAATATCACTGTCAGAAACACAGTATACAATTTTACAGGAACATGTTAAAATTGACTGCAGTAAAATCCAAAAAAATGATGTCTTGAAATCACAGACTATTTAAAGCCATATTGTCTCTTAAGAATGTGGAAAACATTGAATGCTATTTCAATTGTTATTGTCCATTAATTGCAAAATACAGCTACTTAGTCTTTAAATAGAAACTACTTGAATGCTATTAGCGAATCAAATTTAAAAGAGGTGGGATCTCTAACAATGCAGAATAATGTTCTCTATTCTTTTATATGGCACAAAAAGCTTTCTAATAGCGTTTCATATATTGAAAAAAAAAAGGTTTGTTTTTCTGGATTTTTGTTGTTTCTCCTATTTTCTTAGTATATTTGTTCTCTGCAGAGTGAGTGGGTAGAGTTCTTGCCTCTAATCTTTTTCTCAGCTACCTACAAAGAATTCTCACTCAGATTTGGAAGAATTTTCAACTCATTCAACTACCTTTTCTAGGGGAATAGCCTGCTAGCTGTATAAAAAGGGTCATCAGAGTAGTCTCCCTCGGTTTATATGTGGACAGTCAGTTAGTTTTCACATCTTGCTTCCTGTGTAACCTGTCCTTAAGTGGTCATAATGTCTGCAATATTCATCTATGCTACTAGCTGGCTTCCAGCAAGATGCAATGATGAATCTTTGCTACTTCAACTGCATTTAATTTTTTCAAAATAGCATCAACATGGAAGATAAGTAACGATTGCTGTTATCTTGTGCTTTACACTTCAAACCTCTTGACAAAGACATTAGTATTGTTTTATAGAAGAAGAAAACTAGATGCAGAGTTGCAGGAGCAGGGGCAGGTCTGAAGTTGGACTCCTTTCCTTTGGGTTTCCAAACCCATGGCCTAACCACTGTCTTCAGGCTGGTTATCTCTCATCCAATAAAACAACTATTAACCCAGTAGTCTGGTATTAAATGATATTAGCATTTGTATACCTTAAATCAGCTCAGAAAATAAAAAAAACCCCCACAAACAAATCAACAATCTAACACATGGCAGTATGAAAAACAGATTACGTGAAGGAAACAAAACAAAGTAGGGGAGCCAGAGAGAATTTTTAATTTGTCAAGGAAGCATAATTTAAAATAAAACCTTTCATTGTTCCAGGTGGTAGATTTCAAAATCATGACATTGATTTTCATAGTGCTGATTGAATTTCCAGCTAGGTAACTGGCAGGGCATGCTGGGGTCTGAAAGGACTACATTTGAAAATCTGTTGTCTTTTGAGAGGTCAAAAATATTTTCCCTTAATTTCCATTTGATTTTAAATAATTTTATTTCCCTTTGTGCAGACTTTCTGCTCATATTACTGAGACATGAAGTGATGCAGTAAAAATAAATAAATGAGTTCATTAGTGGAAAAAGAACAATCTTGATTATAAGAAAGCGAGGTGTGGTCCTGTGAGGAACTGCTCTTTGCACTGACTGTTACTGGGAGTTGTTTATTTTAGAGAGAAGGCGTTGTTCTCACTAAGGATAACCTGAGCACATATTCTTCCTCTGTGTCTGCACAACCACAGCCCTCCCCCTCCAGTGAAAGACTAGCATCTTGGTTGTGGGAAGGCAGTTCACTAAGAATCAGTGCCAGAAAAAAGGATGAAAGCAGGAAAAAAAAAAGTACCACTGACACAAACTGTTTCTATTCATGTTTGGGAAGCACACAGACAAGAAGAAAAGATAATTGGCTGAGAGAAACAAATAAAAATGGTATTTTCTCGCTTTACCTTCTATATTTAGAACACAATAGTGTTAATCAAGATATAATTATAAACTATATCTATTAATTCAGACAATGGAAGCCAATACAAAAGTAACAAACAGTGAATAATTCATTTTTTGTCAGTGTGAGATTGTTCCTGTTCACAATTACTCTTGCATAGTGTTCTTCACTTGTAAAACTGCTTTTTCTGAGTTTCTTTATTAGGATTTCAGTTATTGATAATGTTCCAGATTCTTCCTTGAATTTGAGCCAAACAAGCCATTGACTTCAGGGAGGTTGCATGAAACTCTGAGGAGAATTTGGCAGAATGCTTTGTAGCCAAATTCCAGTGGTTAAATAAGTCTGCTTGTTCATTTGATATGTTTATAAATGAAACACATAGGTCAAATTTTCAGAGGTCTATGAAACTGTTGACCTGAGCCCTGCTCACCTGGAAAAAAGCACCCAGAGCTGCCTGTGTAAATAATTTGATTGTATGCTATTTGCCAGGGTGTGCATGCAAATAGATTTATTTAAGGTATACAGGCAATTTATTAGGCTTACATCTGTCTTTTGCAGTATTAGGTCTCTTTTGTTTAAAAATTAGGATCAGGAAATACTTTCCATTCTAGTTGTTATTATTATGTATTTGAATAAACAAAGTGATGCGGGACTCTTTTCTGCATTTCCAGATATTTGGGTGCTCAGAGTTCTGTCCTCACCCTCCCTCACTTGCATGGATTTCTGTTGCTTAGTTATCTAGTTTTTCTTCAGCAGCCACAGCTAGGCAGAGTAGCATCATTTATCACTATACAGAGTCTGTTTTAAGTTTTCTGTTTCTGTTCCAAATATAAATCTCTGGAATAGCACAGTCTTGCATGCATCAGGCAGTTGTCCTACTGAAATAGCCCGCAATGGTCTTTCTCAGCATGCAGAGTCTTTGAAGATCAAATAAGAAAGGTCAGTCTTTAAGTAACTTAAGCGATGATGTTATCGTGAAAGGGTCAGAATTGGTCTAGCAGCCCTAGAGGAGAGTGACTCCTGGGTCACCAGCTCCTGTGTCGCAGGTTAGTCCTCTGCCTTCCATTGGTGGTGTTTACAACTGGAACTATCTATATTTATAGGCATTGTGACTTGAATGTCACATGCTGTCTTTGTACAGTAGACTCTATTTTGGGGAGGTGAGTGATTGATGTCCATAGCTTTATCCAACATAGAAGGCTGTTTCCATTATGCTTCCCGTGCTTATCCTTTCTCCTTTTATACTTGCTACTTTGTTAATATAAAGAGCCTAAACCCCCTGTTTTGTGTGACATGTGCCCATTTAATGGCCGCAAAATATTTGGGTAGGTGGGAGGCAGCATTCCTGTTTCCTAGTAAATGTTGAATTTCGTATAATGAAGCAACTTCACCCACTTGATCTTCTCCTTGTAAGATACTCTATAAGCAATTTTGGAAAGGATATTTGTCCCCTGTATAAGAACAAGAGAGATGTGAGAAGGCATTTTATAGGAGCATTTTTTTGTGTACGTTAACGACTGGAAGAGGACGGTGAGGCACAACTGTTTGAATCTAGTAATTTAACACTATCCATTTCTGGAATAGTCTTGGAGAGAGTTGTGCATGAATAAATCCTTGAGAAAGTTATGGTTTTTACAGTGAATTAATTTTTTTTTTAAACATGCATGATTTACAAAACTTTTAAAAATGATATTTTTACTTCTCTTTTATAAAATTTGTCTCTACAGATAAGCTTACAGGTGTTTCTTGCTGCACTATATCAAATGTGAAGTCCATTTTCAGGAAAATAAATCTGCTTTCCTGTAGCCCTGATCAACACTGTAGTCTGAATTTCCAGTAATTATTTTTCAGTATAATTGCTGAAAATTCTTTCTCATGAAGTCTAAGGGTATATAACAGTCTGTCTCATAAATATGTATAAATAAATATATATAAGTCTTATATCACAGAGGCACTCAGAGGTTTTTAATTATGTCACTTTGTATGGCTATAGACATTTCAAAGCTCTCCTTTGTGCTCTCTGTTATAAACATATTTTATTTCTTTTGAAGTCTGTGTGATATACATACTAGCAATTAAAAACCCAGCTCAGGCTTTGAGACACAAGGTCGTCTTAATTAAAACTCAAACAAAAGCTACAAGCAGAAGCCCCACTATATGATTAAGGTCTAAAGTGTTATGATACATTAGAATCATTGTTAACTGCTAGGATTTTAAAAATCAATACACAGGAAAAAGGATCAACTGGTTCCAATTAGTGAAACCAATGAAAACATCCAACAACACAGCACAACTCAGAACCCCTACACCCAAATCCTTAAGAAATTGGTTCTGATTAGGAATATACCACAGGCTATAAAGGTTTCTCATAATGAATTTATTGCCATGATCCAATGAAGTTATATATTTAGCTTTGTGTTGTAGCTCTTCAAATCAGAGCGATACTTTTATTTTGCCATTACTCCAGCCATTAGCACTTCGTGCAACGTGGTACAAAGGCTACACTTCCAGGTCTAACCTGACCTTCTAAATTAAGTCATTTGAATGATTGAATATTTCATAAGCACTTTCAACAGTTAATGTTTGCATACCCTTTAGTCTGATTTGCTTGAAAAAGGTAATGGATTTCAAAAGTAAAAGTATTTTGGTTAAGCTTACCAAGTCCCATTGTATTATTTGTTGTGGTCAAGATACCAACACAATTAGACTAATCACCAGTGTGAAATAGACTGAACTATACTGTTTCATGTCTTTTTGACTTTTTTTGGTATGTTTTCTCGGATTCTGGACTTAAACAGACATGCCCCCAACTGTACAGAGAGAGGATAGTTCTGTGGAAAGGCATGGGACTGCTCACTGTACATAGTGCTAGTATTTAAATTATGTACATTTAAGTCTTGGCAGGATTGAAGCTGTGTTTATCACATTAAAAAAAACCAAACATTTTTCATTGCTCTAGTCCTTTAGTGAGAGGGTTCTATTTCAGTGGCACCTCTCAAAATCATGCCTGCTTCTAATGTTAGAAGTTAATGACTATTACCATTTCCAGTTCTTAAAATTCCAGAACTATAAATTACATTGTAATCAAGCTTTCACATAAATCAAGTTCTCCATATTTTGGAATATATTTTATAAAAAATATCAAGCAGGATTCATGCCCTTTAGTTCCGGGCACACAATGATTTTTTTACTTACTGCAATCACAGATATCTATATATTTTTTTACCTTATCAGTGTATATTTCTAAGCTTAATAATTCCAGGCTAAATATATGAACTCTGTGCTACACTGAAATCAGTATGGCAACTCACTTATATTCTGGGGAAACCTGTCCCAAATAGCATAGTAAGAAATAGTATCAACAGTTCATGATAAAAAGGAATAAGGTGGATAATGATGCTAATAATAAGGAACTTGAGACAGCAATATATTTCTTTTGCACATTAGAACAGGATGACTTCTGAATTTTTTTCCATTCTTCGTTTTTACAATTAACGATAAGAAAATGTATGGTATTAAAATGTGTTTATTTTCAAATGCCATCTAATTTTGTTTTTAACAGAAAAGGGATTGCCTATAAAGTAAAATTACAAGCAGATTTTCTTCACTTTTTCTTCAAAAATGTACCATTTTCTTCCATTGGTAGGTGGTTTTGGTAGTGTATTTATATTGATTTTCATTATATCACTCATTGTTTTCTTTAATAAATACAGTCTTTAACTGTAGCAGAAGAATGTATCACTACCTGGAACTTAGCACCTTCTTTTCTGACAATGGATGTCAGTGACAAATTTCCTTTTGACTCAAGTCCCAGCTTAGTAGCCAATGAAGCTTCTTACCTTTAGCAAAATAAAACTCCTACTGTAGACAAATATACAACCTCTTATGGAAAAGCAAGTGCATGTGTAGGAGTTTGCACTGCTAAAACAAAGGTGGAAGCTCCATTTCTTGTGTTTCATCACGCTTCACTGCTTTTGGCTTTTTGTTGCTGTAGACATATAAAGTCAAATTCTAACAAATCGATGGATGTCAATTTATCTAGAAAAATACATATAGGCACAGTACTGAAAGGACTGAAATTCTCTGATCAATTTGGATTTTGTGAAAACCTTTACATGGACTTTTATCAGCCTTTTGCTGGGAGTGTTTATGTTAAGGAAACCTTTAAGTCTCAGATATAGAGAGCATACTATCCTGCAGCATTCTGTCTCTGGATACTGTGCAACCTGTGGAAGGGTGTCAAAAGAAAAGGGCAAACATACAGTAATATTTCCCCAGTACACTCTTCCAGTTTCCCCCAGAATATGATTAATTGGCTGCTTGATTCAGAGGTGGTAATTCAGGTTTAATGACCCTTGATAGAATTATCATCTATGAACCTGTCCAATCACTTTTGAACTCTTTAATAGACAGCTACAAAGTCTATGGGGATAAGCTCAGCAGTTAGCAATATGCTGTATGTTTGAACCTGGAACCTTGCAGGTGTCCCCTAGATCTTAGAATGGATTGTTCCCTGTTCATTTTCTCTGTTACACCACACTCAGTTGTCTCTTTTCCAGGTTGAAATGTAAAAATACATTTATTTATTTATTCTTTTCATGAAAGCTGTTCTGCAGATTGACTGCTCTACCTTCTCTGCAGTTAATTTGGAAAGAAACTTCTTGCACAAAATATTGCTATTCTGAGCAGCATCGAACTTCGACACTGATTAATGAGAACCTTTGTGGCAATCCTTTTCACTTTGGTGGGTTTTAATCTCCATTTCTGAGTAAGGAGTTGTGTCTTGAAGTGGAATGTTGATGTGTGGATATTGAGTGGTAACAAGGACGATACCAAAGATATCAGATTATTTTTTTCTCTTAAGAGATATGTAAAAATACTGGGAACTTAACAAACCATGGACCCAGAGGTGAGCCAGAAATGTAATCTATAAAACTCTAGGGACATAGCATTAGGCTGAGAAAAAATGAAGTAGGGGCATGTTTAGTAACTAACATGCAACTGAGAATAGCAAGAACATAATGTGCAACCTGACACAGCCACCGCCTCAAAAACCTAAGCTCAATGAGGAATAGAAGAAGAAATACAAGAAGGGTTGTCCTTGTCCCCTCTAAACAAGTCGACCTTTTGGAAGAGGTTAACTATCAGTGTTTTTTTTCAAGATGTCTTGATTTGTTTAACTGTGTCACCTCACTTCAGATCTGAGCAATGACATCTGACAGTTTTCTGCCAAAGGGCAAATCAGCCAAACTGGGCTCATTTTCCTGATTTTCACCTCCTCCTGCCAACATGAAAGTGATTTCAGGCTAATCGTGATCCCCTTGGTTCAATCAGGTAATTCACAATACTGCCCCCTTGGTGAACGACTTGGTCTCTATTTGCTATGTCCTTTCTGTCTCTTCCTCAAATATATATGTTGGATTCAAGTAAAGAATTTATCTCTTTTTCACTCCCTCCATTTTTTGTTTTTTTTGTTCTGGCATGACTTACCAATAGAGAAAAATTTCAAAAACACTATAATGATGAAGTCCCATCAATTAATATGAATTGTATAGAAAATATAGAGAGAGATGTATTGAAATAGTTTCCATAGAAATTTGTCTGAACAGAGGGAACAGAAATCTAGTAAGGATGTAGCCTGCCCTGATCCCATGAATTCATTGTAGGTTTTACCCTCTGTGACAATAATATTAATAGATTTATACACAGGCAGCTTGATCAGAACTGGTTTTTTTGTCATTAGCTTTCACACTGAAACCCTGTTATTATGAGCATACCTTTCTTACCCTTTTTTTTGTTTAAATAGCTGTTAGTTTAACCCACATACACTAATATTTACCTTAGTCTGTATTGATATAAATTAACAAAGTTAGATTGTCATAAATGTTCTTGAAGAGTTATTCAAGATTTAACTGAGACCTGTTCAATAGCTGCTTAAAATTTGTTGCCCCATAGATAGCAGTAATGAGAGGCTAACACACTCATGTTGGGAATGAATCCTCATGTCTATTAAGATTTGTTTGAACAGGTTTCCATCACAACAGGTGCACAATTACTTTATGAGTAAAATATTATCAGCCTTCCAAATTAGCCAGGGCAAAATGCAAGTTGTCTGATTAAATAATCAAACCCAATACTTAAAATGCACTTGATTTCCACAGGAATTTTAAGATGCTAGGTCCCAGTCTATCAGTGAAACTCTGATTGTTTGCAGCATGCAAGTAGCAGCTTGTAGAGTATCCTGTTTGGTATGTTTTACATAATTCACCCTACATTATACAACACAAAACCACTAAAAAAGCATATAATAACGGGTTTTACTTCTAGTGAAACAATTTTAATCTACCAATGAAGGTGGTATATTGTGCATTAAAATCAGAAAAAAAGTGGGCCTCTAATGGAAAATAGTTTCTAAGTGTTCTGCATTCAATTAGGAGGCACATCAGTTTAGAAATACGAAACCCAGTGTTCTTTTTAAAATAATTTAGTTTATGAAGAGGGAAGGACTTGAGGAAAATCCTCTGAGCCTGAAGAGCAGCTTGCAGTGTGGAGATCACATATGTCACCAGTTACTGAATAGCTTGGTAAACACCCAAGAAATTTACCCAAGAAATGAGTAAAATCTGAAACTGTAAGTTCACCATGAATGGAAGACTTAGCAGTGCAGCCGTCAGGCGCAGATTACGTACAGGTAACTGTTAGTTTTCATATCTGAATCTGTTTGTCAATCAAGGAATGCTCTGAATCAGTAGATGGGATCTCAAATACAAAACCACAAAGTCAGAGACAGCATCTGGAGGAGCTCCAAGCCACAAAAATTAGGGAAGAAACACAGAGGGAACAAAAACTGTAAATGCTTGTATGGATGCTGCCTCTATATACATTGAATTTAAATAATTGTGTTGATACATCAGTAATAATAATTGCTGATAAAAATTATAGTCCTTATTTTGGGCAGCAATATGTTTTACTAAATGTGAAATTAAATGCAATTTGTATTAATTAGGGGTAATATGAAAGTATGTAAGTGGTTGACATTTCCGACATTTTTAAACATACTACTATGTGTGAAGATAGATCTTCTGCATTTGTTTTGACTTGGAAGTACTGTAGACTGATATATGCCCCTACTGTGTTCTGTTGACAGAAGATCCCAGTTCTAACCCCTGAGATCAGAAAATTATTTATAGCTAAGGTTCTCTGTAGTTTGAAATTTAATTATGGGATTTGATCTTTGATGTAACTGTTTAGTAGACAATTGCAGTTCTCTCTGAAACCTGGAACACACTCTTAGTACAGATACTAAAACAAGATCTGCTGTTAAAGTGCAGGTGGCGTACTCAAGTTGCAGGATTTAAGAAGTCAGTGTAGTGTGTACAGATATTTTATGTAGGTTTATAAAATTAAGTTGTTCTAAATGTGGGAAAACTTACAGACTTCAAATTGTGATTGGTAACATCAAAAGAGTATGAGCAGATTTATTAAGGAAGGTAAAGAAGATGAAATGGGCATAGCTTGTTTGTTTTTTTAGCTTCCTTAAGAATTGTAGAGTTCCTTTTAGCTTGTAACTGAAAGAACGTTTTACCTTCGTTGCCTTCCTCTGGTGCCAGGGTTCATTTGCTTACATGTTGTGGAGATTCTGCAAGAGTCACAGGATGATGTGGATGTTCTTTTAGGGGAAGTGAATAGAGATTTCCTACCTCAGGATGTATTAATAAATTAATTAACTCTCTTATCTATTTTGTTGCTGTTTTCTTCAAGTCCCAAGGGATCTATAGTGTAATTTCGGGCCTCTCAGGATCCAGCCAAAGATAGGGTGCCCACTTCTGAAGGATAAAGATTTTTCTAAAAAGAAATACTTAATCCTATCAGGTCAAGGTCTGCCACTTTTCAAGATAGCAGTCATTGACAAAGGCCCTTTGTGTCTTTGTGCATACTCTCAGATAACATATCCCACCATCAGACAGATATCAATGCTTGGTACTAAGAGTGGGACAGAGCAAAAGTTCTCCCTCTGCTGACCTGGAAAAAACATAGTCAAAATACTGTAGTCAAAAACCATAGTCAAAACCACATAGCTAAATTTCAGTTAACTTAATAGATAGGTGAAGTTCTTCTCCCACTTTGCCTCTTCCTGTTCCCTTCCATGTGTACTATGCTAAAAACAACCGAGAAAAGCTCCTTTCTGAATTATAGTTGCAACTACTGAAAGGGGATATGGTGATCAGCAGCAAATAACTCATGACAAAATATAAGTGTTGACTGCTTATCACCTGAACCTGCTATAAGAAATTTGCAATATGACATCTATGTCTGTGTAAAATCTTTTAATCCATTAAACATATAGAAAGTAATATAAAGTTCAAGTTTGGAAGTGAGGAAAAACTGAGGATTAACGTATTGAAAATGAGTTGGTTTTAACTTGTTTTAATGAAATAGTCTTCACGAGGGATGAAAACATTCCTTCCAACAGGGCCACTCCAACACTTGCAGCATGATTGGATGGGGCTTTGAGCAACCTGGTCTAGTGGAAGGTGTCCCTGCCCATGGCAGAGGGGTTGGAACCAGATGATCTTTCAGGTCCCTAGCCATCCCGTGCTTCTGGGATCCATAAGAGGAGAGCACTGCTTTTCCCTTATCAAAGTCAGATCCTACAGATCAACTGACATCACCACTGCCAGGGCTGAGACTGCAGCTCCTGTTGAAACTGATAATATTTATACACTCAGTTTCTGTGATGGTCATTAACAACCTCTGAAATATGTAATATTTTCTTTTTACAGCAAAACTAGCATATTCTTTTTCATTGGAGTTCTGAAAGAGTTCATTTTCTGTGGTTCAAGAACTCAAGATATATTTTTTAATGTTCTTGATTGACAGCTAGAAGATAGGAAATGGTTGAAAGATGCTGTGAGAATTAGAAGGTTAGTAGGCAAACTAGGTAACGCTTTTGCCATCTGTACCTATTGAAGCTTTTACAGCCTTAGGAATGCTCTTTTTGTGCCAGTGTTAGCTATGTTATAGCAGGTGTAGAGTTGTGAAGTTGGTTAAGCAACTGAGGGTTACTCCTCCCAAACTAAATTAATGCCTAAAGCAATAATGGGTTCTTGACTTTGTAGTTTTTCTGGTTTTGGAAAGGGAAAAATTGTGAGTGTGAGTGTTGCCTTATAAATGCATTTTAATATATTCTCTATGTGTATTAATTGCCCCTCTTATGCAAACTGATTGTCCTATACAGCTTCTGTCTGTGTATGTTGAGTTCATGATAGAGCTGGAACTGCAAGCTTAGCTTTACTGCAGGCTGCTGATGTCCCCTAAATGCAGGACATTTAAGGTACACAAGATTATTTTTGCTATGGCATATCCAGCCAATGCTCCAAGGAGGAATTTGAAAATTTCTAAGTGAGTGCTATTGAGTTCTAGAAAGTAATATCTAAATATCCCATGTCTTCCAGCAGTCCTTCAACAATATATCTGTTCATGTTTATATATCTGTTTATTTTGATACCCTGAAATTATGGTTACAGCAAAATGTATTGAGGGTTTTACTTTAGAATTTACTGTAAGGATGCAGTTGAAAACTTTTTTTTGTGCTATGGTTACTACCTGTGTGAAACTCAAAGTGAGCTACTTAGGTTTTGACTGAAACATGTCAGGCCTAAGCCTAAGGTCTATAGACCATCACACAGATCCACGTTCTCATATCCACTAGCTGGTGTTACACATCAGAAAAATAAATGAAAATACTTCTGTGTTAAGGAAAGACAGTTGGCTGACCTATAGGTATTAATTTCCATACTGGGAAAACAAATCTGAATAAAAAAATCATAAAGTACTGTATCTGAAGGACTAATGTTGCTACAAAAGAATTCAGAGAAAAAAACAGAAAGGAGATTCTTGGCATAATGGGGAAAAACAGCAAAACACCCATTTGGCTCCTGGAGTAATCATAAATGGACACACAGGAATGAGGAAGAACAGGGAAAATGTGTACTTTCCCACTAATATTATCTCTACCTCCGACTATTTTCAGTTCCAGGGATTTCCAGACCTTGGTGGGGTGTGTGTACTTTGAGTCCATCAAGTAGATTGCTATTACCCTTTCCAAATACTTGTCCAGTCTGCCCTTGGACCTGTATAAAGCTTTGTGTCAGTGAAATCTTCTAGATAGACCATGGCTTTAGTGTACATTGTGTGAAGGACCACCTCAGGATCAAATTAATTGAAAAGTTTAAGGTGTTGTTGTGTGATCCACACACATCTCTCTCATTTTTTTACATAGTGTAAGATGTCATCTGAGTCAGGGGGTCTTGACTCCATGTGTTTTTGAAAACATGACCATAGGTATATTTGCAATAGTAAGAGTCCTAAGTCTCTTTAAAAACCAGAGACACCTAAATCTGAGGAACCCCTTGGAAAAATACCTGAGATCTTTGCAGGTGCAAAAAGAATGACATTTTGATTTAAACTTTATCTAAGTTGACATTATCTCAGCATCACAGTTACACTGAAGTAACTTCTCAGAAACCAGTCAGAAATATTGCATTGTGTTGCAATACATATGTTCTTCTAGACATAACTAATTTTTTTACATAAGACACTTAAAAGGAAGATGATCAACTTTCAAAACCAATTGAGAGTAGTCTCAGTAGAAATCCGTTTTCCCTGCTTCTGCTGCTTCTTCTTCGTGTTTTCAGTTTTAGTGTCTTGTTATTACGGAAAAATAATGCTGCAACTGTGGTTGCTGTAGAAATGCAATAATGAAAATGCAACCTGGACAGTATTCTGTTGTTTTAAGGAGACAGAAACAATTATAGGATCCTGATTTCTTAAATATATCCCAGGCCTATTTATAATATATTGAATTAGAATGCTGTTATAGTGGAATTCAAAACCTCTTGGTGTGTTTGCTACATGCTCCCAGTGCTTCAAGATTTATTGTGAATCATTGTAACACTGTGCTTAAAGTTTTGCTAAATTCCAGCCTTTGAATACTGGATTATATTAAGTCTTTTGAACAGGCAGTGTTTATGTTTTCTTTCTGAGTGATCCTGTTTGAGAGGTAGAATACCTGTGAAAGCACAAAAAATAACATGACACCACTCTGGGTTGGGACTGTGAAGAACTTAATTACCAAAGACTGTAGCAAAGGGCTGTGTTAAATGTTTTGGTTTGTGATCAACTAGGTATACAAATAAATTGAATTAAGAAAATTTTGAATGGTACTTTTAGTCGCTTCTGAGAACCATCTGGCTAAACACACGCATGCTTGTGGTTTGAGTATAATTAAACCAGAACACTCTTGGAATATGTGTGGAACTTCAGTCTGCAAATGTAGGCCACCCTCTTTGTGCTCTGGTTAATGTGATTTAGGAGGTTTTTCTCTAGTTAGAAAACTTGTCTGATAATTTTGTAGTGTATTTACAGGAGCACAACAAGCTGGTCAGAGAATTCTAATTTGCTCTGGAATGCATTATTTTCATTTAATTATTTATTTATAAAATAAACCTTGAGGGAACAAGTGCATAGTTTTCTTGTTTGGTTTTTGTTTCTCATACACATACAGTGAGATTGTGGTTATTTCAAAAGGTATAAGATAATTCAAATTTGTGTCATTAATGTGCTCTGCTGAATTAGTTTTTGCAGATTGTAAGGTTATGTGCAGCAGATAAGTAGCACTTTCAATTTCTAACTCTTTGATTATGAACTAAATTTAAAGTAATATTCAGATTTACAAGCCTGAAGCTGCCAATTTTGACCACCTAATGCCATTATTAATGAACATATCAATGGACTTCTTTCAAAGCCCACTGAAATAAGTGTAAATCCTTCAACTGACTTCTGTGGGCACATTCTAAATGTGTAAAATGTTGTTGCTTTTCCATACATATCAAAGGCTTTCGACTAAATTGTCTCTTCTCAGATGAGGTAGGAAGTTTCTTCTTTACAGCTTCTATGATAGACAGGCTATGCTAATGTCCTTGTTTTGCAATAAACTTTGCTTCTTCATTACTTATCACCAGAGGCAATAAAAATCTTCAGAGGCAAATATAAGTTTTTCATTGATATACTTGTTTGTATTTGTAAGACATGAAAGATGAACATGTAATTAAGATCAAAATTAAAATTTATATTTAAAGTATATAAATCTTGCAGTACTAATACTCCTCGTATTTATATTTAGACATTTCTGAGTTATGTAGCTAATAATTACTAACTAAAAACTCATGGAAGTAACTTATTTAACAAGATATAAAAAGTAACTGCAAGACATCAGAAGTCCGAGTACATTTCACAGGGGCACATCCCCTCTCCTGTGTATATTGTACATTCTGGAAGTAGTAGAAGAAATGCATTTGGGTTACAATTTTCAGTGTAGGAAAAGAGACAAGATTCCTGGAGTGTTTTGGAGTGTGATCCTCAGTGTTAATATTAAGGCAAATGAATCAAAATAATTGAATCTGAATATAGAAATCAATTAGCCTTTTAATAAAAACCTTGCAGTGGCACCTGTGGAAAAGATCTCTACTCTTCTTGCACACACAGAGAAAAGGATTCCTTCCTGTCCTTGTTCTTGTAGCCTTTCCTGGCACACAGGTGGACCAGTTTCAATGTAAGGCACTGCATTGTCCTCCTTAAAAATAAATTAGCCCCCAGGAAGACACAGTGATTAGGTGTGATTTTTTTTCCACCTGATTTGCACATGTCCAACCATAGGATTACACATAAAAGCCGCATGAACTTCAACTGTCCCTTTTCTTACCATCACCCCATGTATGCATTTGTAGACATTAAAGTGTAAAGTATTCCTCATTATTTAAAGAGAACAATCTCATTATTTCTGCAAATACTGTGGCAAAAAGAAGGAAAAAAAAATTTAAACCCTCCTTTTCTGTAGCTTGCTGTTTAAAATTCAAAACTTAATTAAAACATACAATTCTTTTCCACCTTTTATTATTAATCCGTAGTTTAGACAATTGAGAAAACTGAAAAGCAAAACAAAAGCTTCTTTTACAGTATTAACATTTTTTTAATGAAAGACAAATAATCAGCTAAAGAAACCACAAGTAACTATGACTCTTGCTAGGTAGGGAAATTAATGTCATCTAATTCATATGAACTATACTCATCAAATGAGATATTAAGCAAACTTCCTCTAAACTCAGCTTCCTTCCAGCCACTTTTATGCGTGCACATATACAATTCTCTTTCCAGAATAACAATAGAAAGAACAGACATTCATTTCATCCCCGTGGTTGAAGACACAAGTTTTAATTGGAGAGCTCTTCCTTCCAAACAAGTGCTTTTCTGCACTAGGATGGGAAGAAATACTAGTTTTAAAAGAATGAAAAGTTGTATAGATCACTTGGAATTCTATCATGCTTAGAAAATGAAAAAATAAGATTAGTGGCAACCAGAAATCACTTGTTAAAGTTTAAATTGAATATAGAAACAAAATTACTTTTTATCCAGCTGTGTGTAGTTAGGAAAGAACAATCAATGAAATGGAGCAATTTCAAAATCAGTCCTGAATTCTCCATTTAAATTTTTTTCTTCAGCAGACTCCCAGTCTTTTCGTGTTGGTTGATAAGATCCTGCTTATTCCAGACTGTCATCAATTATGACTCTCAACATTGTAATTCCAAAGACACTACCTATGATTGTATATAAGCAAAAGAAAATATCATTTCACATCTAAAAGAGAATGCTACAGAAAGTATCTTATTACACCTTTTACTGCAATGTTTGATGTGAATAATAGAGATGGGTTAGCAGTCATGTATCATTCCTCCCCATCAAGGCACAGGTGCAAATATTCAGAATAAAATGCTTTTTCTTCTTTTCTGAAAATGAAAGTTAGGGATTTTTCTATTGAATTCAAACACCTAAACCATTGCTTAATTTAATTAAGATACAATGAGACTACTAGTGCAGCAGAACTTCATTCAGCAAATTTTAGGAATCAGAAGAGAAAAATAAAAATTTGCAGAATTATCCAGAAAGCTGGATATGTTTAGGACATATGAAAATGTTTAGGACAAAATGCCATTATGTTGAAATTCCTCTGAAGCTGGTGTGAAAGTTTGGGCAGTATTTCTCTGTGCGAGCACTTCATTCTCAGTTTCACATCTACACTTTCACATAAAGCTAAAAACAACTCATGGAGAGAGTTTAATAAGAAAGTGCATTTAAAATGTCTAATATTAAGTAGACAGTTTTTTATACTGAATGCTGCTCTCAGGAAAAAGCAGTCTCAGATCTAAAACTGGAATGATGCTACAGAATATATGTCTATTTATTTATATATATATATACACATATATGCTGCTTTACTGATGTTTCTACATACCTAAGATAGTGAGTTTTCTAGAAAATAAGTTTTTTTGACCTTTTATTCAACGAGTCTGCTTTTGGTCCTCTGAAAAATACAAAATTCAGCCAAAGCTAATGAAAGTATCCATGTGTTTTGAGTCACGTTCAGAGATAAAATAATAGGGAAGGTGAACAACTGGCTTCACTTACTGTTTATGGGAGCATGGGGATCAGTTCCCATGCCATTGTAAATACAGGGTGTTTCTACTGAAGTTTTTGATCTACAGGTACGTGTAAATAATGTGAAGAGAAAATTAGACCTGCTGAGTTGTCAATGCCAGTGTAATGAAGAAGCAATAAGCACTGTGAACATCGTTACTACTGAGGGACTTGGTTTTAATTTTTAGTATTTATGTCCCATTATCAGAATGAAAAACTTTGGATATCTCCTTTTCCCTGTTTTGCTACATGACAACTTAAATCTTTGTAAGACTATTGGGTTGAAGTTAGATTTATAGTCCTTGCAAATGAGAAAAGCTAAAGGATTTAACTTTCAAACCCTGCTTATGACTTCCTCATCTCCTTGAAGAAGACATTATTTTGACCTGCTGTTGTTATTTGTGCTTAATGTGTGCTCTCTGATAGGGAAAAACAAGCCAATCTTGTGCTTTCTAAACGTACAATATTAAGGTCCACCAAAAATCTGATAAACATCATGTATGAGGGGATGTTTCCTCAGAGAAGGTTCTGATCCTGAAGGTTTATTCCTACTGTGATATTTAAGTATTTCTGCTATCCTTATTAGCAGACGTCCAGTGTGCTTTTTTTTTTACAGAAGAGGAACTGTTGTATAAGTAAATGATGGTTAGATTTTTTGTTTGTTTGTTTGTTGAGGGGCTTTTTTTGTAATTCCTTTTCACTTTCAATGCCTCTTTTATGCTTTTGATTTTTAAAAAAATATACTATTTCTTTCTCTTATAAGGCCCACAAATACAGTTAGTGGTCTCTACTGTTGCTATCCTCAGCATAACATCCTCGTCCCCTTCCCACTGCACGATCCAGGGAAGTACTGTCGTCTGTATTTTAGTAGAAAAAATTGAAACTGAAGGTCAGGATATTTTTTTGGCTCTTAAGTCCTGAGTGAGTACCTTAAATGGATGGACTGTCTTTCATCTCATTTGTAATTTTTTTTTTTTTTTTACCTTGAAAGCATTGGAATTGAGCATTGGAGTCAATAATAATATTAATAATATGAATATTGCTCTCTCTATAACACCATCATGTTAACTTTATTTTTATGTGCTATGCCCTGGGCGACAGTCTACTCAGTTAACAAAACAAAACTATTCATTTTTCTCTTTATCTCATATTTTAGTGTTTGTATCACTGTACATATTACTCACAGCCTATGGCCTCTGCTATATCATTATATTCTAACTCAGCAAGGACAGGTTGGCTATGAGTTTTTAGTTGAAATGTATAATATGCATTTCTCTGTTTATATCCAGCAATGTCGCATTTTTCCTACATAGAGTCTGAACAGCTCGTATTGAGCATATATGAAGCATTTCTAAAACTACTGAAAGCACTAAAGCATTCACAATCACCTTGCTCTGAAAAACCCTACAAATAATTTGTTCCAAAAAATCACCTTCTTCCTTCCATGTGCACATGTATGAATTAATACTTAATATGTATTTTTAGTATTATTTAGAGTGTAAATTTACAAGTTCTCCTGGATCCAAGAGTAATTCTAAGAAAAAGGCTGAAGAGTTTTTATTATTTTTTATTTTATTTTTTTAAATAGAAGGCAGTAGTAAAATAGAGTTGTATAAATGAGATAGTAACAAAATCTCTAAACATATTTAAAGTCCTCCAAGGCTTATGTTAGATAGAGTTGTTCTTTTCATGTGTGTGGAAGAAAGTAAGGGAGTCCAAGAGATTTGCTGGAATTGTGCTTTTTGCTGGGCACTGGTTTGGAGGAGGGGGAGGCTGAAGCTCTGGCTAACATCACATTCTTTCCTACATTCCTGACGTGGATTACATTTTAGGACTCAACTGTAGATTCACTACATTGCTAAAAATGGTGCAATATTTCATTGTGCCGCTCCATGAGCTGACCAGGCACTGCTCAATCCAAACCTTTGCCAAGTGCCTTGCTTTGACAGCTATGGAGCTGTCTGGGAGAAGCTTGGGAGCAGTTTCTGTTGATCCAGTCACTGCCGAATTTCTCCTTTGGATGTATTAGTTTACTTTGATTAGAACTGTCGTGAAAAACAGTCAAGGAAGAAAACCTCTGAATATAGAATATCGCTCAGGAAACTCTTGAGAATTGCTGAGAAACAATGTGAGAGCGAAAAGTCCAGTGCACTTATGAGAAAAAAGAAAAGTAATTTGGAGGAGCAAAGCCAAGGTGCAAGCATTTGCTGGACATGTTAAGGCAGGTAAGCCTGCCTCAGTTGCCGTCAGGTGATGGCAGATTTTTAGGGGAAATATTAATCTGGAATACTTCAGACATTCTTGTGACTTGTTCTCAATGCAGAATAAATGGTTTTGTGATCTGTGAAGTCTGAAAAAGGGATAAATCCATCAAATTCTTTTGAAAAGGATGCAACAGAGCACAACACTTTCAGTGTTTGAATTGGGATCAGTTGAGCCTGAGCCCTCAGTGGTGCCTGTGAGGGCCATTGTGGCCAGGGCCTCCTGACTCAGTTCCAGCACAATGCCAGGCAGAGATCTGGATTTGTGGACAGGATGAAAGCCTTGGGGTGATCCCAACTCACGGGCAGTGGGTGCAGGACCCCAGTGCTTGCTGTGAGACCTGCCAGCAGTTCAGCTCGCCCAGAGCCAAGGCGGTGGCTGTGGGGATGCCCTCACCCTCACCTGCATGTGGGCACAGTGACGTGGGAAAACAAAGGGCCAGCATGGCCTCACTGGGTTGGTTTCATATTCACTCAGGTACTCAGCTATTTTGTGGCCAATCTAAGAAAGATAGACTGCACTATGATAAATATAAGGTTGTAGTAAAGTCTGCTGTTTTCAAATCATAAGAGTTTTAAATCACTCTCACCTAAGAAATTGCTGCAGCATCTGAGGTTTAGTATATGTGGAGCTAGGATGAAACCTGTGGATTATCAGTAATGCATTTTCATCCTTAAGTATAGCTAATTTAACCTGGGTTTTGTTTTTCAAAATCTGACACATTTTTCTCTACAGAACATTTTCAGCAGTTGTGATTAATTTCCATTGCTGGCTATGGACGTATGGTAATAAAATTCCCTTGCTCAAAGCTGAAAATGCAGAATCATTTTGAAACATAAGTGGGGGGAGAGATCTCACACCTTCTCAAGAGAAGCTATCCGGTGTGTTTTGCATGCTGGATGTGTTTGCTGTGCTTCTTTCTACACTGGGATGCTGCAAAGCACAATGGGAGCATTTATAAAACTTTTTATTGACTAAGAACAGGACAGTAGCATATGGGAACATCAACAATTGCTAACTGATCATGAAATAAAGAAATTCCAGTATTCTAGTGTTATAAAAAGAAAAGGGGGGAAAAAAAAGTCATTCAGAACTTAGTCATATTGGTTCAGCTGTTGTAACCAAAGACTGATAAGATAATAGAGGTCTTTGTGGCTGTTTTCTACTGAAATGCTTTATCTTTATGATACACTTGGGGCCCTTTAGAGTGGAAGCTTTTTAAACTGCTGTTGGAGTTAGAACTCAAATTAGATGCTGTTGCAATGGCAAGGGGGATCCTTAGTCAGGCAGCCCTCACAAAGTGACTTTTATCTCCGAAGCCCTTCCATTAGATTGTTACTTTCTTCTGTTTTTCCTGTTTATTTTTGTTGACTTTTGCTGCCCTATTTTGTGGCATTTAAAAGGTGACCCAATCAAAAAAGGGTAAATGCTAAATGCTGGACAGAGCCTGTGAAGTGGAGACATCACAGCCCATCTGATGTGTGCTGCAGACTGCAGTGTTAGACAGAATGGTTTAACCAGGTTATCTCTGGGAAGCTAAGATCAAATACACTTTCTTTTATGTCCAGCATTGTGTTTTTGCTTTCTCTTCAAACAATGTCTATAAAATAATAAAACCCCCTTCAACCTAACAGAGGAATTGAGTCATAACAGCTTTTTTTTAAAAAAAAGAATAAAAGAAAAGCTGAAATAGCTTAACTTGATTCAAAATCATTTTTGATTGTTGGTTGAATTGCTTTGGCTGATGATACTTTGGAACTACAGTTATGTGATTTAAAGCCCTACTTAGTTTCTGGCAAAGTCCATGCTTCTTTCTTGCATTACTGTCTCCTGATTTCAGAAAAGTCACACTATATGTTTGTTCTAGAAACATAACAGGAGTAATCATTTGTGATTTATTAATTTGTATTTCCTGTAAGCATATGGAGCAAAAGTTAGTTTAGATGCAGTGCATAAACAAGGATGATATTTGTCATGCTTTACACTAATCACAGAATTCAAGAGAACCAATAATACTTTGCAGCTGTGTAGAGATTCCATGCAAAGATCTCAAAGCACTTCAGAAACATTAACTAACCAGGCATAAAAACCTCTGATTGGTAGTGTTTTACTCTGTGTACATGTTGGGAAACTAAGGCAAGCACATTCAAGGACCTGCAGTAATTTCGTGTAACTTCAGCAAGCTATGGATCATGCCTATAAAATTTTTGGTTTATTTTTGACTCCAGTCTTTTATTCACTTGACAGAATATGGGGTTTTACCTAGTTTTCTTTTCCTGAGTGTCAAAGAGATTAGTTTAAATTACACTATGTAAGCCTGGAAGTCTATTTTTTGTTATGCCTGCTTCTATTTTCCCTTGCCCGCAGTTATTACTTTGCCTCTACCTCATGACAGCTTGCCACAAGGACAGCAACAAATTTCACATTGAAAAGCCTCCAGCATTTGTTGACATGCAGCTACATTTGTGTATAGACTGAATATGTAGTAAGAGGTAACAGAGTGCTGTAAGGTGGTAAACCAGTGATTGGTATAGCAACTATAGTTATATTAGATCTATACTTACAGGATAATAGTTTTTTAAAATTTTTTTTGCAATGCTTAAAGAAATCTAGGTAGATAAAATGTGGAATGAGGTTTATGATTTTTATTAAATGCATTGTAAGATACGTGATGCTCTATTACTTTATGTACCAGAAATCATGTACTCTTCTAATTGGTTTTAAAAGATAGGGTTCTGCCACAAGCACAATGCTTTCTAAATGTAGTTTTAGACCACAAGTTGAACTCTTCTCTCTTTCTCAGCAGATTTATAGCCACTTTTTATTTTCTCACTCCTGATTAGATTGACCTATGACCAGAATTTCTCAAAAGTTCTCTTTGATGCCTTGGTTCTTTTCAATCTGACCATTTTATCTCAATTTGTGCTGAAATCCAAAAGAAAGAGTAAAACAATAAAAACACAAGAAAAAATTAAAATATTACTACAACCAGATTGTTATCACAGAGGCAAGTATATATAACCAAAGTACTATGAAACATAATAATTTTTTTCTGAACTTTTGATGAGAATGTCACGTTTTCTTTTTAAAAAGAAGTCCTTAAACACTATCAGCTTCCCACCAACAGTCAAAATTTTAAATACCGCTGGTAAAGGGTGTCAATGGATCAAATTCAGTATATCTGAAGTCACTGAAATAAAGGCCCCTAAGAAAAATGTGTCAATTTTAAAGGTCTTTCCTAACTGAAGACCATTTTGTGATAGAGCCAAAGGTTAATAAAATCAGTAGTGAATGTAGCAATTTTACAGATAAGCTATTCACAACAAGTGTAGTTACTTGAATAAAAAGCTAATTCAGTTCTAAAATGCCACATGCAGTAGCAGTGAATAGCTGCTTTTAGGTGCTTTCTGGAGGAGGATAAAATACAGAATCACAGCACTCTTCTTTTCCAGCATCCCTGGCTGCCTGTAAATTGCTGTGAATGGGACTGTGGGCTGACAGGCTCTATTAAGACAAACTGCCTTTCTCATCGGAGAGATAAAATAAATCAGGTGTTTAGTCAAATTAAAATACTTCAGATGGAGCAGACCCTGGGGAGCCCTGATCCACCTGACAAATCTGAGAGAAACTCAAGACAGATGTGTTTAGGGGATAAGGAAGACCCCATGGAAAAAAATGCACTGCTGTCTTTGGAGTAAGAGAATAGGATTAGAAGAGTGAGTTGTGGTATATAATATTATATGGAAGCTGGCATATTTACTGTTTACTTTTTACTAAGCTTTTTGTTTTATCTGTTTTTATGGCAAATACATTTTACAGATAGCTGTATTTTTATTTTATTTATAGATTTTTTTTAGTCAACAGCAGAAGTTTATTTACTGGTAATGAGTTTAGGAATCTCATTGCTTGCTGCAGTAAGTGGATGCAAAACAGATGATAATAGCACACAGCTACTGATGACCTCTCTTGTCCCAGCCAGATCAGCTCAATCTGGTCTGCATTCTAAGCAAGTTGGTTTTTATTGGTATTTAAACTGTAAAATAATGGTTGGGATTTTCCACTCTGAAATTAAATTATGCCCCCTCCTCCCCCCCACTGTTCATACAACAACACTCTCATCTTCTGCTTGTTCTTGTCTCAAGCAGTGCTTGGTTAGGTGTCTTGCAGCTTCATGGAGGTCTCATGATTTTCCAGGAGCACAGTGTAAATTTTGTGGTCATCAATTCTATTCTGTTGTTTGGTTACATAGCACAGTACAAATTAAAGAGCAGAGTACTTTAAATGGGGTCATTTATTCATTTATTTCAAATGTGTTTCTCTGGGCAGAAAAAGGAAAGAAAAACAATTACTGTGAGTTCCTGAATAACTTCTGCCTGCTATTGTGAAAAAAAAGTCAGGAAAAGAAAGGAAAAAAATAAATGATCCTATAAATTTGTGGCAGCTATATCGAGTGGTTCTACGTAATCATAACAAATCAACTATATTTTGTAGCCTTACCAGGCACCTTTGTGGTAGTTTTCTACTCATGTTATGAAGCAAGTACAAGCTATATAGAATGATATGGAAATGGAGTGGGAGATTAATATCTGCTTTGGGTGTGTAAAATATTTTATGACTATAAGCTCAGGGGTCTGCATTACAATGCTAAAGCTGCCTGACAGATGTGAAAGTCCCAAGCTGTTGTTTCCCAGGTGGCATCGGAGGACAATAAGTATCATTTGAGGCAGCAGGTTGCTTCCCATTGGCTTTCTGAAATAGGTGGGTGGAGTGGTTGAGCTCTTCTAATGGGCAAGGGAGGTTTTCTTTGGCAGAACAGTCTTTTACCCGTGAAAGTGAATTCCGGTACACAATATCATATTCAAAACCACCCAAATAACCCTTGAACCGTAGTGAAAAATCGTCAAGACTGAATAACACAGTTTGGGAGGGCTGAGGTAAGTTAGCTGAAGTTGCAGGTAATTGAAGAGATGTCAGCAGTGTGGAGCTCAGTACATGGTAAAGGATCCTGGCAAGACAGCAGTTTCAGTGGTCACACACCTGCCTAAGCTTGCTTTCAAAAATCTTCTGGTGTTGTCTTTGTCTTGAAACATCTTTTTGCACAGAACTCTTTTATTGCCTCAGTCGCTCATATAACACTAAGGTTTTGCAATGAGTTGATCTGGATAGTAACGTGCCCTTCAGCTTCGTGCATCTGTCATACTTGTGACTAAGGAAATCACCAACAACCCTTTCTAAAATTTCTGCTACAACAGAAGCTACACATTTTTCCTCTTCTGGAGACCTGTGTCCCATTTATACTGAATGAAGATCAGGCATTAGAGGGTAGGAAAACGTCAGGTTGCTGGAAACTCCTTTAACCTTTAGAGTGAATGACTTAAGCCATGCAGTTTCTTTTTTCCGTATAAAGCAATTATAGACAGAGGTTTTCTTGTATACTGCTTTTGCAAATGAAATTCAGTGTAAGAATCATACTGGTCCCATCATAGCACAATGCAAGTAGTAGAGAATTTTGGGTTTGCCACCTGCTTGGCAGGAGCCTGTTTAGTCTTCCTTCTCCTGATGGAACCTGTCAACCTCTTTCTTCTCTTCCCTAGAAGATATCCATCTTACTCCTGGGAAGAAGGGGGAGTCATAATTTTGGTGACAGTTTCTCCATTCCCTCCCAGGTCCTGTTCCTCACACATTTTCCTTCTTTCCGGAAGTCGTGTGACTTCTTTATCACAGGCCTCCATTGTGACCAGAGGAAAGGAATTTTGCAAATATCCTCTTTTGTGCCACTTCTCATATCATTGTGGCATACTACATACCTGAAACTAATACATGATTTGGTTTTCTCCCTCTCTAACTTTCATTTATTCTGTACAACATAAAATTGCTTTATTTATCCCACTCCCAACTGTAAACCTCTTCAAGATCCTCTTCCAATATTCCTTTACTGTAATTATATTACCTCTTATAGATCTGTGGGTCCAAGGTTCTCACACAAAGAAATGTAGTGTATGGCTCAGATATAGATGTTGGTGTTTCTGACAGAATAATATGTTCATAGATAAGATGGGATATTTGCAGATTGATTTGGAAAAGGACCCTGTACTCTCTACTTATGAGACCCATGCAATTTACCCATAAACAGACCATTAAGCATCATTAGTGCAAAGAATAAATGTACCGTAGTTTCATATTAATTAAGTGCTCTCTGTAGAGTAAACTTTGAAAGTTAAATGAAAATTTTAAAGTTATTTTCTCAGGTTATCCATTTCTCCTGGGGACAAGTAAAGCTCATTTTTAATACACATTCCACAACTAAAGCTTACATTTACCTAAGTGACCTACCAGATATATGGATATTTTGCAAAAATGATCAATTAATTGCTTCTTCCACCAAACAGCATTTTAAAAATTCTTTGTACATACTTGGGGTAAAAAACCAGCAAAATATATAAGGTGAAGGAAAATTATGTACAATAAACTCTGAATGTATTTATCACAGTGGGCAGATATAGATGGAAAAGATTTAGGGATTCATACACAGTGTATCAATAATTACTCCTATCAGAAAAAAAAGAAATACTCTATATCTTTTCTGCTCCAATTTCTGTTACATCCTCCCCTACTTAGAGCACAGCAGAGCTATGTGTTAGATCCTTTTGAGATTTGTTAGTAGAATATGTAACCAAGCTGCTATTTGAAATAAACTCGTGGGTGATTCAGCCATTTTGGGGGGGGTAAATATTGCTCTGTGACTGTTGTCTATCTCGTATTTACGGTACATCTCTCCTGCACGTTTAGGTACACCAGAGAGCCTGGCAGAAAAAGAGCGACAGCTCTCCACTATGATCACCCAGCTGATCAGCTTACGGGAGCAGCTCCTGGCTGCCCATGATGAGCAGAAAAAGCTGGCAGCCTCACAAATTGAAAAACAACGGCAGCAAATGGACCTTGCTCGCCAACAGCAAGAACAGGTGAGGCTCCAAGAAAGAAGCCTGTGAAAATGGTTCATGCAGAGTGCTTATCGTAAACACTGCTCTGCCTGGTGTTTCCTTTCATGTTTTTTGTTAAAAGAGCTTAAATATCCTCAGAAGTTACATATTTTTTTTTCCAGAAAGAGGAAATATTATAGGACCCTGAGAAAAAGAAAAAGGGGAGGTGGATATTCAATTAAAAAATGGCATTTGATAGATTCCACAGTTCTTGTTTCTTGCACTGAGATGCAATTTTGAGAGTTACAAATAAGCCAGATGATAACCATTATTTAACTATTTCTCTTTTTGGCAAGAAAATAATTAAACAAAAAACCTTAAGCATATACTCAAATCTTCAAATATCTTCTACAAGTAAGGTTTGCCTTGTTTGTTCAGGTTATAAAGGGTTTGGGGTTTTTTGTTTTGTCTTTTTTTGTTGTTGTTTGGTTTTTTTTTTACTTGATTATTTTTTTGATTTAAAGATGCAGTTGTCCAAAGAGCTGTCCTCTTCTCGTTGAACAAAAGTGCAACAACAGTGATCCCATGCACTAGTCCCCTAGGCATTAGATCAGACAGATCCAAATTAATGTGTGGTTTTTAGGAATCTGACATTATTACTAGAATTATCTTTTCAGTTAAATATATTTTATAGGATATATACAGCAATATATGCTCTGTTGATTTTAATGAGTTGTGACGTCTGGTATTTTATGTGCTTGGGTATTTGCCCACATGTAGGAATATGGACTCATCCCCTAATGGAAAATAACATAAAGGAACACTGTAAAAAATCAGAAGTTAGAATGTCATTTAGCCATCTAGAGATGACACAGTAATTAACTATTGACACTTGTGAATAAGCTAGCACAAATTAATCTTGACACATTTGCAGACGAGTGATATCTTACAGTGAACACTTTGTAATTATATTTCAAAATGAAAATTAAATGACACTTAAAACTAGGTTGTCATGCTCAATGAAGCGAGCATGTAGCTCAACCGATAGGCAAATAAAATTCAGAATTTGAGCCACATGGTGCTTGTGTACCCTACTTTACTGTGTCAAGCCTATACATCAAGACGATGCTATGGTAATTGCATTGCGGGGTCTTGGGTACATTTTCTATCACAGCACTGCTCCATCTAAGGGGAACCATTGAGATTAGATGCTCCACGGTATATTTCTTGTTTTCATCAGAAAAAGCCTGTTCAAATGATACTGCATTGTGCATACAGGTACAAAAAGCTGTTCACAAGCAGCCAGGACTTCGGCAGATCGGTGCCTTTGCACACAAAACCAAAAATCTCCTCCTTGCCTTGGCTGTGGCTTACCATGTTAAACTGCAGCCAGGACACCAGCAGCTCCAAACAATTCTGGGGGTAGGGTACTGTGTACCTGTGAAAAAATGGTGCAGCACTGAGAGAGAATGGCCTGTGATGTAGGTCTATGCTCTGCCTCATTTCAGTGTGAAGCTGCACATTGTGATCATCTTTTACCTTTGCTGACATTTTAGCAGCAGAGGCAATGTGGACACAAACCCAACAGAACCTGATCTTTAGCTACAAGCACTACACTTTTAAGACGGAGTCACACAATTGGTGTGTTACTCATTAAAAATAGTAACTCCAGCTCTCATACATGTTTTAAATACTCTGTGCAGTGCTGTTACCATTACGGTTGTTTCACCCCTGCTGACCACTGTGCTGACAACAGATACCTGAGGTTCTAGGACCTGCCCCTGGGCTACCATGGACTGCTAGCTCTGTTTGAATTACCTTTTTCACTCACACACGAGGGTCTCCTCCTTCAGTCTTCATTCACCATATTTTATTGACTTGACTGGGAGATTCACCCAGAAATACTTGAGCACCAGGCTCCTAAAAGGAGTTGGAGCCCTGTTACAAGCATAGTGTAGTGGTCTGTGAGAGTTACTTGACTCCATTTTTGTGTGGCACTTTGCTTTCCTCCAGCCCAGAGTCATGTAGACCTTAATTTGTGTCCTTGAGGCCAAGTGCAAGACTTAAGATATGTATGAATTTTGGGTTGGTTTTTCCTACACAAGTGAATGTTAACTGAAACAACTACAGTGAATTTAAGTGAAAAAAATTAAAGAGTAATTTTCATGTGACAAAGGAAATGACAGCCTTGGTCGTCGTGTGTGCACAATTACAAGCTGTTAATATGTGACTGCAAATTCCTTATGAGTTAATCTGAACAGCTTTCACTAAAACTATGTGATTGTTTATTTCCAAACCGACCTTGCTACATTTCTGTAATTTTTTTGTCATAAAAATATTTTGCTTACCTTTCTCTGTTTATAACAGAGTAAGTGTGCTCAGAAGATGTTGGAGAAGGAGACCAGGAGGGTTTTTGCCAAAACTGAAACAGTGGATTTGAGTGACCAAAATACCTTTGTCACCAACTTCTTGCTGTTTTATGCGATTCCTCTGCTCTAGATAAATATTTATAGGAGGGGAAATTATACTTAAGAAATTAAGGTAGCAGAAGTGCCGAGGCTAGGATTTCCAGGAAACACAAATCTTGTCCTCATTTCAGGCTGCCGCACAGTTGCCTTTCTAAAGCAGAAGTCCAGTTGTTCCCCAGCTCCCTGTAGCTTCTCCCCTGTGGCTGCCATCCACATCACTCACTGCAGGGAGCAGCTCTGTGGTCTGACAGCAGGATCCTATTTCCCTTCTGCTCTAGCGTGCTGATTTTGTGGGAATCGGGGAGGTGGATGAGGTATCCGTGGCAAATTCTCTCTCACGAGTCTCTTAGTGTTCCCTGCCCTGAACATTTGCTTTTCTCCATCTATGTTAGAGAAGGGATAGAGTGAACCTTTACCCTCCAGATCCCTTACTGAATCAGCCAAATGAGGGTAGTAATATCTACATATTTCATAGGATTGTGTTGAGGATGAGTTACTGAGGACTAGGTACTGCTTTTACACAGAATAAAGCTCTGCTTCCCTAAGTAGTTCCAAGGACGATTTTTGAGATTTACAAGAGAAGTAATGTGCTGCTTATTGTGAATGAAGCTTACCCTAGGAGCTTGTGCTGAATAGGGAGACATCTATAAACACTAGCTAAGGCTCCAGTTCAGCAAAGCAGGAAAATGTATGTTTAACCTTAAGCACCTGCGTAATCCCACCCCATTCAGAAAAGCACTTAATTTTAAGCATGTGTTTCATTCCCATTGTAGCTAACAGTAATGCATCAGTTAAAGATCACCACAGGCTTAAATGCTTTGTTGAATAGTGATGAGATTATTCACATGCACACAAATAAACCTATGTTTCTGTGCTTTCCAGAGTTGAGGCCTCAGTGATTAAAAATACATACTTCTTACTGGTTAACTAGATTTTTATGCTGCATTTAAATTTACTTCTAAAATATCCCTCATTTTTGAAAAATTAATATGTTTAATAAAAATATAATAACGAATAACAAATATTATGCTTTTCAGTCAATAGTATTGAAGTTTCAATATTACTGTTCTAATTTAATGGAAATTTTATTTCTAATAGATTGCAAGACAACAGCAACAACTTCTGCAACAGCAGCACAAAATCAATCTACTGCAGCAGCAAATTCAGGTCAGTGTATTTTATTGCTCTCTTCTGATTATACTTAAGTTCCATTTATGGAGAGGAAAGGGTCTAAAATAAAGCAGCCACATGCTTTACTAACAAGCCTCAGTAAAGATGCTCTTTATGGGAGTTCCTTGTGCCTCAGAAAATTATCACCAACCATCTTTTTGGTGCAAAGAACTTTAATAAGCAGAGTTTTCTTCTGAAAGTTATGAACTATTTTTAAACCTCACCATCTTGTCATAATTCTGAAATCTGCAATCAGTTTGACTTGTATTGTGTGAAGGAAAAGCAGAGTCTCAATCATTGTTTATGGAATTCCTTATTCTACAAAGGCAAAACTGAGACATTAAAACAGTACTAAGTCCCTGGCACCAGTCTGCTCTTGACCAAAGACCCACAGGTATGTGTGTTCCACGTGCCTTTGGAGTAATTATACCCTCATGGATCTGGAAGCATTCTGGAGATATTTAATTTCTGTGCTTGTACTCAGAACATGGTTTAATTTTGTGCAAGTGTATGTGGGTAGGGAGTGACATGGATGTAGAGGCATTGTTGACGTGTGACTGTATTACCTTCTCTGCTTCCCACTTTGAAAGCATTTCCATGAGCCTGTTCACTGATTTAAATATTTCAATTTGGTCTGACAGATGATTGTGCTGCCAATCATTTCTTATAAGCTTGGGCTATCCATTTCTTTTCCTTAATTAGCTGATTGCTATGTTACTAGATGCCCAAACTGAAGTTTTTCTTTCCCTCATCCCAAAGGAATGCTTGTAAATGCTTTTGAAAATGTTGTAATGCAGCTTCAGTTACAGTTTTAAGGAGTTTATTTAACAAATATAGATGTGTTAATACCTCACTGGAGAGACACAATTGAATTGCAAAGCACCATTATTGTCATTGCCAATTAGAGAACAGCGTGTTCATATTAGATGTACATCAAGGATGGAAGAGACATTAAGAATAGTGAAAGAAAAACAATACACCATCTTCTCTAAGTGTTACTTGCAAGTCTGGCTTCAGAAAGCAAAGAATAATATAAAAAAATCTTTACTTGGCATAAAAGCTAAGACTGAAACCTGCATGAGTCTACAAAACAGAACAGTTATCTGTATGAGAAATTTCTAATTTTTAAAATTCCTTTAAAAATTAGGGAACAGAAAGAGGAATCATGACCAAGTAGTTTTTGTTTCTGTTTGGAGAATGCAGGTATGTTTTGCTGGGGATTATCTTCTCTGTAGTAAAAGTTCAAAGGTACTATGCTTCACTTCAGTCAATACTTTCCAGTAGCTTTACCCCTCTACTGTCTCCAGGGAACTGTGGTCTTAGAATAGGTTGCAAGTCCATTTTAGAATAGGTTGTAGGTTTATTTTCTCATTAAATTCCGTCTTTTCTCTTTTACATAGTGCTGAACCCTCCACAGATTTTCTCTCCCATCCCTTCCTAGCTGCATATGCAAAGAAGTGTTTCAATGGTTCAGTCATGTGAGCTAAATTATTTCTTGGTGACCCTTCCCTGTATTTGTTTCAAAGTTCTTGCCAGTATAAGGTACTCTTATGCCAGAGTTCCTCAGTAGTTTGGCCTCTTTATTTATCTATTATAGTTGTATTTACATGAGTCTAATCAGTGTATTTGAGGCAGTGAGGACCTTTTCTTCTCTCAGCTGGTTAACCAGATTGGTAGTGGGCATGTCATTGCCCAAGGAACATGAAGGCTCCAGCATGAAGCACTAGGCATGTTGGGCAGATGCCAACACAAACATACATTGGTCTTACGAGGAGATTACTAAAATAAAGTTTCCTGGGAGATTGTCTTCTAGGCTAAACACCAGCTTCCATACTCCATTTGCTTGTAAGCCAAGTGGTTCTGCTTGTTTATTTGTTCTGTCTTAATTTTGTGGCAGGTTTGGCAGTCAGAAGTTGCTTGAGAGAGGTTTGTTGCTAAGTTGCCTCCGCAGTTCGTAGTGTTCTTTTGCTGCTGTGGAATTGGTTATGAGTGCTGCAGTTTGAGATGTGTAGCTCCGGAAGGGCTAGAGCTGGGGTGGAGGTAAACCAGGAGGCAGGTGAGAGAAGTAGTGCTGTGCTGGTTCTCCCAGATCCCCTCCCACCATCCTCCCAAGAAACCTCAGTACCAGGACTAAAGTCACACTGGTGACCCTGGCTGGGATTCATCGTGTCAAAAATAGGTACCTGCAAAACGAACTCTGTCTCAATTAATTATCCAGATTGTTCTTCCATTGAGGAGAGAGAAGCAAAGTGAATAGTTTTAGGATGCAATTTGTCTTGTCCCAAAGTAGGTATTTAAAGTAGATCAGATAAATTGTTCCCTAAAGTGGCTGTTTCTCTCCATTAACTATGAAGGATACACATCCCAGTGCCTTTAGTGTAGAGATTTGAAGTGAGATGAGGTGAATCATGCTCTCCGTGGCTTGAGTGGGAAACAAAATTTGTATTAAGTGTTTACATTCTCAGTTTAGTTTTTGGGCTTGGTAAAATTTGTAACTTTGTCCACAACAACTTGATTTTATTTAGAAGTTTTGTTTAAAGACGCTCTTGAGCACCCATTCTCAGGAAACAGCGATACCTACAGAGAATGGTGTGGACTTTGTATGCGAGGGAAAACAATGGTACTTTTCCCTGACACTCCCCTTTGGAAGAGATTACAAAATGTGAGTAGCACAGGTGCCAGTTCCATCTGGGCAGGGGCCTATTCATGGCACAGCTACTTGAAGCAAGCACAGCGTGTCCTCCAGGATGCAAGAGAGGGGCACTGCTGATGCAATGTTTTCATCATGAGGCATACAGTATAGCACTGTCATCTTCTGAGGTACAGTGGCAATTCTTAAACAAGAGTTCCTGTTAATAAGTGCTTCCAGTTTAAACCATTTAAACAATTAGAAGTTGCTTTAGATGGGGCTTAATAGATTTATGTCAGCTACATAAAAAAGCTAAAATAATTTCTATTAAATAAAATGCATATTTCCCCCAGACAACTACTGCGTTAATTTGTGGAGAATTTTTGTTATTTAGTATTTATTATTGATATTGTGCCGTATATTATCTGTTCCTTTAATCATTTTAACACCTTATTTCATTTACTTGGTGAAGCAATTTTTCTGTTTGTTTTACTTCACTTTTAAGACCATTTACTGGAGCACCTTACTCCAGACTTGTTATTAATCCTAAACTTTGTCAACAATCTGTGAGCAAAGAGGACATTAGCTAGGCTTAGTGTATGAAAACCAGATAGGTATTTCATGAGTTCAGAAGTAATTAAATGTTCTACATTATCATCTCATGTTTTCTAAGTGGAGCTAATGTTTCTTTCAGGTTGTGTGTGTTGGAGAGAGCAGTTTTGTTGGCTAAAGGGAGAGGGAATCTGGACTTCTGCTCAGTCCTGTCTGTGATTATCAGAAATTTGGCAAATTGTTTCCTTTTCCTCAATTCGAATGTAATGTTTTGAGAATCTTAAATGAAATTTTTCAAATAAATGCAGTGTATTATTACTTTTCAGCTCAAATGTTCATAATGTTCATAAACACTCTTCTACAGAGGAGTCCACAGAGAAGGGAGGAAATCTAGTATGCCAAATTAAGTTCTTCGTTCTGAAGAGCTGTGCAGAGAAGTCATTGCTTTCAGTGCAAATTAAAGTTGAGAAAATAATGTGGAGCAAGTAAGAGCTCACAGATAAATCTCCAGGTTGATTAAGATTTTTTTTTTTTTAAAGAATTTTCTTTTAATAAAAAAATATTCATTCTGTAGTAGAGGGAACAAAATAAGACTGTTTCAAGAACATTTGTTAGCCTCTGCTATGAAAGTGAAAATCTTTGGGAATAAGTGAAAAAGCAGGTTAAAGGAGGAATTTGGTGATACATCATGAAGATAAGACTTCCTGGAAGAAGGGAAGACTTGGAATTCTTGAACATCTCCAAACAGGAGGCCCTGAAATCCCTGTGAATTCTTTACCAGAATTCTGTCCTTTCAGGATGAGGCCTGGGGGCTTCTTTTGAGCCCCTCTATGCTCATCTGAGGAGGAGAGGTCGGTCCCACCAATGCTTGGAGTCTGTTGCTCCAGAATTTCCCTCTGAGAATGGATGTGTGTGTGTGTGGATTTAAGGGATGAAAGTTTGAGGAATTCCCTCCTCTGGTGAGCAGGTTTCATTAGGGCGACTACTAAATCATGGCTGAAATCTTTAAAAGGGACAGTGATTGATGAGTTTTTCTGCAAAAATCTGTGATGAGCATGACCGTGAAAGATGATCCAAGCTGCTTTTGTCCGTTTCCCTTCACCTTATTCCTCTTTACTGTCCTTAATGCCATTGCAGAGCATTTAGTTTTCTGTTTGAATCAGTATAATTTCCACTGCATAGAGAAACTGGTTTCCTCTGCTCTCATAAGTATTCTGTTTTAATTCAGCCACTAGAAATTATTCCTAATAGTAGTTTTTTTCTAGTTTTAATCTATACATTCATGCTATTCTACTTTCCTATAAATGCTCTTACATTTTCTGTTTAAGTCAAATAGAGAAAATATGATTACTGTGATAGTAAACAGACAAAAGAATAGTAACATAAAATTACAACTATTTAAATTGTCTTTGAGTAGAAATCATTTGAATCATAAGTAAAACTTAAGAGACTGAACCAATGAGTCTCTCTTCTTATTCATGATTAACTACTGACAATTGAGGTACCTGGTGAGCTGAATAAGGACTATCTCTTTATGTGAAGTACATGTCTAAAGATCAGGAATAATTACATTCCACATTAGCCTTCATAGCCTCCCTGACCTGGTTAATTAATTTTTTGCTAGGATAATAATAGTAGAAATAGATTTAAAGATATGCTTCATCATTAAGTATGTAACTGACCTCCAATTTTAAGAGCTGAACCTTTCATTTATTGCCTTTTGGAGACAGGTTAGAGCTCCGTGCAGTGAGCTTGCTGAAAACGCACAAGCTGGAATCCAGTTATTGTCAGCTCAGTTACACTCTCTGAGGTTGTCTCTCTTTGTAAACTCTATTTAGCGTTGACAAGCAAAAGCTATGACAATGCTACTGTTCCAGCACTAGGGAATATTCTCCCCAACCTTTTTTTTCTTTTTTCTCCCCTTTGCTTTTTTTTTTTTTCTCCTGTTATTGATCATGAAACTGATCCCCTTCCAGCAAGCTCTGCACAAGACCAAATAAAGCCATTGAAAGCAATTTGATACTTCTATTGGCAGGGTACGCAGATCAGATACTCCCTTGAAAGAGAGAGAGAGTTATAAACAAAGCTTAGAAGTCTAGGAATAGCCCCCAGCTTCAGCAAACCCTTAAAATATTTTGTAATTGTATCTTCAATCATGAATTAGCCAGGAAAAACAGACCTTTTTTGCCTTTATATTTCACTGCTGTATGCTGTTTTTAATTGCCCACAGGCACACTGTTGTGATCTTCTTTGGAAGTTTAAAACCAGGATAAAAATGCAAATCTAATTATTTCTTTTATCTAATCTAATTAACTTTTACAAGCAATGATAGATGCACTGCAGCCTCCATCAAACATTTTAAAAATGGTGTTTCTGGATTAAAGAATAGGTAAAAGTACTGTAATTTATAAGCAGTCAAGATTATGGCAGTAGAAAATCTAAAATATGGTGGTGCTTAATAAACTATAGCTGCAGTTTACTAATTTACAGTAGAAAGGATGCATTTCCCTTAAAACCCAGTTTGCCTGTGAATTGATTCCCAGCCGTCATTGGTATATATTTTTACTATTTTTTAAGCAGTTCGGTATTAAAAATAATATATGTCTAACTCCCTTCTGCAATGCGTCGTGTGCAGTTGGAGGAGAGAAATGCTGTTCTGTGCCTGTAACTTGTAGCTGGCTGCTAACTCGCTGATTCAAATTCCCGGGGCTCTGCTGTAGGTGTGGGATCACGGCTTCTGTCCAGCTCTAAACTTGACTGCTGTAAATTGAAACTGATCCAATGGAGGAAAGACAAATGTGCTAAACATCAAAGTCAAATGTTTCATATTTTATTTATTATTACATACTGGCTTATCAAGGAGTACTAAAATCCTTATGTGATAATTACTCAAGCAAAAGATCAGCTTTTCCCAATAAAAGGCATCTTTGTGACTGGTTGGCTTGGAGTTTTCTCTGTCAGCTGCGTGGAAGGAGAAGTGGTGTAGGATCCTTACCTTCTCTGAGCAGCACAAGCTATAATAAATATTCCAGTGATGCTCTCTATCCTTTATTCAACCTCTTCCATATTACAAATGCTTTGGCATAACAGCATGGTGGTGGTCCAAGCAAAAATGACACACTGTGAAAGATTCCTACTGCTGTGCGTTTGTAAGCTTCTGATCTTGCCCCTTGGTCCCCCATTTGCAAGGATCCTCCTATCTGCTCTGCCCCTGAGGCTCTCAGTTCCTGGAAACAAGTTTTATCCTGGCAAAGCAGAATATAGGTCTGGATTTGACTCTTAACTCAATACTTAAAACTCATGTAGTCATGAGAGGGGCAGAGTGTGGGATTTTAAAAATTTTTGTTGTGACCTTTTAAGAGTTAAATTAGCTGTCTTGCAGTTTTCTAATTCATTATATGACTTCTTTTCTTATTTCGCCCACCCGAGTCTAAACAAATTGTATTTAATGCAAAAATTAAGCCTTGTGTATCTCTTTCATATGACTTCTCTAATTATAGAGCAGTAAATGGTAGAATAGCATATGTTAGCAACATGAGCAGCAGTCTATGAAATGAGCTACAAGTTAATAAAATGATCTTGTGGTGGTGTTGGCCAAATGTTAGCACACATGTTTCGAAAAGTGGTATTTCAACAGACTTGAAGAATAGGACTTTGGCACACGGGTGCTAAACATGATCTGATGTGTGGAAATTAGTTAAACCAAAGTAAATGTCATTGTTTCTTGGGCTCATGTTGGTGCAGAAAATGATAGTAGCTGTCCTCCCACTTTCCCTCTCCCACGTGTATTTTAAAATTGGAAATGAAGACATTGGCATCCCCAGTCCAAGTCCTGCTGCTCCGTTTGCTTGGGGCGTGCTGTGCTGCATCCTCACCAGTGGCTTAAGGGCGTGTTCTCAGCTGTGCCTCTGCCAGGGCCAGGGGCTAACATCTCATTGATTCTATTCAGCCCTACACTTGTTATGCACCCTTTGCTTACAGAAGGGCCTCTGATTAGAGCCCTTTTAATTTAGAGGCAGATTATAACCAGCTCCTGTATAACAGCAGAGGATCAAGCAAATATTTGCTGCCCACCTGTGCTGCTGCCCCAGGGGTCACTCTTGGCTGGTGCTCTGCCCGTTCCAACCCAGCGTAGAGCAACGTGTCATGGCTGAACCGGACTCCCTGGTCTGGCTCACAAGGAGTTTGGCAGAGATGATGCCCCTCTGAACCACTCTGGTGCTACTCCTCTGGTAGCACAGGTCTGCATCTCCCCCTGTGTCAGTCTGCATGATGTTCTCCTGTCAATGTTGCAATATTTGGAGTAATACAATAGTAATGCGCTGTTTGCTCCAGCACAGAAAACTGGTTTACTTTCTAAGTGCACAAAGTAAAATGGATAACTGGGAGTGGAAATTGTGCCAACTGGCAGCCTGTCCAACAGGGCTGATCCTGTGAAGTCTTACTTGCTTGGGTAATACTCATGCAGTGAGTATTTGATGACTTGTATGCTTAGTGTTGCTCACATAAGTGGGTTTTGCAGGATTGAGCACCTCATGCAAGGAAGAACTTAGGATATTAGTATTGTGGTTGGAATATCAAAGATACAAATGTGGCAGGGATTGTAGGGATTGTAATTTGTTTTATTAGACAAACAGATGTAGTTGGAAAAAACAGGCCACCGTTTGGGCACGACAGCTCTTTTCAAGTCTTACATTAGTGTTACATTGAAACATATCCCAGGACTGACAGAAACTGCTTGAGATATTAGCCTTTCATTTTTAATTAGTTGCTCTTTCAGTGATGATTTTTATGATTGACAACCATGTGATGGCCAAGAGGGAAAACAATCAGGTTTTGCATTACTTTTTCTTTTTTTTTTTTCTTTTACCCCCTTCTCGTCCACTATTTGACACACTCATCAGGAGATACTGAATAAAGGAAAAAGTTAATAACTGAAATTGAAACGACTTGATTTATGGAGATATTCAGATATACAGGCAAGACTGGAATGTGATGATATCAGAGGTCAAAATTTCTGTCTGCAGAAGCAGGTATTTGGAGGAAAATGATGAAGTACAGCCCCACAGAAAAAAGGCCAAAAGCATATAGCAAATAAATTATAAAGTACTCCTTGAAATCTCTCAGTAAAAACTTAAATTTATCAGACTAAATCCTGACCTAAAGAATCAAAGTGTTTTTTAGTTGTAATTGCGGGAATATTCCAGAATGTGAACATATTACTAAATCACTTTGAGCATAAAAACTTATTTTTAATATATTTAACATAATGACAGCGAGGAGTAAGTGAGTGCATTGCTCTCTGAATGCATTCAAGAATTAGGAATTCACATAAAGAAAGTAGTAGTATGTGCAATACAGCAAGTGAGCAAACTAGATGCTGTTTAATATTTGGTATACACTTGATGGCATGTAAGCAAAAGTAAAGAGAATGAATATTTCTAGTATTTGCTGTCTTATGCAACCAGCTAATCCAGACACTCACAAAAATGTCAAAGCATAGTTCTCACAGGAGATAAATGGCTTTGCCTGGGATTTACCTATCTAATCTTAAAGTTGTTAAAGTAAGGAAAAATTGGTTTATGACTGCAGTTTACACACTATTTCCTTTTGTCTGTAACATTAGGAACCCCTCTCCCCAAATAATTAGATAATATAGTGGCTTGTGTTCTATACAAGGCTTTTGCTTCCTTGAAAGAACTAGTCTTTTATATAAATCATGTATATATCATCTTCAGCAAGTTGGGCATTTGCACAGCTTGGGTAAATTATGTCTATATTGAGAATCTCGAAGTTACAGAGTGTGCATTCCATACTTGAGGGATGGGAAATAAAAATTGATATACTGTGCGGCACATGATATAACACAGTGAAATATCTTTTAAATTCCAGAGGGATGCACTGACATCACCACACTTATTTCACATGCAGTAACTCCCACAAAATGTTATTAACTTTAAATTGAAATTTGTAATCATTCAGTAAAAAGAAAATAAATGATGTAAACAGTATACAATAGTGCGTTATGAAATGCTGAATTAATCTTATTCACCCACCCAAAATGACAGTACAAGAAAACATTAAAGTTGTAACACCAAATAATAAAAGCAAAGAAATTCACAGTTGATGGTGAAGTGTGAAATCCATCTTGAGACACATCACCATCACACAGTATGGAAGGGCACTTCTGAGTTAAGGAACTTTATTTTAAAGTAATGTATTAGTCATTTTGATTCTGTAAATGAGAGATTAACCAGTTGGAGGAATGTATAGTTAGCTAAAATTTAGATCAGGTAGATAAACGAGTTGTGTGGCTACTTGCTACAGGTAACAAAATAGTGCAATATGTACCTAATAGCCTAAGCATAGGCTGAGATTCTGGATTTGACAAAGCAATGTATATAATATAAATATAGAGATAGACCTTTCTCAGAAGAGGGGGTATGGCACTTGTTTTTGCTCTGACGACTAGTGATTTGTAGGAAGAACTCTACTATCACATTTCTAGCTTTGCCTTTTCCATCTCATCGAATTTTATTGGTGATATATTTTCAGGATACTCATCTCCTCTGTAACTGCCTATCTGAGTGTCTCATAAGCTGAAGTGTATTATCCTCACAACACTCTTTTGAGGCAGAATAAAAAGCATATAGATATTTGGGGGCATCTAATTTTAGATATCTAATTTGGGTGACTGAATTAGGACTTTTGGCTCCATATATAAAGCAGTCCAGGTGCTGTGAATTACCTTCTGTTGATTAGACTACGAGGTTCCTAATTTAAGCACCTTAGTTAAATTTCCAAAGTGATTCAATCCAGTTCTTATATGAAATTTGACAGGCTTGAAATCTGTGGTTTCAGAATTCATAGGGTGGTTCCCTAACATCTTGAGCGTATTTTTTATCATGATTTTCTGTCAACTTACCACTTGCCTTAGTTTACTATGTTTGAGCTTTGAGCCAGAGTGAATCCACTTCAGCCAGACAGAGAAATATCTGTTTGTTCCTCTCACCCACTGCCCAGCCTCAAATGAAATCCATTTTAGGTAGCTTGAGTCTCCCATGTGGCTGAACTGCTGACCAGAAGTGCAACCATGGTCACACAGAAACAGGCAAGTGGAGAGGCCACGCTCACTAAAGAAGTCTGTAGTTTCCCAAATCCCCGTATTTTCCCTACAGATGTATAGCAAATTCCATGGCTGTGAAACATCCTTTGAACAGTGGCTTATTGTGAAGAGAAACTAAGTTTTTGTTTGAAGAATGCCTACATCTCTTGGCAGTCCCTCGCAGTTTGTAGGGCATTCAAGAGACTTGAAACACGTTAAATAATATTTTTTATTTAATCAAAATGGCTGTTTCTAAATAGAGATCTTGCATGCCACATTTTAGGCCGGAATATATTTTTACAGCCAAGTTATAAACCTCTGAAAAAGAGGGCTTATAATGGAAAGGTTGACACAACGTTAACTTTAGTGTTGTAAATGCAATGGTATAATTTCGGAAAAAAGCCTTTATAGCTCTGCTAAGATATTAATTGCAGGAAATTACAGCATATCCTATTAAAGTATTATGTCAGTGGCATACATAGCATATAACACCTTTGCATATTCTCCCTTGTTTTCACGGCAACGTTTTGCATTTTGATCTGTAAAGAGTAGGTGGATAAAGTGGCCCAGAGTTTCTGATCACTTTTGCTCAAGGGGAAAAATCCAACCTGGGTAATGCTTGCTTATGGTCTACTCTAGAAACAGATCTTCTGTTAACCAGGTAAATCTGATGTAGGCATTGAGGAATGAAATAAATTCTGCTCAAATGAAAGTCTTTACTTTGTTTGGTGACTTGTGGACCAGGATTTTTAATTTGAACGCAATCCTTACTCACACAAATCATGGTTAGCCAGATTCTTTCCAGAATGACAACTACTTTTGTGACACACTTATTTTTGCTGATAATGGCTTACTTTTCAATTGCTTATATTTACAAAATCATTCCTGACTGTTCCTGTCACTTCATAGTAGACAGTCGCTTTCCTTGTTGGTTTCTGTTCAGTCAGAAAATGCATTCTATGAATATATCATGAAGGTAAAGGCTGTAGATCCTTATTATGTTGAACAATGTAGATATGTACCTTGCATTGTACTGTTTTTATTACTAAGAAATTGGCTATTTGTTGAATTTCTGTCACTTTTATGATTGCAGAGGTATGGTATAAAAGTATCATGTTTTCTTTACAAAAATTTGTTTTTGTAAGGTAATTACCTGTCAATATCTTGATTTTCATATACACTGAATTGCAGCCTTTGATTATAGTCTGAGGTTGGCAAGTTTTTAACCATGGTTGCTATTTTTAAGAAGAATTAACTATTATTACATCAGTTTTTTCTGACAGATCCTTCAGGACAAGTGGGCCACATCTTCATATTTGTAAAGCACCTCATGTTGAGGTCATAATCCTGTCTGGTGCTTTTCATTGCTACACTGGCAAAAATTTGCAGTGAGGAATATGAATAACAACATGCACAGGTTTTTTTTTTTTTAAATGTATAAATAGGGTCTGGTGTTTTGTTATCTTATGTTTTCCCCTTTGACGACAGTGGAGCATGCCTGGTTCTTTACACAAAAAAATAAAAGTCCTGACTGTTGTATAGTTGAGGAGTTTTTAACAAGATGGGAAAAAGGGCCTTCTCAAAGCCCCACTGATACGCAAGTTCATTGGCCCGTTGATGTTTCCCATTAATTGCAAGGCTTTAGCGTATAACCATCGACTATATCTGGTTTTACTTATCAAATCCAGGACTGCTTTTTCTCTGCCTGCTGAGCAGGGAAAACTCCATGCTGTACCAGTTTCTTTTTACTGGGGTCTCCAAGTATCATCAGGATTAAAGCTGTCAGAACAGTCAGCCCTCTTTATTTTGTGGTTTAAAATACAAAGCGTAATATTGTTGCTTGAGAAATGGCAGGCTTTCAATGTGTTAGCTAAAAATTACGGAGTGGACAAAATAAAAAAAAAAGGTCCCCTGCTAATAGCAGGCATTGAAATATTGCTTTCACCATTTCAGGGAAAGAAGATACAACTCTGCACTTTAATTTGTTTTTATTCTACACCAGTAATTTGTATCGGCTTAATCCTACACTCAAGTATAAGGAAAAACTCACGCTCAACTTAGTGAGAGTTTTGCTTCATTGAATGCAGTGCAGGGTGCCATTTCCTCAGCTGGTGTTGTTCATGTTCTCTCCACTTATGTCAGTCTAATACTAGAAGTACAGGATTAGGCCCTCTTTTTAAATACAAAAAGAGCTCACGTGGAAATGACAGCCTTTCATTTTGCCTTTTTTTTTATTCACTGTAAAATATCCCTCTGCTCTGTGTGTGCATTTATATTTGGTGATCAGTGTGTCCATCCACCATAGAGTGCTCGGAGGTAGCTGGTATATTGTGTATTAATATTTTTGTCTAGCATGTGTTTACTTCAGTTATCACTTTGTGCAATTAATTATTTTTTTTAAACACCAGAGTCCTTTTCCTTTTGTTTTATCCAGGACAGCATAGATGTGTCTTTCTGGTAACATTTTTTTAAAGAACAAATCTAAACTGATACCCTTGTTATATTACTTTCCTTTTTGTTTTAATTAGGAAAACACTCTCCTCCTAGGCAAGGCTACAAATCTGTAATTTTATTTACCCTATTGTTTTGCTATCAGCTGAAGTATGCATACATTTCAAATGTAACTTTAGGAGAGCAGAATATCCTAGTAATTTATACAATAGACTCAGATGATTATTGACCATTAAAGAGTCATAAAACATTTCCTGTGTGAAATAGATGTAGCATCAAATGTCTTTATTTCTGACAGTAAATGTTTCAGCTTTACTTCACAGACATTAATGTTGTTACCTAAAGGTAAAAGCCTGGCTAAACTCTGGCAAAGAGAGGTCACTTCTTAATAAATGAATGGAATTGCAGGCAAAAGAAAAAAAAAATACTTTGAAGAAAGTCCCAGGCTCATGTGTATATTAACCAGAGCAGATGAAATGATTTATTGGGTTTTATACACAATCTGTAAAGGGTAAGCATTGCTAACAGAATGAGTGGCAGCCTCAGGGAGCTGAGTAGCCCCCAGGGACCAGCCTTTGTTCCTCTGGACTTGACAGACATGTGTCCCTGTTAAATGAGGGCTTAATTTCTCTCATATGTGCACAATTTCCAAGCTCAACAAAGGCAGCCAGGACCGGAGCTATTTAAAAGAGCCAGCTCAGGAGGAAGCATTCCTGGAGAAAGGGGATGCTAAGGGGCTAATTACTCACCATAGTTCAGCAACTGATTTTTTTTTTTCCTTTTTTTTTTCCCCCCTAAACAGGGTTTATTAACATGGAACTGCCACTCTCACTTTACATAAACATACATTAAAATTACAAAGATGTTATTTCTCTTTGCGAAATTGCCCTTTTAAAGGTTCTGCTTACCAAAAAAGAAAAAAAATAAATAAAAGGTGCACTCAATTCATTTTGAGTCTACAATGAAAATCACCATTTCCTTAAGCTTTTGGAAAGATTTTTTTTTTTTTCAAAAGATGCAGAGATATTGCTTTTCCAATGTCTTCCTCTTATTTCTCACTCTTTCCTTTCGTCACATGTAGTAGTAGGAGCTGTTGTTCATGTTTACTGCTTTTACGTAGGTGTGATAATTAATATTGTCCAGATAAATGGTTCAGCATATATAAAGCATATTAATATTTACTTAATTACATGTCTAGTGTGGTATGCTTTTTATAAGCCTCTCACTGCATATTTAAATATGTGTGAATATGTGTTTAAATATGCAAGAAGGCCTTTGTGGTGCCTTTCAAGTAGTCTAGTGGTGCTACTCTATACAAGCAGGTCTTCTACAACCCTTTTCCAATGTGGGGCTCATGTACCTCTCTGTGTTGCAGTCAGTTGGCATCCTCTGTGGAGAATAGGCCCATTGTTTGACAGATTGATGTCTTTTTTTTTTTTTTAAATGTGGAAAACAGTTATTTTCTTTGGACAGTATTAGAGAACTCTGTTGTTACCCTGAGAGAAAGATGAGCCACTCCAGTGCAACAGGTTTGAGAACATTATGATCACCATTGGCAAATCACTCAAGAAATACTACGTGGTTTCAAGATTATTTCCTAATCTGAAACAGGAAACTTCCCTGTGAAAAACAGGGCAGCTTGTTTGCTTCTTCTCAATCAGAACATACTGATCCTCTTAAAATCAGAACCCAAACAGGTGGAAAAAAATGTTTTCCCATTGCTCTGTGAGGTCACTGACTGAGCTGACTTTGTCATGGCCTAGGAGAAGGCTTTTGGATGTGTGGCAGCAAAGCTCGTAGCCTGTGCTAAGGACACGGTGCGTGTGAAAGCTGAGAAAACAGTAGCAATTATAGAGTGACCTCAGTAGAAACAGCCTGATTTTTGGATCAAGACAAGCCTTTGAATGTGAAAGGGATAACATTCAGAAACTAGAGCATCTAATGGAATGCTTAGGGTTATGTAGAGAGCTTGTACAGGTAATATTAGACGTTGTGGCTTTGGCATAGGCCCTGCGAAATCTTTGTGACATTACTCACTGCCTAATGTTACAGATATTTTTTTAAATTGGATCCCTCATATATGTTTTACAGTGGGACTTTTTTTTTTTGGTGTTGTATTTGTTTTTATTTTTTTAAATGTATATTTAATAACAGTGTTGTAGTTGATATTCAGGCGTTTTCAAATTAAAACTGAACCAATCAATTTTGACTGTTTTCTTCATTGAGCTATAAATCTAACTTTGGGCGCAAGACAATCTTTCCAAGCCTAGGAAGGTAAACTAGAATAATGTTTTGTCTTCCTTTGCATGGTTTCTTTAACATGTAATTTTTGTATGATAACTGTATTTTAAATTTCCAGTTCAAGTGCCCCCCTTCAGAATCAATATATTATTATATTATTATTTTATTTACAATATAATGATTATAATTATCAGAACTGGTTTTGAAATTTCTTGTGAAGCTTACAGTCTCTCAGATAAACATAAAAAAGTTATAATTCAAAAAGTGTTAGAGAAATTTTTTTTCCTAATTTCAGTGTTTTGATTCAGTATATCGATTACATAACCTAGGCAATATAAGTTGCCTAGATTCTTGTAGAATTAACTGAGCAAATAAACAGGTTTTATTCTTTATCCTATTGTATGTATAGGAAGATGGTGAATGCATAACCTACAGGTTGCAGAATGCTAAGAATAAAATTCATTGCAAAATTTTAAATGCTTTAAATCAGTCCTGAGTAGACAGTGCCCTAGCAATAAGAAGAATTGAAGATTTTAGAGGTGGCATTTAAAATGAAGAATATCTATTCTCTCTTTTCTGAGGAGAATGGAATGGATGATGGATCAATGGCATGTAGGACTCTTGGTTTATCTACTCTTTCAAGGCTTTGCTTTTTCATGCTGAAGAAGGGAAAAATAGTAGTAATAAGGAGCACAACGTTCCTTAGCACTTGTTGAGAGGGTTGTTTTTTTTTTAAGTCATCTTTGAGTGAATAATCTTACATTTCTTTTCCCTAAATAAATGAATTCTGATGCAATAGAAGTCACAAACCTGTCCCAGATCCTACTTGCCTCTGCAAACCAGGAATACCTCCACGGAATAGAAACAGTACATCTGCCTTCTTCATCCTGGTAACAGATTTACAGCTGGAAAGGCTTAGAGTCACCTATTTGTTTCCTTTCTCCCTGGAGGTGACAAAGTATATAACGCTTGATGAGCATCCGGGAACATTAAGATATTAATGCCACAAAGGCTTATATTGCAGGTTGAAATCTTGCCTGGATTAAAACTCTGCTTCAGATGAAGTTAAGGAGCTGCATATATGCATGGACACTTGGTAGCTATAAGGCCAGGGGAAAATGATTTAACCTGGATTCCGTGTAGATTCTGCCTAAGCCTTTCTCTAAAGATTTGTTTTCATTTTCTGGAGGAGGAGGGGTTTCTTACCAAGAGTCTTTCTTTCCATCTGATTAAGAGAAAGCACCTTCTAATCAGAAAGGAAGGTCCCACACAGATTATCTGCTTGTCATGCTATGACAGGACCCAGATTTCATTGAGCCTTTTGTGAAGAGCTGCGGAGAGTATTAAAGCTCTGGCTCCACAGTACTTAGCTTTTTTTACAATAGGAAAAAAGAAGATGAACTAATGCTTACTGTTCCTGGCTAAGAATGAACTTTTATTCCTTTGCTTCATTGTTGTCTGGTTACCAGAATGAAATGTTAATCACGTAAAAGTAGCGTATCTGTCCACTGAGGAAAGAAGGAATAATCAATGCTTCTCACATTCTTGCTACCTGATGCTTTGACTCAGTGTTGCACTTCTTCCCACTTCTTACTTATTTCTCTATATTTGCCAACAGCCACCTTTGTCTTGTGGGAGGTGTATTACCGTTTTGCAGCTTGCTTTCATAAAATGGTCATAAGGAGTGCAAATTTCAGTGCAGATCTGCCTGTTAGTTTCCTGTGTTTATCATAGCATTTAGTTTTAAAGAAAAAAACCCAACACAATCCCCAGAACCAAAGTACTTTCTACCTTTATTTCTTAAGGAAAGAACTTTCAAATAGCTGTGCTGCACGTCTCTCTGTCAGAGTTCCAACTGAAGAGTTTTTGGACACAATAGGCAATTAGGTAACAACATCTGATATATAGGAACAAAGCTAAAAGATATTGCATTCAGTTAAGACTTATGAAACTTAGTGGCCCTGATAAAGCCTTTTAGCTTGTCCTGGAAGTAAAGGCTTTAGACTAAGCTCTCCCCATATTAGAACTTGAATAAAGTAATTGGGAAAGAGATGTTAAAATGCCCTAAGTTCAGGCAAAGTTTTGATCTGGGCTTATACTTAATAGATGGCAGCGAAACAAAATTCTGTGTTTGCATCTCTTGCAAAATCATGGGAAAGAAGCATTCACAAATCACTGTTTTTACCGAACTACTTGTTTTGAATAGGCATATACTTCCCGTGGAAGCAGAGCCCTGGGTACAGAGCAAAATAATGTCCTCTTTCCTTCTTTGCAGAGGGTCTGCACATGTCAGGGAAAACAGAACAAAAAAGATTTCATTTGTGGTGATACATTTCATCTCACCCTACATATTTTCTGCAAATTTACCACTTAGAATTTTGTTTAGAGTTTCAGTGATTTGCTTGGAATAGGCTGCACAATTTGAAAAAAGATCTTACTGGGAGATTTTGCTCTAAAGAAACAGTCAATCTGTCACATGCTGAAGCTCTCAGGTTCTTCCCTTTGTTATGTTTGCATTACTGAGGCGTAGTTAAAATGCTTTCCTTTTTATGCACATGATATTTTGTAAAACTAACGCTTTCTGAATGTTTGATGGAAGTACTATGAATTTGTTGACAATAGTCCTATCTAAATTAAATTTATGGAACCAACTGGAATAATTAAGGTTTAGGTGCATTGCGGTCTTAAAGTATATTTTTGGAAATAAGTTCCACTTCATTTTCCTTTCTGTAATGCTCCATACTCTGGGATCAAGTGCTCTATCTAACATATCAGCAAGAGAAGTGCTTTAATTTCATTAGGGTATCACTATAGGAAGAGGATTTGAGAGAGATCTGTAGCTTCCACATTTAATCCGTAAATTTAAAGTTATTTTCCAGTAATTCACAGCTAGAAACAGTTTGCCTTAAAATATCCTGAGCTGTTTGTGTGTATCTTAGGAAGGAGGTACAACTGTGCCTGGACAAAGTCTGGCACTTTGTCAAGTACTTCACTATTAATTTTTATCTCCCGTCCATAATTTTCTCCTGACAGTTTGTACTTTTTTTTCCCCATGTGTTCATTGATAGGTTTATGATCAATCCTGTTTCTAATGGAAAAGGCTTCCTAGTTGTGTAACCACAGCAGTCCAGTTCCTCATAATGATTCACCTGCATTCAGTGATCTTGTGCTAGGGAAACTGGGCAAAATTCCTAACCAGTGTTTGGTGAAAGTGTGGTGAATTTAAGGAACGACTGGGGGATCTGTCTGTTTTATTTCTCATGATGCTTAAAATGACACAATACCATGAAAGGATCTTAAAAACTATGTTGTAACTCTCAGACGAATACACTTTTTCTGCTTCCCTTGGGCCATTAGTTCTAGACTCTGTTGGCTGAGTTTATGTGCTTCCCAGTCCCGTTTCAGGATTTATATCCTGTCTATGTGACTATACTGCAAGAGGCCCCCATAGCCTGCTGGTGGTCTTATCCCCCTGACAGAAATGCGTTGCTGTGCACCACAGAATCCATCCTGCTCAACTCCTTGGGCTTCTCTCGGAAAGAAGGCCTAGATGTGAGAGGAGTGGAGCAGTGTCCACCTGACATGGGATCCAGGCTTAGCTTGAATGCAGCCTGAATCCAGGACTGTGTAAGAAACATATGACCACAGGCTTAGTCTTACAGGGGCAGAGCAGGGCATCTTAATCCTCACATTTAAACAAGGCCTGATTTAAATAAGTGTGTTACTGTTTTACCCAGCACTCACTCACTCAACACATCTTACGTTTTCCGTGGTTCCTGGACTTCACAAGGTCAGAGGCATCTTTCTGATGAAAGGAAGCCTTAAAGTACCTGAAATCTCCATTCATCTCAGCAGAAAGTGCAGAGATTAGTAGCTGCACTATTTGATTCACTCTCGCTTTAGTGAGTAAAACAGGTCCACAGAAAAGGGGGCACCAGGGCTGGCAGCAGAGCAGGCATGGGAAGGAGTGCCTGGGAAAGGAGAGGGATTGCAGAGAGAGCTGGGGTGGGAAGACTTTCCACTTTGAGGAGCGTGGTGTTGCATCCTTCAAGCAGAACTATCAAGTGGAGTTTAAGATTGTAGGAGCTCTAATTCTTCTTCCTTGTGAAACTTGCTCTTCCAAATGTTGTCTGTGGCGTTATAATCAGTGCTCTGAAGAGACCTTGTGGTACCGAGCAGCAAGAGCAAAAGATGCTTCACTTTTTAGAGCTGTCAGTTTTGCAATTTGAGTGTTTCTACCTGATTTGTATTGTTAGCCTGATTGCCTCTGGAAGTGAGCGCTGTGCAACTCTTTCGTGTGCGTCAAAGAGCGTATGCCCCTAACTTTTCAGCCTGTTGGTTGATTTCAGCTGATTTTGATAGAAAAATAGATGTTTCAAGTTTCTCTTTGTGAGAGCAGACAGCTAGACTGAGGTGAGGGTTTTTCTTCTGTACTCCTTCAGACAGATTTGGTTTCTTACATGTACCTTTACATGAAAAGTACCTGTGTGAAAACTTGTTGTTGAGTGAGAGAATCCAAATGGGCAGAGTCCTTAATAATAACCCAGTCACAGAAAAAGCTTCAGTTGAAGTTTTCACCTCAGTAGACAGTGCCTGAAAGCCAAAAATCCATTGGCTGTATTTGCCCTTGAACTTGTGAAACCTCTTGTGTCCCTCGTTCTTTTAACAGTTTGCATTCTGGAAGCAAACAGGGAGTGGAGATATTCACTGTTGTCAGTTGATCTATGAACTGTGGCCTGATAGCACCTTCAAATCAAATCTGCCTACTTGGAATAAATATTGCTGTGGAAAACAGCTCAAGACTGGAAGACAAGAGAAATTGCTGTCAAATTATGATCTCAGAGTGTTTCCTGTAGTGAGAGAAAAGTCATGAACTAAAAATGTCTGATCTTTTGGTTTCCATTCAGTACTTCAAAGAGGGATTATTGGTGTTTCAGAGAAGTATTTAAAATGCATATGCGAATACACAGGGGTATAAGTGAAAATATGGAGTAGCAGTAGAAAAAAGTTCTAACACCCTTGAGTTTGGGATAGCTTCTTTAACTGAAAAATCACAAGTGGATTATACACACATCATACCATCAAAGATACTGAATTTGTTTTGGCAAAAAGCATGCAGAAATATTAAGTAGAGTGGTGGGAAAAACTGGAAAAAATGAAGAAAGTTCTGAATAATAAAAAATACAGTATTTATATAGGTCATTCCTTTATGCTGACAGAAATTTTTACTGGGGAGTAGTTCTAGTCTTATATGGTTACGAGAACATGAGTTATTCTGACTAATGTTATAATTAATAGGAGGCAAATTTTAGGTAAAGTAGTGTGAGAAGTTTACATGATGCATAGAGACAGTGCAAAGGTGGGATATGGATATTTATGCATGGCATGTCTCTGTCTATGCTGGATGTCTTTGAGAAATCCTATTTCCTCTGTCTATTAGTTTGTTCTGTCGTTTTTCCTTTGTTTTTTTCTTTAAAATTTATAGCCACAGTTATGACAAAGGTGGCTAGTGCACAGTTGTTTAATTCATTCATTGTTTAAAAGTGCTTTGAAAATCAAAAGTATAATCAAAGATCTAAAAATATGGAAGAAACTGAAATCTCTGTACAGTGGAGAAGTTTAGAAAAGATCTGTTGTTAATGATATTTCATTTTAAAATAGCTTTATTGTATAACTTATTTCTTGAATTTAAACAAATAGCTACAACTAATTCATACAATCATCCCCCAGTTCAAGGGTTTAGTTCTACCAGATACACTGGGTATCTTGAGTGCTAAAACTGCACATCTAGTCATAATCTTATTGCCTTCATACATATACACTGCATAAACTCTACCCAATTGTACTCTATCAGACCATGCTTTGACCAGGAATAAATGTTGACAATAAAAGCCATGAAAAAGAGAGAGAGTTATAAGGTTCCTACATGTCATCAGAAAAACAAGATTAAAATACAGTTTAACAGTGTGTATTGTTCTGGTGTTGCTGGTTATATGTAGCAAGTGGGTACCAGTGAAAGGACAGATAAATAAAATGCAAACGTTGGAGATTCTCTTCAATATACTTAAAAGTCTGAGCAACTGGTTAGAAAATATGGGAGGAAGTTCAGTTCACTGATAAAATTAGCAACTGAGTTCCTTTTAAAACTCATAATCCTTTTGTTTAAAACTTAGCAAGAAGCTATTCATTCTTTCCTGAAAGTAATTTTTCCCCCTTGAAATATTAGATATTGACTACAATTAATTGCAAGTCAGTGGTAGATCTGAACTGAAGCTGTTGGAATGGTATTGGAGTAGAGACAATCCTGTTCAGAAGTCTTGGAGATTTTGTCATGGTATGGATGATCTTAGACTCTTCAGTCACAATTGCTTCTAAGAAGTAAGGGATGTTGCTTTCCCTAAAGAATTGCAAAATCTTGCTAGATAAGACTCAAAAAAAGGGTTATAAAAAAGGAAGTTTTATTTATCCTTTTTTACAGACAAGAAACTCAGACACTTAAGTGAGTTGCTCAGGGTCTCACAGGAAGCCTGGGTGGAGCTGGGAATTGAACGTAGATAACCTGAGCCTGAGTGCTTGGCTCAGAAGACCACTTTAAAATGTTTTAGAATGTGGCTTTATTATCTATTAAATAGGGTCTGATAAAATATGGGCGATATGTACTGGGGAACATGCTAGGTATATATTATGTCTTCAGTGGATGTGTATGGTATTTTATAGGAGAGTATAAACTTGGTTGCTGTTTCAGGCATAGGTTAATATCACTTATAGTGTGTCTCAGTACACTGAGCATACATTGGAAAACACGAAAGAAAGGGAGTTTTTAGATTGCTAATGATTTCCTTTTAAGGAACATGTGACTAAGGGCTGAGAGAATTTGCTGCTGAAACTGCTTACTACAAGCCTTTGAAAATTCCCTGTCTAGTTATTCACATAGGAAATATCTGGTTGCAGGCATACTTGGCTGTGCAGGCTTCCATGAGTACCCCATATTTATAAAGCCTGTTCATTCAGGCCTTTGAATGAGAGCAGTCGACAGAAAGAGAGTCATTTTTGTGAATTCTTTTTAAGTATGTAGTGAACTTGCCTCTTGACTTTTGCATTTGATGCTTCATTGTGATTTATGCAAAGTACAAAAGCCATATACTACAGAGATAAATAAACACAAAGATGAAATATCACCAGTTTATTTAATTTTTAGTATCACTTTTTTTTTTTTTTTTTCCCCACTAGTGGTAGTATTTTTACTCTGTACCTGCCTATAAGTTTTCCAGCTCTTAGGCTGTCAGTTTGTTATCCTTCATGAAAAACTATACTCACTTATGGCTGTATTCTCAGAGGCTTTTGGAAAGTGGCCTGGAAAAATTGTTTGTATGCCTGTTAGCACTAGCAAAATCCCAAATTGTCTCTGTTAGTGAGTGTGTCTAAGCCTTCAGTTCTTTTCTATGATTTTCTGTAGTACTTGAGAAATATTTTATCACTACTAGTCTTTCAACTGGTAATACTAATCTGTTACTGGAATTCTTTTAATTTCACCCTTAGCAAGATTAATTTACATGCTTCAAACTTAACTAGAATGTATTTAAATATCCAGAAAGTGATTTTCATGTAAGGCTGGCATGATTTCTGGCTTTGGATCAGCTAGCTGTTGCTTCACTTTGAGTAATTCAACACAAAAATAAAGAAGTGGTTGTACAAATCCTTGCAAAATGAAATCATCAAGTTTCCTAGAGCTCTGCTTTTTAATTATCCTTCTTTTTGCTCAGGGAATGGATGAAAATAAATTTCATGTATGATAACTGTTATGTATATTTCAGAAAGATATATGTTCAACTTGCCACAGAAATCCAATGCAATTACTGCTTCCTAAATTTTATTAAAATATCTTGAGCATCTTGCTGATGTAGTTTAATGTTCTGATACTTCTCAGACTAGCCTGGGTTTACTCCATCAACTTCCAGGGCACAACTTATGGCAGGAGCAATTAATTCCAATAACTTCTTTTCAGGTGAAGTGGAAACCATTTAGACATATAATCCCAAAGTACACCTGCAAATGAGGTACCAAATTGTTTAGGTTGAAAAATTTCAACCTCCATTTTATTGCACCGAAAGAGTGTGGATGCTAAAAGTGTGTTCATTTTTAACTAATCAGAATAAAACACTTGTTTTATTAAAGTTGTGGGGAAAAGATAATAGATACACTCAAATATATAGATATGCAGAATTTAAAATACAGATTCCAAAGGAGTAAAGAGATAAAGATAGTCTGTCCTTTTGCTTCAACAATTTTGAATGTAACATCAGTTTGGAAATTTGCCTGTAGGTTAGTTGTGTCTGTATATGTAGGCATCCAAGAGCTCACATTTAGAGAAAATCATAAGCAAAAATTTGCCAGGATAAATCATAAAGATGTGCATAAATAGTTCACATTTCTTACCACATTTTCTCTGCCTTTTTTTATGCAGAATGTTAGATGACTTCTGAAATTGTTGTGCTAACTCTAGAGTACAAAAAACACGATAGTGGTCTTGAGCATTTCAGCTTAATTGTTATCTGTATAGCTCAGAGCAAGAGAACCACAAGCATCTAATGTAAATGAACAGGGGGGGAAAAAAAAAACCTCATGAAAAGGAAGGTCTAGTACCAGAAAACTGACAGAAACATGAGCAGCTAATTGCTGTAGGCTCCATACAACTTGGAATGACCTAAGGGGATATCAACAAATCACTTTCCACTGGAGTATAGTAACAGCAATGGCATAACAGTGAAATCACTGGCAAAAACTAGGGGAAAAATTCTTTTAAGGTATTGGCATTAGCATGTTAGTGAGCAATTCTTTTTCCATTTTAATGGTTATTAATGTCTGTGCTCGCATTTAACATCTGCAAACCCTCCCTTCCCACTTTTCTCCCCAAAACCCAACTGGTGGTGTAACTGGATTTTATGTGTCTATCTCCAACTCCCTTATGGATCCTGAATAATTTTTTCTAATACTGACACCCATAATGTAAGCTATTTGGCACTAATATTTATACATTTTTTTCCCCCAAAACACAAGAGATAGATAAAAAGGAGTGATTTTGTTTTAAACAATTAGAAATTAAATTTCTTTCTTAATCATGTGTTCCAGGTTGCTCATTTCTAAAAATAACAGAAGCTTGTTCAGAGTTTAAATAAATTAATGAGATCATTTTGCAATCATTAGTGAAAGACAGCATGTAAAAGAATTTGGAAACATCCCTAGTAAGGGCCATTCTTTTTTATGTTTTGCAGAACTCTCCAAACCCATAAGCTAAACCAATTTTTGAATGTGATGACAGATAAGTTTCCCACCAATTCTATTTGGCCAATACTAAATATTTAGTGGTAGATTTTACATTATTCACATGTTTTGTTTTCTCATGGGCAGTATTGAACCTCAGATGTATCATCAGGACCTTTGCTAGGTAGCTTAGTTGAAGAAACAGGTTTCTCTGTGATTTAACTGTAATATTGGCTTAACAACATTAACTGGATGATGTGCAGTGAACCACTTTTCTTTGGGAAAACAATGCCTTCTTCTCCTTTGTTACCCATATGTTTTGCCAACAGTTGTTGCCATTGTAATTGATGAGAATTTGAACCTTTCCTGAATCAAACTTCTCTTTTTGTTTCAACTCTCTTTCTCCATTTTTAAATGCTGATGGTGAGCAGTTGCAGCTTGATTTTTGAACTACTATGGACAGGTTTTGCTACAGTTGTCTATTTTAAAGCACTTTTTTTCCAGTGCATCTGCAGCATCATGAAATTTGCTTTCAGTGAACTCAGGCAGGGGCATAATTCTGTAACACAATTCTGAATACTCTTTACACAAAACTCCCTTTGTGCTTTGCACAGAAACTGTGACTGACAGTTGTACCACTGGTGTGTTATAAGTCTTTCTTTAAAGGCATTACTTTTTATTTCTACCAAAGACATGAATACTTGTGTAGAACTTTCCCATTGGTGTCAAAAAGATATTTTTTCCTGAGCCATCTAAATGGGAAAAGAAATTCTACATGTATTCAATGACCAGTCATGATATCCCATTAATCTAACCATGAGACAGAGTTGCAATAGCTCCAAATGTTTTATATATTTGAAAAAAGAAATTACATTAGAGAAGAATAAAGCCTACAGAGTATGTATTAAGACGGTCCATATTTAATAAACATTTGTAGGTGCAAACGTCTCACTTTTACAAAATCCACTTTTGAAATGATCTTTTATTTTTAAATGATCTCATGCCAGCCACAGGTACAGCCATGTTTGTGGTTTCCCCCAGATACTGAATGATGTTCTGTAGTGGGGTCAAGCGCTCTCATGACATTTAACCATTGGAAACGAAAGAAAACGTTTGTGGTGTGAAACAACAGCACATACTTGACCCTCCAAAGTATATCCATTTATAAATGGATAAAAGTGACCATTTAAAGTTGTTTTATAAGGCAACCACTGTGCCAGCTGAAAACCCCTAATTTACTGTTTGAAAAAGCAAATGATGTGTGGGTACAAGAACATGCATTTTTTTAAAAACATCTGTGGTGTTCCTTGTGTTGCATTTGATCTTAGTGGTGAAATAACAAAATCGAGTTTTAGAAGGACGTTGCTGCCATCCTATTTTTAATTCACCATTATGTGTTAAAATAACCATTAGTTTAAAGTGAACAATCACTGCCTTGCTTTCAATGGTTGCTCAGGTATTTCTTTTAAACCAGTTTATAATTTCTTCGTTTGTTTTGCATAAGGAGTGCAGCCATAGATGGAGATTAGGGAGCTGGTGGTGCCTCAGTCACATTCCTTTCAGGCCCCTATTTGCTGACTGGAAGAGGATGAATGAATGAATGAGAGAAATTCTTAGTCTTCTTTCAGCCTCTTTTCTGATCTCTTTATTCATACAGCAAGCTACATCAGAAAATTAGTTGTTTTGGGCTGCTACGAGAAGGTGTATTTTTACCCATCCTTGTTTCCCCACTCAAGCAAAGCATGGCAATGACACACAACCCATTTTTGTTTGATTTTTTTTTCTTTTTAATGTCCTTTGACTTCAAGCCTAATTATAGCTTATAAATAGCTTATAAACATTAGTAGTGTCAAAGTGCACTTGCTGTTTCCATACAAGTGAAGTCTCCAAAGGTTATAAAATAAGAGAAGTTGATTGGTTCTCAAGCAAAACAAATAGGCATTAAAATGTGGTTTTGAGGCATGGGAGATTTTCAGAATGTCATCTTAAACAATCTGGACGTGAACAGATTAGTTGAAGATGACTTCAGTAAAGATAACTTTCTTGAACCATCTACAAACCTTTTGTCAAAGAAAGCTGAGCTATAACTAAATCTGAGTGGTGTGAATTATTAGGTGATGAATTTTAAAAGTAGTGTCCAGATGTAAATAGTGAAAGCATCCAAAATATTACTCAGCAGCTGCAAGAGCTATAAGAAAAGCTGACATGACAAATTTAGTCATTTCTTAATCACTTTCGTTAGGCGGTATTGTCAGTTCCAAGAGGCAAATTTTCATCTTGATTTACGCCTATAATAGAAATGGCTGAAAACTGAAAAGTTCTCAAAACTGTTTACTTACAAAACACCTTTTAAGCCATTTTGGAAGCTTCCTATGACCTAGAAGTAATGTTCCTTACGCATTGGAGTTCAAAAAATACGCTTTTAGACAGTTTATATCAACAAAGCATTTTTTTTCTGCCTAAAAGAGTGACCTTAACATGTGTGCAAATGGTAAAAACAGGCTTAAATGTATTATTTACAGTATATAAAAATTTATTAATTAGTTACCTTTGGTTTAAATAAAATTGATTGTTAAAGCAGAAAGCAGAGGTTGGTATGAATTCCTTTCTGCAGCAGCTTTCAGATAAAAGAAGCAGTGACCCAACTCATTAGCCCTTTGATTTAATATATTGACACTTGGGTACGAATAATTCCGTTTAGTGGCTTCTGCTTCCCAGGGATCAATTTAATTAGTTATAAAATGTGACTTCATGTCAGGAGCCAGAAGAAATGCTGACGTTAAATAAAGTCATACGCAATTTAAACAATAAAGCTATCGATGCCTGGTTAAAAGTTAATGATGCACAAAAAATGGCTTAATAGAGACAACCTCAGCAATGAAAGTGATGGTAGGAAAATTAAGCTAAGTGGATGAATGAGAAATGGTGATGTTGTTGGATTGTTAAAACAAATTCATGGATGGCCTGATGGTTCATTTCATAGTACTGTATGTTTCTGATTTAAATACATGTTTGAGGGTAAGTCTGTACTTACATATTAGGAATGACAAGGAGTGGACTGAAACATTTCTCCTTTAGATTCTTAGAAAAGGACAAGACAATTTACCTGTGCACATTCAGCTTTGATGTATCCCCCTGGGATATCTCGGCATGACCCAATATTAACCATAATGGCCTCTATTATAATATTACAAGTACTAATATTTGCACAGTTGGTTGAGACCCCAGTCAAGATCACTGTTGTATTCTGGTAGGTGCTGCTTAGATACTGTACAGATAAGAAAGGACAGTTCATGCCCTGAAGAAGGCAAGAATTTAATGTTAAAGCACTGTATCCTTTCAAAACCCATTTAATGCTGTAGATGTAATCTACTTAGGTTATCTAAGTAGAGTAAGAAGGTTTAGTGGAGAAAATAGCAACCCAGAAAATTGTGGGAGTTAAAGTTTGCCCTTCATTTTTCCTTCTGTTGCTCCTAAGGGACAGATGCACTAGAGCCCTTCAGAACTATGGTTCCATTGTTTTCTCATTTCCTAGCCTGCTTTGAGCATGGCAAGGTAAAATACATGTTAAATATCTTAAATAATAACCTGCAAATCCATAGTCAGACACTGGGCCAAATGAATAAGAAATAATTCTTGTCTTTTTATGAGCAGCATGCAAGGATTTTTTAAGTCACCATAGGTTGTTTCTATTTCAGTAAAACATTGCTCCAATTTAATAATGGATTGATATGGTCACCTCTTTTAAAGATGTACAGACACTTAACTGAATATGCTGAATAGATGCTAGATCAAGAAAATATGGAGAAATGTGATTCCTTAACTGAAAAACGTATGTCAGACAAATGATGGCTGACGTAGAAATTATTATTAGAAATAGCACAAAAAGCTTTTCATTTGCTTGTAATTTATTGCTCTTCAGATGAGACTGGAGTTAGTCCACCTGTGAGGAAAAAAACTGGTGTCAAAATGACCTGATGTTGATCTAAGCCATGTTATGTTTCCATTTCGCTTCATCCTTTCAGGGGCAAATAACACTGTGAAAATGGACAGAAGTAAATGAGGCAATTAGACAATAATTTTTAACAATTCTACACAATCTGATTCATCCATAGTCTTCTAGAAAGCTCGAAGCTGAACAGCAGGCAGTGGTTATTACCTGCTAAAAGCATTAACAGTAGCTACGGTAACTCGCCGAAGGATAGAGAGGATATGCCTTAGAATAAAACCTCTGTGTGTCAGAGGGATTTTCAGACTGCACAAGAGTTATGTTTTTTTTACTAATGTTAGGCAAACTGTTTTGTCTTTGCATTGACTTTACATTGGCCGCAGCCTACACAGAGGGAACTGCTGGAAAAAAGGGGGACATTAATACTTTTTACTGTGTGCGGGCCAGCCAGTAGTTAGAGAGGGGGCCCATGTTTTCTTAGGGCTCAGATGGCAAAGCTAAGTATTCAGCCTACGGCAGGAAAAAAGTGCCTTTTTTGTTTTCTGGCTGGAGAGTCCAAGCATTCCCAAAGGAACACAATGAATGGCCCATTTTGTCTGACACTGTTTCGTAGACATAGAATTCTTGTTTTTTCATAATTATTCTTGCCCGTCACTGGGTGTGCACATGACATTTGAGCGTGTTTTAAAGTCTTAACACACTCATGTGCCTGCAATAAAGTTACTCATAACAATCCAGGCTTTCTGCAGACAACAGAGCAGGGTCTGTTGTTTTCACAAGTCACAGCAGCTGGGAGGCAATTGTGAAGACAACAGCTTAATCTAGCTGGAAAATACAGGAAGAAGAGAATATACACTCAATTTCCTTCCATATTATTGCAAACAATGCAGAGGGCTTTTTTTGTTGTGGCTTTTTCTTTTCTTTGCTCTGGGTGGTCTGACTGAAAATGTGAGTGGCATAAAATACACTAGTAAATGTACTTTGAATTTTCAACTTGTTGCATTTCTGTGTTCATGCTGATGTGTCTAAATCTGTTAAAGGGTGAGAATATTAATCTACATGAGCACTTTAAAAGTCATACAATAACAGCCTTATTTTGACCTCATCTACACAGTGTTTACACTGGTGTTGGTTTACAACATATGTTGCAATTGCTTCTGAGTTACACTAGTATAAATGAAACTGGAATCAGGACCTTAGAAAAAATTTGGTTGCTGAAAACTTCAATTCAAAAAAACATTATTGAAAGAAAAAATAAAGCCAGGCAGTCTTAGACATTTGAAAGTTGTATTTTAGCTTCCCTGTAAAAGGACAAGGGCACTCAGTAATTTGTTTCTTTATTGCGTTCTTCTGAATCTGTAGATTAATCATATTTGTAAATGCTTCATTTATTTCAGAAGCACATTTACAAACAAAGCATGCAGTAAATTAACATGCAACTCAGTTAAAAAGCATCATAAGTAGGCAGTGATCAGAGAGTTTTTAACCTAGCTATATTTTCTGGTGAAGTTTTGTGAAATATTAGGGAACTGGTCTTCTTCTTTTCTTATTGCAAGGGATGAAAAGTGAAAAGGAGCATATACTTCAGTTATTCTCTCAACCTGAGGAGTAAAATGCAAATTAACAGGAATTCTATTGCAGAGGTGGGGGTAGCTTAGCAGTCACCATTAGATGTGGTTTCAGTGAGGGTAAACATTCCTTTTAAAGAAAAGGTGATATTTATCCAATTGCAGTAAAGGTACCTTCCTTTCCTGCTCTTGGGAATGCTACATACAGCAGATTTCCAGTAACCATGGCAGACAACTCAGATGGGAAAGATTTTTATTATGCATAGCACAGAGGTTAGAGCAGGGAGTAGTAACAGCAAAAGCCAGTCAGACAGTGAGTATGGAAAACGAATGAGTGATTTGAACATGGTCCAGACTTCCAGGAGAGGCAACCGAGATGTACGCTGAAAAAATACAGTGCAAATGCTGAGATGGGTTGGGTGCACACTGCTGTTTGTAACAGGGCTGCAAAGAGCACAGTGCCACAGGCACCAGCCAACTGTGGGGCAGCGATTCCAGGAGAACTGCAGTGGGTGTTACTCCATCCAGCCACAAAATAAAGCAGATAAATAGGAATAATACCACAGGGACACCTGATCCATTCTAAAAAGCATGGATGGGCATTTCTGGGTCTAAGCATTAAATAATTTCAGCACATGACTGACCAACAATAAGCAAAATCTCTTCCTCTGTTTTCCTTAAAGTACCTTACCACACCTCTCCCCTCCATGTCCCTTAAAAATATAATACCAATGTGGTCAAAAATAAATGTGTATATTAGTTAGTCTGTGCATCTCACATTTATCCTGTTCAGCCCATATGCCCTCATATTTCAGAAATCCTATATTGGTATCCTATTTTATTTTGTTGCAATTTTGTAATTAGGCTGATTTACAATGAGAAAGGAAACAAAAAAAAATCTCCAAACCCAACAACCTAAAAAATACTTTTAAAAGAGTACCCAAACTGAAAAACAAAGTTACATCCTGAAAAGTCTTATTTACCTGAAAAGACAGTGGAGAAGAGCATGTGCTAGCAAAACAGGTAGTTTGGGTAGGAGAATTGTTTACTCTGAAGACACTTGAGTGCAGTAGGAAGGTTTAAGAAAAACACAATTTTAATTTGTTTCAGCTGCATGTATCTATCTTAAAAACCAGATGTTTGTAGGTATCCTCATTTCCTTGATGTGGTGCTACTTCTATGTCTAAGTTTTTCCTGTATTTGTGACAATGACCTTCTTAAAGACGAGAAAGCCAAATGTACTTCACAATGGTCTCCTTCCTTATGATGGAAGTTTATTGACAAGTTTAGGGCATTACTTTCTTGGTATCAGTGGGGAGAATTTACTGCTGGATAGCTACCTGGCATACAGAGAAATTATCCCCAAAAGAGACAAAGGGAGAGTGGATGCTTAGAGTTTTGCAAGGAGACTGCAGGCGAGGAGTTTAAAGATTAAGTGAAGGAGAAAAAAAAATTTGCTAAATAGAAGAAATAGAAAGAAATCCAGCAATAGTAAATGTGAGTGATAGAGTGATTTCAAAAAGACCTTCTTTTTGTTATTCAAGTAACTTTGGTTAGCCAGCTGGCTTGCTGACTTCTTCACTCAGCAACAAACCTGTTAAATGTATCATGCTCAAAGTACATCTTCAGATAAAGGTGGTCTTCCCAGAGTCAGCATTGCAGAAACACAGGTTTTGTGTGTCCAAGGAAGTAATTCAAATGGAGACTACCCAGGAGTGCAACAGGGGAGTTCTATAGATGGAGGGATTTAAGAGCACAGAAATCCCAAGTGAGGGATTTGGAAAACAAGAGAAAAGCATTTCTACATATATATATATATATATACACATATATGTATATTTAAGATTATTTGTAAAAAATATATTTATAGAAATGTGTTATATATACAGATCTGTATAGTCTATAGGTACATGTGTATATATGTAGACTCTGCTTTTCTGTATAATATAAAATATATAAACATCTCTACACACTTAGGTATTTATATACAGAGAGAAAGAGATAATTCACTTTCATTTTAAGAAAATGTCTAATAGGAAAGCTTCTGCTTGTTAAGATGTGTGACTTTACCATGGCATGTACTACACATGAACTTCCACAGTGCATACTTTTTAAGAGTGATCTCCTCCTAGTGAGCAAACAAATTTCCCCAAAGTCATCTTCAGTGTACTTAAACACTGCTCACGTGTGGACATAGTGCTGAAGAATTGAGGCACATGCACTGAAGTACTGTGCAGTTGTTTTCTGTGTAGTTGAACACTAAAACACAGCTTCCAAACCAAGCACAGCAACTTACAGCTAAGCACAGATGTAAGAATTGGGACAGACCTGTTGAAAGAAACTTTTTACCTTCTCCTCTGCCTTAGGAAGTCTATTTGGATGGGCATTTTTCTAGAGTTCCTTTTCTTGTTTTCTTATTACCTGCCCCAATGACCAAAATTATGACAAGAATAACTTTCTGGATCTGGCTGTCACTAGGACATGCCATAGCAGCTCACAGTTTTGCAAGATGTTACTGTGTTAGACTGATGTGTTGGACTCTGTACCACAAGTCAGCCCTCATCCTTACTCTTATTTTCTTTTTTTCTTTCTCTATCTCTCTCTCATTCGTATTCCATTGAGTAAAAATTGTCAGCACTAACTAGTTCCTACTTTGGGAAAAAAGTAGCACTTCAGCTGCTCCTGCAAATTCTTTCACCCTCTGAGCGGTGATTAATATACAGGTTTAAGAAGAATTTTTAATCAAAACCTGGAAAAAAAGGAAAAGAGCAAATATGCAAGCTAATGGTGTACCCTGAGGTGAGCAAAATGCATTTTTTTAACAAGCCAAGCATAGCAAAAAAGCTGTTCTACAGTGAAATTAATAATTACCAAAAAGATTTGCTAGCATTATTGTTGTATCCTTTATGAGAATATGAGTAACATGTTTAAAAAACATGGGAAGTGTGAATCAAAGCCCAAAGATTCAAAACGGTCTCTAATTTTTAATGTGAATTCTATTCATAAGCCCCTGGTGCACAGACTGAAACACAGTCTGTGGATAACAACTGTCTTTAGAGTGGTGCCACTTAACCTGAAAATTGTATCTGTTCCTGGGGTGGTACGGATTTCTAATGCCCTTTACCAACCTGTTTTAACAAAGCTTTAAGGTAGGAGGGCATCTTAATGCCACATGTAGTAGGTGCCTAGCTACAATACATGATTTCAGCTCCAAACATTTTATGAAGGCAAGGTTTGTTTATTAACTGAACCCCATGCTGAGATTCAATCAATCTAATACAGGCTTAGTTTGAACATTCAAACGTATGCCCATACATCTTGGGCATATATCTTACATAATGATGTTGGCCCCAGACATCTTTCTGGGTTTGTTTATGTCTGTTATGGATTCCCCTCATTATCCATGCTGTTTGAGGGATTCCCTATGGATTCAGCCAGTTTATTGCATACTTTTTTAATTTTATGCCAAACTGAATGTTCTGAGTGGCAGATCGTAGGGTAGCTCTGTTACAGCTTCCTCTCAAATCCAGAGATGAATGCTGTGATTAAGGTTAAATAAAATAATATGAAAACCAACATGCTGCAAAAGGGTATGGAAGAGAATGCCCCAGGAGAGGCAGTAGGGTTATAGAAGTAATCTGAACGATAAAACATTAAGATGTTGACTACTCTTCCTGTTTCTTTTCCACTTAATTACAATTAACCGTTAGAGCAACAATTCTGTGTTTTACAAGTTCTTCCTTATTGAGCATCTATATTAATAACATTGAGAAAGCTCATTTATTAAATTTCACTAGAGTGAAGGGGTGTTTTAATATGCCAGTCGCTGAGCACATCTGTGTGTGCACACAACTCCCAGTAACATTAATTGGAGGTGCATATGCAGATCAGCAGAGAATGGAGTCTTAAATATAGAAAGAAGAGAATGCTATGGGCCACACTGTTCTTAGGAGTGTGTCCTGCTCCACTGGAGTCAGAGTCTCTGAGGCTCTGCTCCTGAGACGCAAACATTACCCTTCTCATACTCAGTATATAGTACTCATTTAGTTCTTGTAGGAGAGTTTACTAGGGGTAATATATGACCAGAAGAAACTAGGGCTAAAGGACAGGTTTTACTTATAAAGCCTTTCTTTGCATTATGGAAAAGGTTGTTTTCAATCTGAAAACTCAGATTTATAAACACTTAATTCATCAGTTCCCCGTGCCTTTCATTTGAAATAAACAGCCAGCAATATTATTTTAAAATAAGGCAGAAGGTGTAACAAAAATGAAGTAATGTTTTGAGAAATAGGTGATTGATGATTAAAAAACAGAGAGAGAAGGGGTGGGGGGTGTCAGTCCGGCATTCATTAGTCAGGCAAAACTTCGGTTTGAGCATGCATTAAGTCAGGAAGACCAGACAGTGTGTCTGGAAAATGATTCTTTCTTTGAGAAGTAGTCTCTCAAAAATATCCCCTTGTTTCTTAAATCTTAAGGCATCCTTTGACCAGCTTAGTTATTTTATAGCTATTGATGCTAGAGAAAACAAAAGAAACTTTAAAACCTGGAAACATAAACATCATTGAACCATCCCCTTTAAAAGAAAAAAAAAAAAGGGGGCACTGATGGCGGGGGGAGAGTGAAAAAGAAAAGAAAGAAATCACAGTGGATGTTTTCCAGGAGGGCACATGCTTTGCTGTGTAAAGGGGGTTAGTGTAACAAGAAGTCATCTATTCCTGATTTCTTGAGACAGCTAGAGCTTTGTGCCTTGTGTAGTTTCTACATTTTAAGAGCTTGTTCTGTGTAGCAGAAATAATACAATAAATGGGTTTAACCACATTTGTCTCAGCTAGACAGTCTGCTTTGTCAAAGATTGCTGGTACAACATAAACAAATTATGTGTTTGTAGTGCTTTTCAATGAAAGCCTATCTAACAGAGCGGAGATTGTGTTTCGGCAGCTGTAGATTTAATCTCCTACCTGTCAGTTAAAGCAGGCATTTCCTGAGCAGATAAGGCCTGGCTGCAGAGGGGGAAGCGGCCACAGCTGGACAAAGGGCCATTGTTACTGCCCCGGAGTGCTGTGCCGCTCTGAGCCCGCACTGATCGCACCAGCCCCATCCAGCGCGCCGGCGCTGCGGAGGAGCCAGCGCTTCCCGGCGGCTTCGGGCGGCCGGGAGAACGGGAATTGCGGCACCGCTTTGTGCTATGGGCTCCCATAGCCACGGGGAGCCGGAGGAATTACCCCCGCCCGGAACGCAGCGTCACTCTAACCTGAGTGCGATCGTAGGATTCACGGCAAGGATCTGTTCGCAAGCCGAAAGCGCCCCTTAAGTGACGCTGGAGTTTTGACAAATTGGGGAAAGCCAGAAAATGGGAAGATTGGCATTCCTTGTCGAGTCTCAGAATCCTCTGCAGAAAAGGCAGCACAGCAGCGTGGTTTTATATCTGAGCTATAGCTGTTGCTGGAATTTTAATACCTAAAGTTAGATAAGAAATACCCACTGCGCTTTTTAAATATTTACTGCCTTATTTTACCTCTTCAATGATTTTGTTCTTTCAAAATGTTTTTGTAGATTAATCGTAAATGCTGTAGGAGGTTGAGAAGCCCATAAAATTGACTTGAGCCAGAGACAGTTGGTGTAGGAAGCAGTGTGTATGTCACTGGAAGTTTAGAAACTCTGGTGCTTGCTCCCAGATTTGCAATAATTACCATATACTAGCAGTGGTAATCACCTCAGTCATACTGTGCAAACACACCGGTTCCTTGGATCCTTTTCTGAGCAAAGATGGTCAGATCATGTCAAAATCTGAGGAATCCTAGGAAGAGATGGAACAAATTAATTTTTGCATGCAATCAGTATTCTGATTTGACTTTGATCTCCAGACACAGGAGTTTTCTGCATTAAGCTAGTTCTCCACATAATTGCCTTTGATAACCCTTTGTGTTTCGATCTAAACACTCCATAAACATTGTATGATTTCTGGGAGTTATCTAGGTTACTACTCTGCATTAAATATCTTTCAAAAATATACAGGAGCAGGAATACTCTCACTGGATGTGAATAACTCCTTTGACCTAGTCTCTTGAATATTATGCATTTAGGCTTGAGGAAAAATAGCAACACTTGCCTCTTCTTCTCTGTGAATTTATTCTTCTTTATTACAAATACCAGTAGAAATCAGCCACAGGACTGGATGGAATGGGAAAGATGTCTCCTTTTCACACCTGTGTCTCACCTGCACCCTTGTATCCTGCCACTGTGCGAGTGTTGGAGGGCTAAACTGTGTAGTGCTGGCATGGACCTGCTCAAAACTGCCTCCTGATTTTCCAACAGAGCATGTCCCTCTTTACCCGTAGCTCTGCACCTTGGGAAGCTCTTGATACAACGGTGTGGTAAGACGTGAAGGTTGCAAGCAGCAGATTACAGTGGGATCAGTTTCTGTCCACTGTGCATTGTCACTTCTGCCACTGAAAAAGAAATCCAGACCTCTTTGGGAGTCCTTCTGGGTAAAATGTAGATGCAATTCTGTCCCCTGAATGGGTCTTTAAGCTTGAATTAATTAATAATTGTAAAGTATGTAAAAGCTCTAAGTGCTTATATAGTTACGTTATAATATAGTTATAAATCTTGGAATATCAGTGAAAATATAGAAAGCTTTAAAAACAGTTTGCTGGTCAGGACGAAATTCTTCCTGTAGTGAAGAAAATGGCAGAACTGTTTTCATCAGTGCCCCCCTCAAATGTCACATATATTCTGTATTTGTTTAAATGTGTTCTGTTCTCTTGCTGCACCTTTTTTACCCCTATGGGGCAGAAGGATTTTTGATCAGAGACATTGAAAGATGTTTTCATTTTTGTTCCCACTTCTGCTGGAGCTATTCTTTAAAGCGAAAGACAATCATTCCTTTAGTAACCATCAGTGTTGTGGTCTGAGATGATTTTTTTATACTGTACGTTGAGGGAATTAGGTTCATGTTAATAACTAGTGATGGTTAGTATTAAAAAAAAAGAGAACTCTGTCTCAAAATGATGCATGGGGAGAAACTGTTCAAAAGCACCAATACCAAACACAAATTTTAAAGCATCTCTTGCTCAAAATATTTCCACCAACAGAAAATTTCGATGTACTCCAAAAATCTCACATTTTGATATCACCATAAAAACATGGCTAATAAGGAATTTCTAATATAATTTATGTTTAGATTTGAGCTGAAGTAATGGAGCTTCTGTGTATAAAATATCAACAAGTATCATTAGGCTGCAATATTTTTCTTATTTTGGCATGAATAAGACAAGGTGCAAATGAGAAACATACATCTTCACTAGTCTTTGGAAATATCTGAAATAATTGACTTGCTCAGTCTTCTGTGATGGCTTGGTGACCACTAACTGTGACAATTTGCATAATAGTCAACTCTTCACTTCTGTAGAGATAACTGTTTGTATCTGATTAAAATTAGGACTGTTTTAGTTCTCTTGACTTTTCCAGAAGTTGCAGTAATAGAGATTTGCTGTTATGCTTTAACCAAACAAATGCACACATGGGGATAACAATATGCTGAGTTTATGCAGATTTTACAACACAAATCTGAATAAAATACCCACTAATAGACCCTTAAGGAGTAATAAACACACATGAATTTTCCTTAGTTGCACTTTAAAGTGATTTTAACATACTACTAGACCTTAACAATAATATTTAATTGACAAGATTATGCATTTGTATGGATTGAAAAGGTGGTAGATCTCTAATTCCAAATGAACTATAAATTCACTTTTGCATAACATGTTTTATTTATTTCTCTATAGCAGAGATGTTCTCCATCCCTCCTAGTGAGAGTTTCTTAAAATACAGACAATTTAAATAGATTTAATTACCATTTATCATACTCCTAACTTCATGAGATCATCTTTAGTTGAATTCTATATTTCCAGATAGTTAAGGAGCTAGATAAAAACAGGGCAACTTAAGGAGAAGCTAATAGAACTGAAATTATATCTAGTGTTTGAAACTATTCTGTTTTCAGTGATGTTGGCAGTATTTTTCTGTTGCTCCCTTCTCGATTTCCCAAGTAGATGGAATTTAAGTTTATTTCATTTAATATTTTAAAGTGGTGAGGAAAAAAAAAAGTAAGGATGCTCTGTTTCTCTCTATGATCATGGTTACAATTTTCACATTAATGTTGTGGCCACTGCAGTAGAACTTAAATCTTCAAATCATGCTGATGCATTGGACAAATGGAAAAAAATGATAGGGGAAAAGAAAGAAAATAGCAGTTACAATCCCTTTACAAATTCCATAGTGGGCTGCATAATTTTTTTCCAGTGTTTCCAGTCTGAAATGCAAGTCTTTGGTATCTTTGCAAGTCTATGGTATCTTTTTTACAGTTTATTTGCCAAGACTTCCCCTGGGATCCCATTGGCAGACATTTTCTTTGTGGCTCATGTACTTTCAGTGAGAGGAAACATTTTTCAATTAGACTGTAGGTAATTAGATGGCAGATAAATTAGAACATAATATACCTCCCTATATAGATAGATCTCCAGTGGTTCTGTGCTGCTAACAGGAGCACAAAGTAGTCTCTGAATTTTCAGTGTGGGAGCTATCCTGACATGATTTTCAGTGTCCTAGCTATGACAGAGAGACTGAGGGATCACTTTGGGTCTGCTGGAGCCCATCTTTCTCCAATTGCCTTTCCTTGTCACGCAGAGTCACAGGTGCTTCCCTGGGATTATTTGCTAGAGGGGATTTCCCACTTAAATGTTTGGATCCACTCTCGCGTGTTATCTTTACATTAGAGAATGTTGGGCATTGATGGCTATTAATTCAAAGCCTGGGGAGTTTATCAGTTACATTTCTGAGCCACACTTGTGCACACAGTGGCCAGATCCTTTACAACGGAACTGGCCGGTCAGTCCAGCCTTGCAGTCGCTTTGCTTAATCAGGACAGAACCAATGAAACAGCCACACCATTCAACCGTAACCAAAGATACTCTTAAAATTTTCTTTTCAGTACAATTCTTCTGCAGTTTTCCCAAATAGATCATTTTTGGGACCATGAAAGGGCTCAGTGATGGTATGAGTTAATTATGATTTTGGCAGAGTTGAGGAGGAGATTTCAGCTCAAACCTACAGAAATCTTAGCATGAAGCTGCTCTTAAACATTGACACAGTCCCTCTGACTTTCACTTATAGAAGTTTTCATAAAAGAAGTTCCTCCTTATTTGTGCAACGTGGTGCTTGTGTTCTAAGTCAAAAATGACTTAGTGAAAGTAAAATTTAAACTATCAAAACTTCTAATATTTCTTCTCTTACAAAACCAAGTGCTAGTTATTGAAATAACTAAAAATCTAATGGTGATATAAAAGTTGTAGTGCCATTAGTCAATAATGCCGTAGTGTATTGTATAGAGACTATTTAAAATGCAGATGAGGTAAATACATATATACAGGGTATTTACAACCTTGCACTAATAGTTCTGGGACCACAAACACTGCTTTCAGTGCCATTAAGATTTCTTTTAAATGAATCAACCTAAAATGTGACCTGTTGAGCTATCAGTTATGGCCACCATGTTCTATCATATAAACATAATTTTGGGCAGTCTGAAAATGTACATCCTTACTTGATATACTGCCATTGCCTGGGAGTCTCTTCTATTACACTGTAGTTTCTAAATTAGAGATTAGAAAATTTCCAACACATTTTTACTATGGAAAGTCAAAGCTCAGTGAGGGCTTTGGTTAAAGTTGTAGTCTGGGTGTACAAATTGCTCAAGAAGTTAAAAAGTCTTAGGTAGAAATTCAAATTTAAACTATGAAAAGTCTCAGTCTCCTCGTGAATTATTTAGGTTCTCATAGAGGCCGCAACATCACGATGACAAAAGGTTCTGTTCATCCTAAGAAAAAAAAGTCGAATCAGGAAATTCAAAGATTGGTTTCTCAGGTGACTTGTGTTGGAGTAGTCTGTTAGATTCAAAACAAATCTCAGGATTTCCACAATTTGAGAACAGGGTCCAGAGATTTTATTAGTTGAAAAAGGAGGGGACAATGGTTTAAAATAGCAGTGTTGGATTATTCTAGTCAATTAGAGCATTTTTAGCCATTTGCACAGTTTTATGCTAGTACTGAATGTAATAGGAAAAGATCTAAAGAAGGGATAAAATATTATAAAGATTGTGTTTACTCTCTTTCAAAAAGATGGCACTTTTGCCCCTTACTGAAATAAATTGTGCGGAGAGGGGTAACCTGCAAAGTTTGATCTTCTAAAGGAAGAGGAATTAATCTGCTGTTATAGAGTGGGATTACTTCTGCTCTCGAAGCCTGTGATCCTCACAGCTAAGCAGAAACGTGTGAGCTGCTTTTCTGCTTGCAGTGCTGCCACCCTATTCTCTGAATGCCTTTACTTCTCTAGTTGCAACATTAGTTGTTGTAGAGGCATCTTTGGTTTTTAAAGATAAAACTCTACCTCTTCCTCAGTCTCACTAAATGTGCTGTGTTCCTGATCCAAAAGAGGCAGATCATTTTAATTCAAAGCATTATTTTTGTATAGCGTATCACTTTGGCTTACATTTTCCATGCACAACACTAACTATCAATGACTTTTTAACAAGGAGGATTGTTCAGCCTGCTTCTGAGATTAGCATTCACAGGACTGTGGGACAAAGCACTGCACTTTATCAAACAGGCCACCAGCTTTTATTATTTCAGGGAGAATCAAATTGGAAGTTGCTTCTTGAACTAATCAGGGCTGATTTGCTCTAAAGTTGCTTCCTGACTTAGATCTCAGGCAAGGAAGTGCTGTAATCAGTTCCCAAGGGCTGTCAGAGTTGTGATGGGATATTAAAGGAATGCTACACTACCTTTTGAGAGTTCCCTAATCTTGGCAGATTTTTGTGTTTAACACAGTTAAACCTGAGCTTGTTGTATAGAAACAAAGATTAATTTTATGGGATAGCTTTATATAAGAGCCGGGTTTACTTGAGGTAGCAGAACTGAATTTTTGAAAGAATATATTCAACTTTCCTCCAGGGTTTGTACATGCAGTTAAAAATACAGACTGGCAGAATTGTTCTAAATCAAACATTTACTACCCATCCCAAAAAAAAAAAAAAAAAGCCCAACAAAAAAACCAACCCAAAAAACACCCTCAAAAAAAAACCAAAAAACCAAACCACCAAAAACTTCATGAAAGAGAAAATGAGTCCCCCTGAGTGTCTCTGTTTGCATATTAGCCCATAGCACAGGCTCTGCCAAGTTACTCTCTGACTGACTGCTGCAGATGCTCTTTCTCAAGTATTCTGAGTGAGATCTTTAGTGCAAGTCTTTGGGGACAAACAATAGCACCTGTTCCTCACAAGATAGCAGCCCAGTTAGTCCATTCATGTATCTTTAATGAAGCTCTGGGGCAGATGGCAAAAAATGGCATCATCAACGATTTAGCACAGAGGAGACAAAAGGGGAAAGTGCCGATCCAACAATACGCTATTTTTACGAATGGGGAGAGACAGAGTCAGGGTGTTTCTTGGGCATCTGCTGCCGTCTTGGTTTTCAGAAAGACCTGAGGAACATCTCAGCAATTAAAATTTCTGGGCATGTAGCCGATTTTATGAAGTACACCAATCAACCCCTCCTCCCAATTTCTCCCCCCCTCAGTAAAGTCAAAACCATCATCATAATAATAAAACTCACAGAAAAAGAAATTGTCAAAAATTCAGACGTTAACTGGATTTTTTGCATTCATTTCATATATTTGATAATTCTGTGATCAGCGATACTTTCACATTCTCTTCCTTTTTAAGGCTTATTTTTGCTTTTCTATTGACCTGTGCTGAAAATGGACACCTGTGTATATAACAATTCCATATGAAACCAACATTTACCTAGGAATAGTATTTAATATGTGCCAGAGGAAAGACCCATGGGAGGGAATGGTGGCCATTCAGTATGGGCTTTTTCCGGTCTGTATATGTCTCTTAAGTGTAAATTCAAACTTACAGCCTAAATGTAACCTTTAGTCAGAGTTACACTGATTTACATAGACCAAAGACCTGATCCTGAATTCAGAGTAGGGAGAATAGCAGATAGCCAGAACATGAAATGTTAATTCCCCACACTTACAGAATTCCTTTTATATGAGAGTTTAAATGCATTGGGGAACAACCATTGTAGGATTTGGTTGTTTTCATGTTTCAAATTATCTTCATGACACAATGGAGTGGAGTATTGCTGTGGGTGGGTTTGCACCGTCGCTTGAACCACAGCGCTCTGATCTCTTCTCTGTCTTGTGAGATTGTCTTGGAGTCTTGTACCTTTGCAACCCCTCCAATGGAAACACTTTATATGTGTGGGATATTTCTTAAGATTTTGGCTCCATTTGATTAGACATTAGTTAGGAACTACTGAAAATTATTGTAAGTTTTGTTGCGCTGAATTTCTTCCAGTATAGTTGCTTCTATCAGACAAAGCCTGTGGTTTCCATTTGCTGTACTCCTGTAGAGATGGTTTATAGGAGCAGCACACAGCAAAACCTGCACCATTTTATCAGAGTTAAATGCCTATTCTGGGCACAAGGGGATCAACTCCAATCTGACCAAGTTTAATGCATAACCTAAAACACACAGCCAGGCTTACCTCAGCTAAAATGAGAGAAATAGCTGCGTAAAGCTTGTTTCTTTCACGCCCCAGTGCCATAGCAGTAATTGCACAAAGACCTTTTTATTATAAGTTGATTTTCCTGAGGAATGGATTCAAAAAAATACTGTAAAGTGTTTATTTTTTGCTTGACCTTTATTAACCTCCATCTTAGGGCTTTCCCAAGAGAAGAGTTGTTGGTAAATTAACCCTCATAGACACACACAGTAGCATTTCTGCACTGCATCAATGGCTGTGAAAGTAATGGGGATATGACAAGAAAATTTGGCACTATTTAAACAATGTCATAGGTCAACATATGGGATTTGACCAAAAAAGTTTTTTAGGAATTAAATGCAAAAAAATTGCTTGAAGTATACTTTAACTTTTTAATAGTATTTAATGCCACCGATTTATGGTAGGATGAGGGATTTTTTTTTTTTCCTGCCTAAACCCCCAATTTTTTCCTACATTTACTAGTTTTGATATATAAGCATTATATGTTTGCTTAACTACTAATCAGAAAAATCATAGTCAAACCTTTGGGTACTTCTGGGATTAAGGAATGATGGATAAAAACCCTTTATGGTCCTAGCCACTGTCTCTGAAACACAGGCAGTGTAAATTAAGGAACTAAGAAATCACCAGGTGGATTTAACAGACAGGATTCTATGACATAATTTTCCACAGGTCGAATACAAATGCTAGTATAAGGTGAAGAATTTTTCTCCTTTTGCATGTTTGTGGTTTTTTGATACATTTATTAAGGTCAAATTAAATTTGATATAGTAGGTTTTGTTTTGAAATGATCTCTGAAAACAGCTTTGTAATTACCAACCTACATGACAGTATATAAAGCTATAAAACTGTTTAGACAGAAAAGCAATTTATATGTTATAGTGAGAGGGGTGTGTGTGGCAGAGTGTGTTAGTTTATTTGGGAGCCAAGATGTTGGAGCCTTAAATCTAAAGAGTTGTGGTGTTGACTAGAAGACTATTTAGTACTGTGGTGATATTTTGAAATAACATACCTGAGTCGTTGGTATATATGTGAGCAATACCATGTTGTAAAATCTCAGAATTAAAATTACCCTGAGGTTGCTAAAATATGAACAACGAATTGCTGTAGATAGTGCAGTATTAGGTTACTTCTTGTCACTCTACTGTCTGTGACCAAGAATGAGAAAACTTGTGAAAAATTAATAGAAATACATACCATGCTGCTTTAAAAAAAAAAATCAATTGTATCTTTTGTACCTTTTTTACTTTGTACTGGGACAGGGAATATTAACTAAAAAAAAAATAAAAGAGGACCAGGAAGAAGTAGCAAAACGTGCAGTTCACTGCGACTGTTACACCTTTGACACTGAGGGAAAACAATGTTTGTGAGGGCTTTGATGTGATAATGTGAAGTTGGCAGGGATTGCATTAAGGCGAAGGTTCTGTGGGACTGTGTGAACGCAAGAACATTATCAGTGCTGGAGAAATACCTGTCAAGACAAATTTGTGCTATTTCTGATCAGAGGCTCTCTTCTGTTTAGCAGGTTCAGGGTCACATGCCTCCGCTCATGATCCCAATTTTTCCACACGACCAGCGGACACTGGCAGCGGCTGCTGCAGCCCAGCAGGGATTCCTCTTCCCCCCAGGAATAACTTACAAGCCAGGTAAGCTCACAGGGATGTGAGGCTATTGCACATTTTAAGACATTAACTGCAGCTCCTTGCATGATCTTGTCTCACGTGGATGATACAGGATGGGCATAGCTGGTTGGAAATTACGTGGAGCTTTTGCAACTCCACTTGAAAAAAGACTTCTGGATTGAAGGGACTGGATGGACTATTGGTTATTGAACACCATGATTTTTTTAACCTTTACTTCCCACAAAATAATTTGCTTTAAATTTATTGGCTCACTTGACTAGCAATTTGCATCAGGTCTGCCCTGTGTCATTATACAAAAGCTACATATCTTAATTAATTCTGTTATCTTCAGTATATTTGTGTTTTGTGCCTAAATTTTTACTCTTTTGTTTGATTTCAATCTGGTTAATAAAAGGTTTCAGTAGTTCAGTTTCAGTCATCATTCAGACTCATAACAGGTCACATAACCTTGCAGTGAAATATGTTTCGAGATGATTTAGCAAATGTTAGGATTTCTTTCTTTTTTTCCTCTGAGTTTACAGGACTCCTGGGGAATTCAATTAGGGATATAATGGTTTGAAGCTACTTTCAGAGCCTCCTTGTAAACAGGGCTTTAAATGTTTAAAGACACTTTGCCAAAGGAATTCAATGTAGGAAGATAGTTAAGTAAATAAAAGTCAACCTTATTTTCATTTGTACATTCTTTGTAAGTGACCTCAGTCCAGAAGCAGTAACCTTATTTTGCTCATTAATACTATTCCCTGTCAAGCTGCCTTTAGCATATTAACCTGATAGCTAATAACTACAAAACATAAATACCAGTTTACTTTTTTATTCATTAAATATGAAACATGCAAAGCAAAGCATTGATCCTGTTCCCACTGATATTAGTGGTGCTTTTGCTGTTGACTGCAACAGGAATGGGGTCAAATCCAAAGTAAAGCCTCATAATAGATGATGTAAACAGCTTGCTAATTAAAAGCCAGGTTGAATATAAAATCTTTTCTAGCAAGTTTACTTAATATTAGATGAAGGGAGGCCAAGCAGGATTTCAGCAAGTATTTCCGTTTGTCCCACTCCTTCTGTCTCTTTCCTCCAGAGACATTCCTCTTTAAACACAGAATCTTTGTCCAGTTTTCATCTTATTTTCAGGTTTAGAAATCCCAAAGTTCTTTTCCTATTTGACAAACTGGTGCACTGTAAGCAGGAACCAGTTACTGGAGTTCTGAGTAGCAGATAGTTCCTGATGGTAGAGGATGGGGGTTATTCACACGTGTTGCTACCTCACAACAGTTAGGGACCAAAGATAAAGAGTTGCCAGTTGTGGAAATTGTCTACAACACCCTGGCTAAATCTTTCTTCTCACAAACAATAGAAAGCACATGCTTTCCTTGTTTTTCCTATTTTAATCTGAGATGTTTTCTGAGTAGTGACTACTAGTGACTAAGCTGTTGGTTGTGCTGTCCTCTGAAAGGCATTATGTTCAATCATCTTGGTACAATAAAGCTTAGTAAGAAGAGTACCAGCATGATTTTCTGCATGTGACCAAATTTCTGCACTTATTCTAAAGTGTTCCTTATAGTACCTATCTAACTTGATCCTATTGACCTCCTAACAGGAGGTGATGCTGATTTAGGACATTGTCTTACTTGCCAGGATGCAGAAAGAGAGATGAATTACAAATATTAGAAGAATTAAATGCAAGAAAAAACCTAGGCCTAGAAATCTTGAAACACAGCGAAGCTGTTTGCTGGTATTTCAGTGGTTTATATCCACATCATGCTAGTAAAGACCTGAAGTCACAATGATCTAATTACATCCAGTGGCTTTAAAGAAATAAGAATATTTATATTTTTAATATGTTTATGCAATTCTACAGCCTGTGTGGCAAAGGTAGCTGGGCAGGTCAGTAGCTTCTGTCGGAGACACATCATGATAAAAAAAATTGCTGTAACTACACTTGGTATTGATTAATTCCTATTTTTGGCACTCTCGGCACGGTAGTTAAGGAATTAATGAAACTGGAGATTAAGCTATACTCTTTCATAGAGAGGGTTCTTCAAAGTCATTTCTGAGGAATATTTATGAACTTGACTGCTACTACCTGTACTCTTCTACTTTTGTGAGAAATGAAACTTTCACCTCCAGAACTGTCAGTTTAGACTCGCTAGTACCTCTGAGGGAAGGCAAGAGATAGATTAACCCTTCAGACACTTACCATTTTCCTTTAGGTTGCCTGTTTAGGGTCTGTCTCATTTCACTGCAATTTGATGTAGGCAAGACTGAATTTTGACCCTGCCAGTTTTCCTTGACATTCAGAAAATACAGAGAGAGGCATTTCAATAAGAGGAGTAGTGCGAACGGAGTACTTCTGAAACTGACTGTGTCATTTAGGCAGTGTCAAGTATTGTGTGCACAGTCGCTTAAGTTGCTTTGCCCGCAAAATGGGCTAGATAAAAGCCAGCTCCAAAGTGGGATCAGTGTACCCGTGTTAGTGTGGCAGCACAGCCACGAGGAGAAGTCCTGCCTTGGTGTACCAGCGAGGCTGTGGTTACGTGTCCATGTCCATGCAGAAGTGTCTTCCTGGGCTAGAGTAGGAACCAATTTCATGGCTGTTTAATTCACTGCCAAGATAGCACTTACCAAGTACTGTTGCAAATCTGCACACAAACTGTGCACCTTGAAGGAAGGAAATGGTATTCTTTAACAAAATACATTAGTTCACACCTTCAGCTGAAGGTCACATAGAAGAGAGGAGAATTTATTAGGTTCTGAAGCCCTTCCAGTACATGTCTTAGTTGCTCCTGAACTTTTGAGCTCTGAACATCATTATGAACAGAAAACTTAAGGACTTGCTGATATGCAGCTGTGATAAAGCCTGACAGGAGAGAGTTTCCTACTGCCTGGAAGAATTTATAACACTGAGATGGCTGTAACCCTCCCCCCCCCAATATTTTGGAGCTCTAGGAGGTGAAACAGGCCAAAGTTAGCAAGTGCTGATGACAAGTAATAATTACATTAGAAAAAAAAAATCCCCAAAGTCCCATGCTTCCTTATGTATCTCAAAGTCATGTAATATAATTTTCCGGCATGGTAAGTACTAATTGAGAAATCAGAGCTGCATAGACCACCTAATTAATTTTTTATACATATTTCAGTATTTATACTGTATACCGGATTAATTAAAACTTTAGGGCGCTGTGCATCTCAAATGACTGTTGTGACTATTGACCTGCAGGCGTTTGACGAGCCTCGCAGAGTACCTGGTTGTGGGGGTTGCCACTTATTCCAGTGGGAAGCTGAGAGTGGCAGCTGTTAGGAAGCTAATACTTGCCCAGAGATGCTACGCAGTTAATAGAATTATTTTGCATTCCGAGTACAGCAAAGCCACTGCGCTGGCTTCCTGACTGTGACCACTGTACTTACTGCTTGGTGGGTAGCATGGGTACCATTATACCTCCTCTCCCACTGCAAATTTCCCTTCATTTAACCGACCACATGCATCCAGAAAAGCTTAGTGGGCTGGAGTATCCTTGAACGTGATTAGTGTGTCCCTATTAGTGCCCTGGGTCAAGAGGAGAAGACAGTGAGTGGGATAAGGAAGAAGAGAGTTCCCTCCTGCATCCTGCAGTGACTAAAGTATTGCTTCCATCAAGTTTTGTGGCTAAGAGGGGATAGGGAAGTCGGATGAGGATGGATTAAAGATATAAAGCAGTGCTAGGTAGGAGCCAGACCATGCGTTGAACAGAGCTGTGGTTTGCTCTAAGCAGAGTGAGAGGGCTGATGTCCATGCCTGTTGTGCAGTGGCAGTCCATGAGACTTGAAAATGTACGATCACTTTTGCTTGGTAGTGTTCAGCAAATACCTTTTATTGTATAATTTCTTTACCACATCTGGAAAGTATCTCTGAAAATTAGTATCGAAAATAGACACACTAAGTAGAGTAAAACTCAATTTAAAAAGGTTAGTTGAGTGATATGCTGCAGTGTATTTTCAAAGCACTTTTTCATATTTCATACAGAAACTCTATAAAGACCATGATTGGAATGGCTAAGAAACAATTCCTGTCTACCTGCCTAGGTCATTCAGCTTTATACACAAAAATAGTTTACAAGAGATTTTGCTACATTGTAATACAACATAAACGTGGAAACTGTTTTCCTAGGCTGGTGGCAGAATAGTGAGAAACAGAACCAACATTTTGGCCTCGTTCTGTTTCTACTTGCACTGGGGCAAACCAATCCTTTGAAATCAAGGAAAGTAGTATTAGGTAAAGCATGACAAACAAAACTTTCAGGCTTATTGTCATCAGGCTGGACCTCAGAACATTCCAGTACTGTGAAATATTTGTCATCAAACTAATTAAACTCCTTGATTACTGTAGCTAATCCACATAACTAAGTTCCACATCTTAAATGTGCTGGATTTTACTGATAACCCGGCATTGCAATTTCCATTTGAAATAGATCTTTCAGAGGTTTTTCTTAAAGCTGTAAGGTGATTTAGGTTTTCCACAGTTCTGTTTTCAGTAGGCTGTTCTTCCTGCTGGCAGGTGAGAACAGAAAGCACACACCAAATCCACTGTGCACTGAGTTGGCTGTGTGTCTTTGCATGGCAAAGGTGCTTCATGAGTCCTGTTTCTAATGGAAATTCCCCAGGACTGAGTTAAAGCCTGTCATGCGTCCCTGTTGAAACCTCAGGATTTGTTGCAGCAATCCATATGTGCCTCACTCCTAAATGTTGATGTAAAAGCTGGAAGTGATAGTAGGCAGCTGGATAGGTAGGTAGGGCTTTGCACTGAAATGTGCAAATGTCATAACTTTACAAACATTACCTGCGGACAGACAATTGTGGGGAAACTGGTTTTGCTTCAACATGAGAATGGTGATAAGGCAGAGTTGCAGCAAATCCTACTCAGAACAAAGGCTTGACTGAAGTAATGCCACTGGACAGGGGAGATGCTCCATAGTATTCCCTCCGCTAGTTACCTCTATTAACATCTTCTTGAATCCTGATGGCTCTGGACAAGCAAAATGCCTGTGTGGGAATACTGTGGGAATGGGCATCTCTGTCCTTGCTGTATCCCAGCAACACGTGAGGTACACTTTCCTCAGTCTGTTTGTTACGCCTGGTGGGATAGGGCCCTGGAATTGGTGGTCTCTTGCAGCTCTTCCAACTCCCTTTCCTCTCATTCTCTGAGTGTGAAGAGACAGATTTTAAGTTACAATCTCCAAATGGGGAAAAACATCATAAAACCAAAAGCTTTGTAACTCAGATTAGGAGAGAGTTTATGTTTTACAATTGTGTTTTAGGAAAGACATGTAATAAAGCAACACCTTCCCCCTACCCTGGGTCTCACAAAAGCCAGACATCCTTCTTTCCTCACAGCTCACAAAGCCTTGATCTGGAAGGTAAGTCTATACATCCTATAAATAAAGTCTGCTAAGCTTCATCTCTTCATCCAAGACAAAAATAAACATTTACATTATTTCTATGTAGAATAGCACAGCACAATTGCTCACTGCTTTTATTCATTTGGAAATGTTGCTCAACCTGACAAACGAAACAGAAGTCTGGCATAATTTTTCCATGGCTTGTAAACACCAATTTATATATAAACAACAGCAGCCAAATGTAAATACACAATCAGCACAGCAAGGAGATTGAAGAGATCAGTTTGCAAAACATGACAGATTTCCTTCTTCCAGCATTCTTCTCACTCCTGGATATCAAAGGCCAGCACACACCAAACCTAAGGCAAACCTGTTTGAACATGTTCTACTGCCTTTTGTACAGATTTAAAAGAATGGATCCTCACGCAAGCATTTCAAATCGAGAAACAAATTTGAAAAAATTCGCTACAATACATTGACTGATTTCTTGCCAAGACAGCTATGGAGAAGCTTCTTGATCCATTCTTGCACTGAGAAAATGAGAGGGGAAAATATGTACCTCTGTAATTAAAAATTAAAACCAGAGCATTCCTTGCATGCTCAGTTTGCTCAAGGGAAAAAGAAGTACCTTTGCTCTGCTTTTACTGCTCAGTGCCAACAAAGTACTCCAGAGCTGAAGGAGTATTAATTTTTTTTCTCAGCACAGAGATGCTGCTAACATACCAGGACTTAGCCATAATTTGACACATTAAAATAAGGGGGGAAAGGGACAGTATTGGGTTTTAATAACAAATAAATGGCATAACCATAAAATTATTTTTCCCCGTAACAAAAGAAAGAAATGTAGCCAGCAGGTGAGCAAGAGAACACTACAGGGTGTGGTGAAGATACTATTAAATTAACTGTGAAGCCAAAAACTCTGTGTGTGTGCGTGTGCGCGTGTGGGTATAAAATATCTGGCTATTTCAAACCATAGGAGCATGACAGCTGTGAAAAAGGAGTGCCGCAGGGAATTCTTTTAGAGTTTGATTTTTTTAAAAATATGTTTGACATGGAAAATGTTTTAGTACAAATAAAGCAACTGGTATTGAACTTAAAAAGTGTATGCAGAGGGGGAGGGAGAAAGAAGAGATTGCTGTGTGGAACAGGAATGAATAATTCATGATATTTAAAGAAAGAATGCCTCCGAAATGTTCTGCAAGGCAGTCCATGCTGATAAGTCGGATGGTTATTTTCCCCCCCATTTAAAGCATCATTAATTCAACATCTTTGTGATTTTTTTTTTTAAAAAAAACCTTGTAAGATATTTCTGAAAGAAACATTATTTAACTTAGATTAGGATCTTATTTATTCAGATAATTTCATATAAATATCAAAGAGATGAGTGGAATTATTTAACCATAAAGAGACAGCTTTAATACTTTAAGAAAATAATCTAAGGGTTTTTTGGTTGCTTTTGGTTTTTTAAGGAAAAAAAACTCCTAACGTCTTTGCAAACTAAAATCAGCCTCATGGAATGGGGAAAATAAGAGGAGATATTTTGAACATTACTCCATAGGACACCAGTACAATATAGTGTTAGTGAATGCATTGTAGCAGAGCTCCATACGCAATCAGAATCCAATTGTTACTGGACTGTGTACAAGCACATACTGTGCTCAATGGCCTGATGAGGTATTATGGATATGATGCAAAGAGACCTTGTGGGTTAGACATGTCCAATTTATTAAAAAAGTGAAACAACCAAATATTTTAACTGAGCTGAATACAATAGAACTTCAGATGGTAAAAGAGAGTTCCGAGGAACCCGGTGACTGCAAAGACTTCAGCTATTGTAATTTATTTGAGGCAGTTGACAGAAAAAATCTAGTTATTGGAATGTCTTTATTATATTATATTGGATTTCTGTATTTTCTGTCATTGCTACATTCTGCTTCCGGCATGGAAGATTTTGTGTAAAATAGACTGATTATTGTAAACCTCAAAAATGTACAACCTGTTAAAATGTGGCTTAAAGGTGGTACATAACACTGACTTTTAATAAGTAGCTTGAGCCAAAGTGATATTCCATTGAATCACAGTTACTTGTCCATCACAGTATTAATTTTTATATTACAGATTACACAGCTGAATTATTTCAGCCTTCCTTCATTCCTTACCTCGACTAAGAGTCCAAATGGCACTGTGTGATGCACATCTATGGGAACACCCATAGATGCTATAAGATGAAATGTTGCAATGCTTAATTGGGAATGATAGTATCTCTTATTTTCTGGAGTTCTTGTTGTCCCCTCAGTGCAGATGGCACACATTTTCTGTTTCCAGTAAGCAGAACACACAAATTTTAGTACCTGAATCTTCATGTAACTCAGCGTCTGTCTAATGTATCAATTTCAGTAGGTCCCCTGATCTAAGAGAAAAATAAAATTGTATTTCAGGCTATTTGAAAAAGCGATTTAATTTTGTTTTTCTCTACGACTACCTTAAAGGAGTTGTCCCAAGACAGAGAACCCCAAAGCAAAACAAGAAACTTCAGCCTGTGTTGAGCCAACTGGGTACCTTTCCCAGGAGCCACCCAACATTGAAAAGAAATCATCCTGCATTAAACAGAACTGATATTTCTTGGGTTGTAACAGATTCCTTTTGTTTTAAGAAACACGTGGTGAAAACAATTTCTTTTCCTATGGGAGCCACTGGGGTTTCCTGAAGTATTTTATCTGTGTGTCTGTGGCTGTAAGGCCCATTTTGTGCCCAGGCTTCCACACTTGATTTGAACATGTGCTTTTGAAAATGAAAATCACGAGTCTCATATTTATGTTTTGCCAGTTTGCCTACCAGCTATCTGCTAACAAAAAAAAGTTCCAAGGGAGCGTGGCAAGTCCGTGCCCAGCGAAGCCTTTTGTTTTTGCAGATGTTTGGGCTTAGAGGAGTGCTGTGGAGCACAGGCAATCCTAGGGCCTTGTTTGCACTTGTCTGCTGCTATTCTCTGCTCATTGTCTGAACCTGCACGCATTGTTCTCCCGACAGGTGATAACTACCCTGTGCAGTTCATTCCATCAACAATGGCAGCTGCTGCTGCTTCTGGACTCAGCCCTTTACAGCTCCAGGTATGTGCCAGAACAAAAAAATGTGGGATCGAAGCCAACATTTTAGGGGAAAACTGCTAACCAGCTGTATGCTAAATAATAGCTTGAATGTTAAATAATTTTTGAGCACAGCCCAGGAGGATTAACACCTTATGTACTTACAGTACAGCAACGTGCGGCCAACCTTGATTCTGTGAGTGAAAGACACGGTTCTGTGTGTTTTATATCAGCAGTTACAATGGTATTTTTTTATTTATATGACCAGTTGATGGAAGATAAGTTCAAAGATCTCTTTGTACTTTATTTTCATGTGGTCTCTCCTCTGTACTGCAATGCACTACCTATAATTGGAGCAGTCAGTGTATCCAAACAAAAGTGTGTTATTGGGTTTTTCTTTTTTTCTTTTTTTTTTTTTCCCCAGACAGTGTAGTGCTGACAATACAATAAATTGCAAATTCTTTTAGCCTCTGTATTTAGGTAGTCTCAACCTTTCTGTGCATTAAGCTGGTCAGATGCCAAGCATGGTTAGGAGACTTAGTTTGGCCGTTTATTTATTTTTGGCACATACAGAATGAAATGTTGTGAAAGAAAGATTTATGTGCCATATTATTAGCTAGCTTCTTGTGGCAAGAAGTTTTTAATTTCACAAGAAAAGACACAACAATGTCATAAATAATGAAGAAACAGTCAAAAGCTTTCAGAGTTAAAATGTGTGGAAAGAAAGTGACAGTGAACATGAGAGGAAAGGCCATTAAAGATGCATGTAACTATTTGCAAGTAAACCTTTGAAACCCCTATTTGAGTTAGGTTAGAATGGGGTTCAGAAGAGAAGTAGGAATAAATTGTGCCTAGAGTAGCAAAATGTTGCCATGTTAATATCCAAATATCTACTTTGCTTACCTTCCTGCAATTATATTATTTTCCAGAGGGACCAAAGCAAATTAAAACTCCTCTCATCTTTACCCCATGCTGATATTCTTTCCAAATTAACTTAGGATAAGTGAGAATGGGACCAAAACTTGCTTTTCATTGATGGTCCAGAGCTAGCGAAAAAGACCCCTTGAGCTTAGGTCTGACCTAACCTAAAATCAAAATTTGAAAAGAGAACGTCCTGACTCTGCAGGCAAAGATCTCAAAAAAAATACTTTTGGGTCATGATAATGTGGTGTTAAAACTGTACCTTGGACAGGCTTGAAAACTCAAGGGAAGTTTCTCAAAAGGAAAAATAGCAGGTGTCCTTTGAAAATCTGTATTTGACTACTTATTGAAGCAAAAGTCTCATTAGCTTTAGTTGAGAAAATACTGCAGAAATCAGCTTGGTGAATAGAGAGACTTTTTGCTGCCTTTGAAATGCAGTAAAACAAATAGTGAGCCTACACAAGACTGCAAGGCAAGAAAGGATGAAAACTGTTCAACTGTCAAAGAAACAGGATCTAAACCACAGACTTGCTTCTTTCCTTTTACATGATCCATTTGCAGCCTGACCCACATATTTGCACATCAGACTTGATCTGAACCTACAGCAATAATGAAATTTCATTAATTTGCAGAAATGATAGACTAGTTAAACATGATGAGAACAATTAGAGAGAAAACAACCAGCAAAGATAGTGGTGCTAGTAAATTCAGAAACATTCAGGTTTGAGGGGCCTGAATTTCCATTTAGATATATTTGCTGTAAAAGACATTTTAGTTTGTTTGTTTCCCCTACTTTCTATTTTTGAATTACATCTCTATGGGATTTCAAAACCTTTAATGTTTCATGGTTATAAGACCTTAAATAATAGAGTACTTAAGCTTCGCTTGATACCTGCTCATCAGATTGTCAAATTGGCTGGACTAAATTTTATTTTCATCTACTACTAATATTCTCTTTGTGTCACTTCTCTGTGTTCCCTAAATGAACACTTATTTGGGTGTGTTTGTTGCAGGGAATTTGTTATTATACCTGATGTGTCATGAAGACTGTTAGGGGTGTAGAGTTTCAGCTCATTTTTCCATCTTTGCTGCCCTTCCCCCATCTTTCTCTGTTCTGCTGCCTTTCTTCCATGCACCCCACCCACTTATTTATTTACGTGAATGCTGTGACCATGGTATCTGAGTATTTTCCAAGTGCTTAAAAATACTGATCACAAAACTAATCTCTGTTCCTTTCAGCCAGTGGGAGAAATAGCTAATTCATTTGCAGGTTTGGTTTTGTTTCTACATGTGAGTGTGTGTGTAATATCCATGTTTGGAAAACTTGGGGAGGGAAAGCTGTGTCAAGTAAAAGAGTTTTGTAGTAGCTCTAACATTTCAACTTTACCAGGGCATTGTTATTAATTCCAAAATTATATTCCATAGTCTGTATCCAGCTGCAGAGGAAATTCTGTCAGCTTCAAGCTTGTAATCTCCCCTTTTTTATCTACTTATGGGGGTTTTTTTGCAGGGGAGGGATGGTCATGCTCCAGGTAGGAGTTAACAGCAAACTTGTATTCTGATCATCCTGTGTTAGGGCAACTTCTATGCAAGCTCTGAATCTCATAACACAGAGATCCATTTACTACCACGTACATCCTGTAAGGACAGCAATTATTCCATGAAGGGTGTTTCTTCAGTGGGCAACTTCTAATTAATGATTTGCCTATCTTATTCAAGCTATTTAGCACACTGTTATCAAAATGTACTTTCTCTGAATTCCCTTTTTGTGTTCATCAGTGGATTATGTATCTCCATGAGTTTAAAAAAAAACTTTACTGAAATCTTATACAGGAGTTTCTGAAGTAACCAGTTTCACTCCCCTGAGTGTTGCATTAAAAAAAATAAAGTAGAAAAAATTATTAAGTTCTCCTTCATCAACAGACCGGTTTGACCCCTCTGCGCTTTAGATTTTGCATCACATTGATCAGCTCTTTATAAATACCATTAATATTCAGTTGTAGCTTTGAGTATCCTGAAGGAAAATAGTAACTACCACAGATTTATGCCTGCTCATATTCCTGAATTAGTGGCTTGCTCTGCTTTGGATTGATATCAGATAATTTCTTTTGATCTGTATACTGATCTCATGAAGGTGTCACTGATGATGTTGTTGACAAAAAGACTTAAAACTCTGTGCTCCACACTTCCCGTTGACAACTCAGCCCCATCTCAGTAGCTTCCACAGCAACTCAGCCAAAGACTTAAATAATGTGTGTGGTAGGACCAAGCCTTGTTAGGACTCCCGGCATGAGAGAGGATCTTTTTGATGAGGGAGCAGTCCTCTAGGTATAGTCTAATCAGAAAAAACAAGCTATTTCTGCTCCCCTCTCAAGCCTGAAACAACTGTGAGAGAATCCAGTCAAATCAACCTTCTGCTAAATGGTTTACAGATATATTACCAAATACACCTGTGGCATAGTGGTGTGTGAAACAGTTCTGATGCACGTGTGTAACCAAAGCGTGTTGCTTCAATTAATCAGTGTGAGCTGTGAAACCTGTCAGTCATTTTCCTTTTGCTCCTCTTTATACACACCTTCTCTGGAGTTTCTCCCCTTTCCCATTTCCTTGAATTTTTTCCTGAGTTGTCAAATGGTTGCACTGATATTAACTGATTCTAGGTATGTGTGGCCAGCAGTCTTGCTGAATGAGTGGCCTTGGTCATGAAATGGGTTTGTGTAGCTCTCACGCTGCTGGGAGCAGTAACCTAGTTACTGGGAAGTCCCAGTGGTGGCAAGGGTGGCACCTGTATGTCCTTACTTTCAAACAAGGAATGTTACTATATGCCCTTTATTGTTTGAAACCCCCCTGCCTTCATTCTTACATATTTCTACAAAGCTCTCTGCGAGATAAATAAGGAAGTGTTGTAACTCTCTCAACCACGACTGATAAACTGTTGACAGAAATGGAAGCACTACAATGATGCTAGCTGGAGTTATTCCTAAACAAAGTGAGCTCTACGAAAAAAAAGCAAAACAAAAAAGCTTTAGTTCATAACTCTTTCCCCAAACTATTTGTGTAATTTGTCCTTCAAAATTTATCGCTTATAACACTAATGAACCTTGGCGAGTCTTAACTATAGTTGCAGCTGTGTTCTTGAAACATGAAGTTTTTATAATCCAGTTTAAAAAAAAAGAAAATTTTAACTAAACACGTTTGTCTATTTCTTTTCTGCTCTCCCGTCTCCTCCTGCTCCTCCATGCTCTCTTCTAATTGCAGACAGAGTAAATGACCTTTTTTTTGTACTGCTGGGTGCAGATCCAGTGTACTGCTGAAGCATTGCATAGCCTGCCTCAGGGGCACAATATTAGTAGAGGGAAGGCCAAAGAATGCTATTTTTAGTTGAACAGTTCAGCAGATGGAGGCATGAATACTCATATATCTGAAGGTTGAGGGGTTTGAACCATTAATTTTGATAATGTATTTAACCCTGGGAACAATCAGAAACTGTAACTCCAAGGTTACAATGCTTTTGACCTTTAGAGAACAGAGGGCACTTGGTACAGTAAACAATATATTACATTTCTACTTATTCCAATTCTCTCACATGTATAAATTTCAGGACATAGTTGACATTTGCTTTCCTCAGCTATTTTAGTGCTGGTCCTCAAAGTAAGTCAAGAAGAATGTGCAGGAAAGAGGCCAATGTAATGCGACAGTCATGTAAATATGGCCTTTAAATAGCTAAGTTGTTAACTGTGGCCCTTTATGTAGAAATATTATTCTCAGGAACTAGAATCTGGTTGACTTATTATTTCAATGAAAAGGTTGTTTTAGTGGACTGCTGCTCTTACGGAGTTTGCTCTCTATGTTGTAACCTTAACACGATTTTTCAGTGGGGCTAATGTGATCTGATAGTGATATCTCACACTGGAGGTGATTTGGTCCCACTCTGGTACCACATCATGCAGAGTGATGTACCTGCCTTATGTCTTACTAAATGATGCATGCTCCTCTTCAACAAATATAGCAGTTAAATATCACGCAGCTTAAGTATTTCTAATTAAAATATCTCCATGTGTCAGCATATTGGTAATGTATTATTTTAATCCATTTATTTTGTTTATGAAACAGTGACATATGTTTAGATTGTGAAATATATGAGCCTTAAAAATCACTTTATTGAAGAAAATTAATTTCTACAATGCTGTCTCAGTAATGTGTTCACTCACCCAGTCAGTCACTGGCAGGGCTGCCAGTCTTAATGTTGGTTAGACACAGTTTAACAGTTTTATCTGACATAACACTCTCGGATGTAGGCAATAATAATTTTTTCAAATGCAAAAACCATGGGGTTTTCCATTTTCTTTCTTTCTTTCTTTCTTTTTTAAAAATTTTTTTTAACACAGCGAAGAATGGGGATTGGGTAAATGTGAAAGAGATTTGGTGAGACCAATCAAAATTAAAAACAGCTAGTTACCTTTTCAAAGTTAGACACTGTAATTTGTTTGTCAGCGGGTAGATGTTTGGGTCAGCACTGTGAGTGAGTGACTGTCAGCGGGAATTCCTACAAGACAAGTAATTTCCCTCAATGCATTACTGACAGATTGCTCACTTCTTCGAATCACTAGAGAAAACAAACTTAATATTGTTACAGGCAGAGTTTCTGTCTTCATTAGCCTTATAGAATGATTTTATCTAGCATTCAAAGACTACTGAGCTGTAGGTGGACATATTTTAACAGAATGTTCCTTATTATGATACAGTGAATAGTGGTCCAAATTAAGGGGATGGTGTGTGCAACTTTGAGTATATGGAAGTAGTAAATTACATATTTTGGTCCTTTTTTAAAGTAGAAATTTAGGTTGTAGCAGAGAAAGGAAAGAGGTCGAAAGACGATTTTATTAGGGCTCAGAGAGACCAAGCATGCCCTTTAATGGAAATAAAATTAAAAATATGCCAACCTTGCAATACTCAGGAAAATTTAATTAAAATCAATGAAATAGTTATACTTGTGCCTTTCCCTACTTGAATGTTTATGTCTCTGTATGTAATATCTGTGTTATCAAGTTGAATTATATCAGTGGCAGTATCAATGAAAATGATGTCATGGAGTCAATATTTTACCATATGACCTCCTTTCTTTGCAGAATTTCTTAGTACTCCATCTTCTCCTACTCTTTCTCATCTTCAGTCCTGAATTACCTGGCAAAGTGATTTTCATCAGGAAAGGACAGCCCATCAAAATTGAGACTTTTTGCAGTAAAATATCACTCACAATGAAATTTTGCCCTGGAGGATTTTCCTAGCTCCCCCAGTAATGTCATCCCTGGTCAAAATGAGAGGGAGTCTCCCTATTCTCTTCAAGTTGGTAAAAATGGACAAACAAACAAAGCCATTAGCTGGAGTAATCAGCCTGGTACAGCAGCATTGCAGCTGCAAGAGCCTTTTCTCACCCATTTAATGCCCTGCACCTCCAATAACTGCTTTAAACAGCACGTCTTTTTTACACTCATCCTTGCTTACTGGAACGGTGTCACATTATTTAATAAAAAATTTATGGCACTGTTTAAGAAAGAGACAGTTTCTGTAGTCTGCAGCAGTTCTGGTACTTGTCTTGGCAGCGGCAAACCCGAGTCTGTTCCTGGGCTGGTGTTTCCCCCTGCTGCAGGAAGGTCAGCAGCCACCAGACTGTCACCCAGCCTGGCACAGCTCCCTCTTTCTCTTCCCTTCAGATGCCCAACCCCTCCTCCACCTTGGGAAGTGTTCCTGTCCTGCTCCTGCTCTCCTCTCCCAAGAGGGAAGACTTTTCAATCTGGCAGCTAGGGATCAGGCTCCTGGCATGATTCCCACCTTTTGCACCTTTAGATCTTACCAAGCAGGACAGCTGCCTTCCAGGCCCATATGCTCCGTTCCAGGGAGAATTTACCATTGAGATCATAAATGGCACATACATCAACTCACTTATCGGGAAACTTGTATGTTTAAAAGGATATCATCCTTATAGCCTGGATTGCAGGTTTCCTGCATCTCTTCGGTCTATATCAAGGCAGAAGCTGGAGCCCAAGTGACTGGAAGAGGCTGAGCCCCCAGCGTCAACAAGATGTTCTTGCTGCCTTAACCACTGGCTGCCCCTCGCTGCAAGCCCAGGCTCTATTTTAAAATCATTGTGCTTTGCAAAGCTCCCTCCCTGGGGTATGTATTCACTCAGAAGCCAGTAAGAAGCAAATAAGTTACTGCTGCATTTACTGACAGAGCACCAGAGGCACCAGTACTACCGAGTGCCATCAGGGGATGAGCACGTTTTTTAAAGCTCTTTTAAAACTGTGGCATCCCTTTGGGGAATAGGCTGCCTGTGAGGCATACTCTGAGCTGGCAGTTGGATTCCTTCAAGCTTTCTAGAAATGTATATGGTGTATGCCTTACAGGAATTAGCTGCAAGTGAATAGGTTTCTAGAATTTTATTACACTTCTGATAACCATAGAGCAAGCTGCTTAATTTGGCTACAAATTACAAACATGAAGGACTTTTTCCTGCGAAGGTGCTATGTTTGGTTGTTTAGGGACTTAGCGGGAATCAGATTAAAGGTAAAAATGTCTTTTAAGTTAGGTCTATACATAAAGGAAAGCAATACACGCCAGTGTTATCATTCCTTCCTGACTAATTGCTACAGAAAAAGAAAAGTTAATAACTCACCTTTCATCTGAACTAAAAGTTCTAAGAACAAGGGTGGTTAGATTAGAGCTTCTAGGTGTACACTTACACACACGTGTGCTCGCAGGAAGCAGAAGAATTCCCTTAAAGATGCATGGACTGGAAAGATATCATCACCTGCCTCGTTTCTGAGGGTCTTTGATTAGAAAACCACATGCCCTCCTACTGACCAAATTCAGAAAAAAAGGGAAATTCATAGAAGAAGAGATAAAACTCATCAAACCAGTGCACAGACAGTGCTATCACCAAGTCGAAGAGGCTTTACGGATGATGAAACACGAATGGTATGGCCTCCAACATCCTGCTTGTCTAAAATATGTTTGGTCTGTGATGTTTTTAGAATCCGTATGATTGAGAAACTAGAAAAGCGTCCTAACTGGAAAGCATTGGACTCATCTGTCAGTTCTTAAGACTCAGCATGGAGGCTGCATATGTCTGGAGGCACACCAGACGGCTTGCATGTCAGGCCTGAAACAGAGACGGGAGGGAGGAGCTTCTTAAGGCATACAAGAAGAAAACACATCATGCTTAAGTGTCAGTATTAAGGAATTATTTGAGACTTAAAGGAATCCTTCGCAAAATCTGGCGAAGTCAACATAATAGAGCTCATATTTTGGTGTTGGGCATGAATTATTGCAAATCACTAAGCATGAAAACAAATGAAAAATGTATTTCAGGTGTAGGAATAGTGAGAGTGTGCTGTCAGGTCCACTGGCATTTTTGGAAGTGAAGTGAGAAATCAAAGAGGCAAAGTCCTCTCAAGGAAGTTGAATCACTTGTCCTACACACTAAAAACAGAATAAGTCACCAGATTTAACTAGCTTATTAAATAACACTTCTGTGAACTATCCAGAGTCATTCATCCAGTACAGGCCATCTCTTCTGCTGCAGTATTCAACACCTAGGCAAGGGCTAAGTTCAGACCTCTTTAACCCTGTCCCAGCATTGTTGCTGAAGTATCATCACACCCACTGCAGTTCAGAAAGCATGGCAATTTTATGCCAAATTCACATTTACTGGTGTAAAATACATCAGCTTCCAATGAATTTATAATAGTAAGTTCCCAGTTACCTGGTTTTGAGGTGCAAATGTGATTTTTTTTCTTAGATGTAATTTTTATAAACCTATTTGAATACGTTTTGCATAATTTTGTGTGTACTTCCTATAAGGAAATTATTTAATTTTCCTTGGAGGTGCATGAAAGTTCAAAATATACAGTGAAAGATCAGTGTGAGCAGTCTGCTAAGCAACCTGTAAAGCACAATTATTTCTAATGCTTTAAAATACCTGTAAGCTAGGCTTGTCTTCTGTTTCACAAAGAAAACATTTCACTGTTTTCTGCATTTAAATATACATTTTAACTATGTTGACTTATCAGGTAACGCAGCAGGCTGAACAGGAACAAACCATTTTTAATGGTATGTTAATTGAATGGGATGCTAGAGATGCACCTGAATGACTTTTTTTTCCCAGATGTGCCCCAGCTGACTGATAAAGCTTCTCCTGATCAGTAGAGCCAGTATATATTTATTATATCCCTGTCTTCTGTCCATTTTTGCTAGTGAAAATTACAGAATGGCTGTGAGCTACCACATGAACTGTGTCTCTTATAAAAGTAAGAAAACACTGCAGTTTCAAATCCCAAGCAGCTCTTTCAAATATTCAGCTCTTAAAGGTAGAGTTGCCTCGGCATCTTCTCACAAGATGGGGATTCAGAGGTGGGAATTGAGAGAGGTGGTTTAGATGGACTCTTCCTTTTTCCTGGCTTGCACCCGGTTATTACTGCGATGGTGCCTCATTATTGTGTCATGGGAGCACGCAGGAATTTAATTGTAGAGCTTTTGTGTCAGTGTTCTTAGCAGTGGTAAGTGAGCGTTCAGTTTTCTTGTTCTGTGTCTATACAGTTCTACACATGAAATACTGCAATCATTGCATTAGACAATTTCTCTGTCTGAGTGGTCAGAGAGTGAATGAACCCACCAACCTGTGCCAGATTTTGTGAAATATTTCTAGAGAAGATTTATTGCCACTTATTTTTTTCCATGCCCTGACTTCCTTTTTTTCTTGCTTATGCCTCAGTTTTCCTGTCTGCCACCAGGTTGACAGACCTAGAAGGTGTACACCAGAAGCAGCAGTTGCACAACCATCCACTGTCCTGAATTAATGCCCTATAGAATTAGGAGAATAATTATGTTTGTAGACCCCTTCAACTAAGATTGTCTACATTTCTGGCAATCATACCAGTGACATGGACTAGGAAACTCATTCACCACACAAACTCATTTCACACAGCTCAACAAGCAGTTACTCATAATTGCTTGTAATCCTGCTGACATGAGACTGAATGAAACTCCTGACTTTTCTCACAAAGCCCATCTACGTGTTAACGGTTTTTAAAATATATATCTGAAATTCTGAAATGCAGAATTTGATAAGCTTTGATAGCTATCATCCCTTCAGCAAACTTACTGTAATTAATTGCTTTTCAATATATAATTTTTTCCCCCTTATCACGGGGGTCCTCCTTCTTTTTACACTAAGCTTTAGTGCAGAAGACATTTCTACAGATAAAGTGCATGAAACTGTCTGAATTTGTGAGTTAACAGCTTCTCATATAGACCTCTCACATTTATTGTTAAAAATACTTCGTATTAGCAGTAAGGAATAAAACCCAGATTTTTTTGGAAGAGCTTCTAAAAGAATTCCTGAAAACATTTTAAATTCTTTGTATGAATAATATGATTCAGAGTGTCACCAGAGAAGGTAATACTAGGATAGCATAAAATGAATGAAAAAACCTGCACTCTGATGCAACCATCTGGTTGTATTTTCATATTTTCCTGATAGATTTGACTATATTTTTACTTTAAATAAGTACTGCTTATTCACTTTCCTGGGTCAAAAGAGAAGGAGTTTAAAACACCAGAGCCTTTGTTTGCTGGTATCTTTGGGTCCACGCTGCCTGGTCCCTATGTGGTTTCCTAGGTGAGCTCATTAGTCTGTTAACTTTAGTGCCATCCACAATTTTTATGGGGTAGAAGTTATGCCATGAAAATGCCAATAGCAAATTCTAATAGGAGCAAATGTAGAAAAAGCAACATACAGGTTTATCTTCAATATTTCACATTTTTTCTTGAAAAACATTATCCCCTGGAAACCCAAAATTATTTTTTCAAGCAAATGTATTTGTCCTTTGCTATGACTGCCTTTCTACCAAAGGTATTTAGGCATATTTACCTGTCTTCTTCCATATCAAATACATAATCATTTTAAGCAGAGCGTGTCACAGTTATTTTGTAAAATAATAAAAAATGTTAAAGGTGTTTTGTGAATTTTCAAGATATGTAGTATGATACATAATCTGTGAGAGCCACAAAGATAAGGCTATTGTGTTCTTTCCTGTGCATGGTAAATAACAGGAGAATTGTGATCAAAAAGTAGCATATCAGTCATCTGACAGCATTAAATGAAGGAATGCAAATCTTTGTGCTTAAGAGAAATGTTTTACTGACGTTTCTGCTATCTTCCTGCAGAGGAAATGCCTATAGATATTTGATGAACTCTTTTTTTCTTGATAATTGTAATATTTTATTAGAATATTATTAATGCTCGTGTTTTATCTTTACTAGGAATACCTGATGGCTTTATTCAGATGTTCCTAGTTCAGTCGCTGTGGCAATGCCTCAGCAGTGCACCCATTACAGGAGGAGCACGGGGAAAATGGTGACTTGTTTAGGTTCACAGAGGGTGGGAGTGTTTAAATGGAAGGTCTGAGGGATGATTCCTCCTTCCGTGGTCCAGGTGCTCACCCCGTGCAGAGGTTGGGACACAGAAGTGTTTAGTGCCTCCTGCCTTTTGTGCTGCTGTCTCCTGGCGCACAGAGGTGAGCCACGTCCCCAGGCTGGCCAGAGAAAGAGGTGAGCTGGCAGCTTGCACCGTGAGAATGCTCCTGCTCCGAAGTGCAGAGCAAGAGTCCTGGTTTCGCAGCCTCTCGTTAGGTCCTCCTCTTGAGAAAAAACGCAGCGAAGAAAAGAGGCACTCGCAGTTAGGGCTTTGATCTTGCTTTCGTAAACAACTCAAAGAATTTGCATGGGAGCAGGCAACTATTGCATTATTGTCGCTAGCGAAAATACAAGAGAATAGATACACAAAGTGGAAGAGATGAGAACAGTTAGCACTCCTTTATTCCTTGTCAGAACTTAATCTAGATCAACTAAAATGTTTGCTGTTTTTGTCATGCCTCCAGATAAAATGTCAATGTTTACATACTCCTTCCTTTTAGACAAAAGATGCTTATTGTTTTTGAGCACCTGAGTTACTATCTATAGGAAATTGTAAATATGTAGGAGATGCCTAAGTTTATCCCATTTTTAAGTGTGGGTTTTGTGTTTTGTTTTTTTTTTTTATAACGAGCAGTTGCTTTCAACAACAAGCACTTTGTGTTACATGCGTCTGTGCTTTTCCTTATTTTGTCCTTTTCTTACACCATTAAAAATTAAACCAAAGTTAGTAAGATGAGACTCTTGCCCTACTAGGAGAAAAAAATGCTAGAGATACATTTTGCAGAAAGTGGCCTTTTAAAAAAAAAAATTAATTATCACATCGTCCTTCCTGATATTTGTTTGATAAAGGGTTTTTTAGTGATAAGTACAGCGAGCTTTGCGAGTGCAGTATTTCACTCCCACCCTCCCTCGATTCCCTACTTTGCGCGGCAGCCTCCGCGTAGCCAGCAGGTTGTGCGCCAGCAGATGAAACAGATGTTTAGGCCATACTGGAGTGGAGCGGCATGCTGCATCAGGAGCTGGATATTCCTCTTGACATCTGGATGCTGCTGGGCTGGGAAGCCTGCCTTAGGCCGGGAGGCTGCAGGAGCCTCGTGGCAGTAAACATAGGGTCCTTGCTGCTCTTTAAGCGATTAGTGCACTGGAGCAGCAATAATGCTGAATTATCGCTTGGTTGCGTTCTTCTAAGGAATCTTGGGACAAAGGGATAGTCAAGGAGGGGTATTTACTGTAAAGTCATGTTCAGAAAGACAAGACTAATTGCCATGTATTAAAAAGCTTGCTTTCAACTAATAGTAAAATCGTTATGAATACTTTAGGAAACTTTTTACAAAGCAGCAAGCAGATAGCTTACACAAAACCCTTTTTAATTTAAAATCACTAAGATGAGAAAACAACAATTTCAGCTACTTTCCAATTTCATGCTCTAGTCAAATTGTATGAAACAGACAAAAAAATCTGACTGAATACATGAAATTGTAGGTAAACTAATGTTCATGCCTACTAGAGGCAAAAAACTGAACTTCTAATAGCTGCAGGGAAGAATATTAGGTATGGAAGCTGTCTGACTTATGCATCGATTCTTTATAGTTTCACTTTATCAAGTTGAAAATTCTGCTGTATGTGCTGCTACAGCCTAAATTGTCTGCTGCAGCACTTTCCTTTATGATGTGTGTTATTTAAACACAATAGACATGGTATATTGCATGGAAATAGGTGTTTAATGTTTAGTGATTACTGGCTGTTGGATAAAATAGCATTTAGCATGGTTTTCCCCCTCCCTGCTCCCAGTAAATTTTTATTGTTAAGACCAATGTCTTTAAATAATGGCCCTCCCAAACAGAATACAGCTTTTTAGGGAGCATGAGGTAATATTTTGAAGAAGACCAGTTTGTTGCTCTCATTTAACCTCCAGTATTCTAGAGGGGTTATATTTAATTAACACTGGCTAAAGGCCTGACCTGAGAGGCAACCAAAAGTGATTGAACTGCATTTTCAGATCCAGGCTGTAATCTGTTGAGAAAGGAATAATAATAATAATAATAAAAAAAATTAGAAAGCACCATTTACTGAAATTCTTTCTAACTAAGCTGTATTTCAATGGGCCATTTAATGCTCAGATGGACAAAGGTATTACTTCAGTCATTGAATTGTATCAAACCCTTTCTCAGAGGCCCAGTTTAAAAACTCTACAGGAAAAGTGGCTTAGCATCATATTCTCAGAAGACCAACACTCAGTCTGTTTGGAAAGGGGAAAAAAAAAATAAAAAGAGTGAAATGAGGTGTGACACGGCCGCCAAGTCAGTGAGGATTTTTGCCTCTCCTTCCAGTCAGTGGCTTCACAAGGGAATTGTTCTTCATAAAGTAAGAGCTCCATATTGGCTACAGAAGGCCTTCAATTTTGTATGTATGTTTTTATTTTTTGTTGTGGTGTCTGTTTGTTTGTTTGTTTTGGTAGCTGTTACTCTGTTCCCTGTCAGATTTTGGCCAACCCTTTGTTCTTTTCTGACATGGAAGAAATATGGTTTTCTCTCTGGGGGGCTGAGGATCAGTACCATACTTTACAGGGTTAGATTTTTGACTCAGTGACATTGGCAAAAATTGGAAGTCTCATTTAAATATCACACACTCTGACACTGTGAGCTGAGTAGTCATTTCCTTTCAATAGACGCAATGTTACATATATTCTGTGCTGATATAAGATATTTAATGTACTGTCTGAACTTTAATTGTACAAAAATTTTAGGATATCTTTTTGAATTAATGTTTTTAGCAGAGAGTAAACTTTTCTTTCATGATTTTCATGCTGTCTCATGAAAAATTCCCAGCGGCCTTATAGGGTGATGGGGTGACATTGTATCTTGAAAACTTGTCAAGGTGCTGTAAAACTAATAAACCAACAGCTTTACTTCCTAAAGGGAAACAAACACAATATTGCAGAGACAACTGCCAGGTGCCAAATTATATCCATTGTCTTAGCCACTTGCAGTGATTGATAATTCATTTGAGCTCTAAGCATTCTTTCTTGGCGTTGTCCACAGCTTTACAGTAAATAGGTTGTGAACAGGCAGTTGCTGAGAGATTGTATTTGATTGTCATAATTCAATGAAATCAAAGCCATTTGATTTCCAAGGGGCATGATCTCAGGAATGATGCCTACATGAGAGTTCCTGCATTCAGGCAGCAAAGCAGAGAGAGCTGTTCTGATGGCCATTTCTAATTCATTACGTCAAAGCAGGAGGAGGTCAAAAGAACAAGAAACACAGTTTGCAAATGAAACAGAAGTGATCTTAAGAGCACCTTAATGCACGTGTGCCTGAAGGCACGGTGATTCTTTACTGCACTGGTGAATTTGTTTTAAGTCTGTAGCATTTCTCCAAATTTACATGACTGTAAAAGAGACTTTGGGATTGTATGGCTGTGCTGTCAGGCCATGTTGTGGTGGGGATAGGAAAAATCAGTAAGTCTCTAAACATGGATCTTGCTGCAGGTGTCTTCTCATTCCACACTTCTTTAGTTGTTTTTTGGGAGTTTTTTGGGGGGGTTGGTTCCCCCACCAGCATCAGCTTGAAAATTGGGGATGAAAAGTATTCTCTGTAATCCCTTTATTTTAGAAAAGGCATAATAATATAATATTAATAACTTTCAACAAAAAAAACTCTTAGTAAAATGGTAACTTCATCTTCAGTTTACATTTCCCATTACATTAAAAGTTTAAGTAGATATTTTAAAGCTGACAATACCTAATCAGACTCCCCCCATAACATGATGAATGAACCCAAATTTTAAATAATAGTGCAGGAACCACAGTATGCAAGAATAAGTCAAGGACAAAAAAGATCTGTCATTTCTCCAGAACACATTGCAATGTGATTATTTAGTCCATTCTTATTTTGAGCAGGACCTATTGTACATACTGTGGGACTCCTCTATCAAGTAAGGAGATTTTTTTTCTCTAAAAGACAAAGCGAGAAATGAAAAATTATAAATAATAGATGTTTTTGCTAATTATTTTCCTCAGCAGAAGTCTGGGTCTTTGTCACTGACTTATTTAACAGATCCTCTTAACATCTGTCCAGCAGACTGTGGACTTTATTAACAGACAAGAGACCCACCAGATTTAGAGCCTGCTGGGTGCGTCTTCATCTTCACAGCTGTGGATTAACTCAGACTTTCCAGAAGAGGACAACCATATGGGATAATTGGTGTCATTGGGTAGCTAAAAAAAATATGAAGAAACAAATGTCGTCCAAACACAATCCACTGTTTTTACAGCCACAATTACTAGTCTGTTTAAGAAATAAGAAAGGCAGCATTACACTAAAAAAAGAAAATCTATTCATATCTGTGTGGGAACCTAATCAGGCTCTTGTTTCCAATGACGATGGCTCCACAGTCGCACCAGGTCTGCAACAAGAATGCTCCTTTTGTGTGCCGATAATGTGGAAGCGATAAAATTTCCTATAAGAGACATATGTGTTTACATCATGAGATGTGTTATTTGACAAAACGCTTTGTTCTCTGCATATTTTCCACGCAGAGTTTCATGCTGAGTTGTTTTGCTGGAAAGCTTTGATTAGCTAGAATTAGTTGCTGAAGTAAAATAGACACTTTTGTTTTATGAGTCCTCTTGCTGAGCTGTAAATTATAGTAAAACATATAAGGAGTGACAGAAAGAAGTGCTGATTTGAACCTCTGACCCATGATCGGCATAAAAACATAAGATAACTCTTTCAAAGGACTACTGAGAGCCATAAATATTCCATGGTCCACTTAAAGTTAGGCCCTTTTAACAAAATAAAGCTGTTATTTTGCAGTACTACAACAATACATGCTGCAGTATCTGAAATGTGGAGAGATTCTTTTATTTTCGGTCTGGGTTGGCCATTAGCCACAGCAGGGCAGCAGAAGAGATGAGAGTGGTTTTTCTTTTTCTGAACCAGCGCAATGAATTTGTGGTCAGTAAAAGGAGTTGGTACCGGCAGACACTCAGTGGTGAAATTAGGTAACTGTTACTTTGCTGCTTGAGAGTGCAGCAATACAGGCATGTGTCTCTCCTAAGGAGATAGGAACCGAGTGGAATTCAGGGCCACACGAAAATTTCCCTGACAATATATATAATAGCAAGTGACAGACACTGAAATTACTGGTATTAATAGTTAAAAAAACCAAACCAAAACAAAATCCCCTCAGTGAATGAATATGGATAACTGGTAAAAGCATTCTTTTAGCTAAAAAATAATATTTTTCAGTAGATGCACAGATGAATGTGTAGGAAAAACTGAACCCTCCTAACTTCGTCTGTGACTACAAAATGTATTATTTGTATTTTCACAAATACAGTTAGCTTGTTTGCACATACTGGGTTTTAATAAATCGGAGAGCACATTAGTCAGCAAGCGCATAAATAATCACTGCAACAATCTTTGTTATTATGACATTAGTTATGATAATTCATTAGCTGCCTGTTTGTGTGGCACCTTAACGCCTTTTTGCAGAGGTATTTGGTGTATTATGAGAAGGTGTAGAGAATATTCACACTCTCTGATGAGCAGACTGCAGTAGGGTGATCTGTGGGTGTTTAAAATCAGAATGTTATGTCCACTCTGGATACATTAGGCATGAGCAAGCAGGGGAAAGAAAAAAATGATGCTTTTACAAGGAAACCATGTGCATATATGATGACACTTGGATTATGTAGAGAAAAAGAAGTATCTTCAATATATTATTACTTATCATGCTTCTAAATCAAACAGTTTGCCTAATTTTTATTCGAATTTCTTGTAGCTGTACTTGATCAACACCCTTTCAGATATGCCCATATAAAGCTGAATAATTCTCAGTTATTTAGCACAAAATTGTGAGTTAAGTTGATGTTGCATACTTGCTGGTTCTTAAATAGTAGAATACTATTTATTATCTCTGTGGTGGCACATGTGAAAATGGGAGAAGAGTCTGCAACATAGTCCTAGAAGATCTGTAAAACTCATCTTATTTTGATTTTTTAACATTTTTCGTAGAAAAACTGAGAAAATGCTACCGAGACATCCAAATTTCATCATAATAAATTTATAAAATACACTGTTTTAACAGGTAACAGAAACAAAAGAAAACATTCACTTTTAGCATAAAATAGTAAATATTTTGATTTGACGAGTTCTTGGTTTTTTCAGCAAAAGCTTTGATTTTCCAAGTTTTAGATTTTTAAAAATTCAAATAAGGGTTGCTTTCATGTGTATGTACAATTCTTTAACAATTTTATATGCACCTTTCCTCCTCTTTCTCCTCCTCCTCCTCCTCCTCCTCCTCCTTTTCCTTTTGTGTGGAGAGCACTGCTAGGACACAGTTGCTGAGCCTTGGAAGGTGTTTTTCTGGTGACGGCATCTGGCTCCTTGGCAGACTCCACAGGCCATAGCTGCCTTCAAGTTGCCCCTGGGTTTGTCACATGGTTAAACTGCTGATGAGTTACTTGGGTTGTCTCGTGGTTCTCGATGTCGTTTTCTGTTAAACCACCTTTCACTCTGAGGATTGACATCACAAGATTCTTAAAGCAAAGAGAAACACAACTTTTTTTTTTAATATCTATACATAAACCTGTAACTCCATTTCTTACCTTGATGCTACAGTAGAGTACTCAACTGCAGTGTTAGTCACTGAATGTATTTGGTACAAAAGACATACCAATACAAAAAAATGACATTTATATTCAAAAATGGGAAGGAAGGAGTACAATTAATATTACTTTAGAAACAGCTCTTGCACTCAGATTAAGGTGTGTGTGAAATTCTGGAGTAGGATATTTATGCTTCTACACTGCTTTTTGGAAAGGTTGCCTTTCCTGAACTGCTGGGAGTTATACCAGTGACACTGGGCTCAGGTCAGCACTCAGCCTGTATTTCCATAGTTATTACCTATGACACCCAAAACATGGGTGTGAACACTAATCTGTTCTTCCTCCAAACACAAGAAAAACTTTTTCAAACAGAGAGACTCTTTCCTTTAATCTGTTTGGCATCCATCTTATTTTAAACACCACTACACCAACAATTAAAAATAAGCAGTTCCCTTGAAGGTGTGATTTTTTGTTTTTGGTAACTTCTTTTCAGAAATGTGTGCTGAAAATAGTAAAGATGTTGCTGGTTTTGGTGAGCTTGTAAAAACCCTTTGTCATCAGATAGTTCTAAGTATTATTATTGCATGTTATGTACTCGGAAGGAAAATTCTGGTATTATAGCTTTGCAACACTACTTACTAAATATACTATGGAAAAAATAACTGCATTACCTCTTGTAGTGCAGGATTTCAACAGCACTTGCAGTCACTCCTTAGAGTTTTTCATCTTTAGAAACCAAATTACTCATTGTCTAAATAGCTGAACTTTCATCTCTATAAATAAGATATTTCAGCTTTGCACAATTCATTTAAAATGCTGACAAATAAGGATTCTCACTTGATTCTCAGTAGCTTTATTGTTCCGTTTCATTTACTGTAGCAAATGTATTTGTTGAAGATGTAACATAGGGCTTCCATTTTTAGTAATGGAAGACTTCAGAATTAATCAGGGTTCATAAAATTTAGCATTTTTTTATGAGAAAAGAAAATAAAAGGGTGAAAGTTTTTGGAACAAATCTCTTCTTTGCACTTCCAGCAAGCCACCTCCTACTGAAATTCTTTGTGATACATCTTCCAAGTATATCCATTGCATTTTATTGTGCCTGGCCAGCCCTCATCACCCACACTTTGATTATCTGCTACACTGAATATTGCAACCTCTTTTTCTTATTTCCGTAATTTCACATATGGCTTTACTAGAGTTTCTTCAGAATTCTGCTGCAAAAAATTAAATCTGAATTATATTCCCACTGCTGTGACCAAATGCTCCCTCACCACACAGTCAGCTGAAATGTCTCTAGCCCTTGCCTTTCTGTTCCTGGGTATACCAGTGCAACTGGTCTCGCCATCTCCTCCCTGAGATGGTGCATCTAAAGAAGCTGCCTCTCTTCTGTGCAGCAGTCGATCACTTCTCTGTATTGAACTGTCTTCTCAAAATCAACTTTTTGCCTAGGGCCTGTCCTGAACAAGCCCCTGGTAAGAGGGTTATGATGTGGATGTGGCTCTTGGGGACTGGTGCCGTGGTGAACATGGCAGTGCAAGGCTAATGGTTGGACTTGATGATCTTAGAGGTTGTTTCAACTTTAGTGATTCTAGGACTCTTTGGCCCATTCTGTGTTCCTCACCATGTGCCTCTTCTGTAACATTCGATTCTCAAAATTCTTCATTTTTATTGATTCTTTTAGACACAGATGCTGCAGCCTAAGAGAGAAGTATGAATATTCCTGCTGTGAAAAAAAAAAAAAAGGGAAACATCTGATGCATAGAAAGCTTTGCTTTGTGCTTATTTGCTGTTTTTATTCAGCAGAGAATGTGTCCAGAAATGTCACAGACCTATGTGCAAAAGTCACAGAGAAAAGGGCTTGAGCTAATGAAGGAGTTTTGGTTATTGAAAGCTAATTGAAAAAGCTAGATGAAAAAATGTTGAAACTTGTGTGTGAGAAGGATGTGTGAGCCTAAGGCCTTTGTCTTCTGGCAAGGCATGAATGAATACTGGCAGTGGAGGCAATTATCCTTCTGTGTCATGAAAATATCTCACGAAGGCATTTTGAAACTTAGATGACATTAAGAAAGGTTTTAACATTTGGCTCAGTCAAGATCATCTATTATTAGTTCATGGGGTTTTAGACAAATTCTAGATCATGGGTGATAATTTTTATAAGGAGAGTGAAATGGAAATAATTCATCAAATTCTGAAGCAGAAAACATTGTCACCATTGGATTATTATTTTTGTTGGTTATTCGATTATTCGTGAATTGTTATAGCTCTAAGCTGTAACAAAGGCTTAGTGTGAACTCCACTGTTTCCAGGTTAAAAAAAAAAAATCAATGTGCACTTGTGCTTTTCTGCACACCTGCTGAGTACAGTGCTCTCCTACTTGTTTGAAAATTTTTTAAAGTAGATGAACATCATTCACACTCATAGTGACCTCCAGCTTTCATAAACTCCCCTTGCATTTTTAGTTGATTACAGCTGGAATACAGTTTCAGTAACAAGTTCTTAAGTCAGTAAGCCTATAAATTCGTAGGTGCCTGAATCTGAGACTTCACTTGCCATTGCCCTGAGACTTGTGGCATTTCAAAATCCTTCTCTTCAGTAACAAATCTAACATTAGAAGAAACCTCGGTCTGAAAACTGTAAAGCTACATCCTTTTTCATGTACTTTAAGTAAACTGCTTTTCAAAATTGTTAACTATTCAGGAGGTCTCAGTAACTCAAAATCAACACTACTTATATTTAGACGCAGGGAACTGGATTGTAAGAATCTAACTTAGTAACCTCTGGAAAAAAGTAAAAAACCAGGCTATACATTTTTACGGCTTCTTAAAACAATCATGAATACTTGATGGTTTTGAATATCTGATTTGTAATCAAGGGCCTTCTGAGTCAGTGTTTGGCATAAGGGTTATGAAATGCTCTTACTACGTGATAGACATAGATCAAAAAGAAGATATATTTTAGTGTTTGAGGTAGTTTAATTTTTTTACTCAATTGTGACATAGTTGATAGGTTAGAATTTCAGTTGAAAAAATTCCATGGAATCTTTTGCTTTTGAGCTTTAAAAGCTAACAGTCAACAGTCATTCAGTGTTTGGGTTTTATTCCTCTCCTTAATCTTGCAAATAAAAGCTTCACAACCTGACCATCTTAATGTGAGGTCCTAAATTGCCATTTTGAGCCACAGAAGTGGTATTTGCAAAAATATCCATTTTTCCTTCAATGGTGGCATGCGCATATTTTTTTCCAGCCTGGCTAGCTCCCCATTGAAACTGACATTTAAAAGTTCTAAAGCCTCCCAGTCCACACAGCAATGTTGCTAGTGCTGGTGTGAATTCTTGCAATATTTGTGTTTGTAGAACAGCTTTCTTTTAAGCAAACCAGAAAGCTAATTACTGTTACTTATTTATACATTTGCTTTTATGTAGTAAAATGAATTTATAGAAATGCCAGGCTAAAGCCAGTACTAAGACCCTGGAATAACCCAGTCATGAATTATCTATACATACAGATATATAAATGATAAAATTTCTTTTATTCTGTCTCCCTTTAGAAACATTTCTTTCTGACAGGATTTGCAGTACAGCCAATACAGCCCTCAACACCCTGGGAGGGGAGTGGTGAAAAATTCTAATTTTATTCTACTTTTCCTGTTTGCATTTCCGAAATCAAACAGTTTCCTAGATAGTCACTAGAACAGCCCATTTTTCTTGATGTTAACCCTTAAAGTGCCATGGGTGTTTCTGTTGCCAGTCCTGATGGGACTCGGGTCACCACCAAGTCCTGCTCTGACTGGTGTCACGTGTCTCTGTCCTTGCGGTGGTCTTGAAATATCTGGCCAAGAAATTTTCAAGGGAAAATGACAGGGATGAGTCCTTTGTCTCTGATTCTCACCAGACAACTCCATTGTAAATGAGAATAAATTAATTCTCCTCAAGCCAAGTCTGTTTTGCCCATGATGGTCACAGGTAAGAGATCTCCCTGTCTTTATCTCGACCCAGGAGCTTTTTCATCTTATTTTCTCCCCCATCCTGTTGAAGTGGGGGAGGAAGAGATTGGTTGTCTGGGCAGCTGACAGCCAGCCTAGGGTTAACCCACCACACTATGTTCGTTGCCATAATTGACAATCAACTTTTATTTTCTGTGAAAAATGGAATACTGTAGAAAGAACAACACTTTTTTGCGCTGATGTCTTACCTGAGAAGGAAATTCTTTTAAACTTTAGTTGATAAATCTGGGTTTGTTTTTACACAGAATTCCTTTCTCACTCTTGAAAGCGCAATACACACTACAATAAGTACGAAAGTTTTAGTCTACTTTTAGTAAAATATAAGTATTCTCCTTCAGATAGTGGAAGAAGATGTTAAATTGGTTAATAAAAGAAAAAGTATTTATAAACAAAGTACAGAACATTGAGAAAGCCTTTATAATTGTTGGGTTTTGTCTTTAAATTGTATTCAAGTTTGTTGTGTCATCTCTTTCATAGTGTAGAGCCTGATTATTCCTGAGCTGAGAATGTGAAGGATTTCTACAGTTTCTGAAATGTGCTTTTTACTCTCATTTAAGGAGATCATCCTATTAAGCAAGCAGAGGTTGACCTGAAGAATATGCTAAAAGGGATAAGATTCCTGTAGCAGGGGGGAAAACCACTTACTGTTGCATGAAATGCTTCATTTTCTTTCTCCAAGGCATCACCAATAGCTGGGAATTTTTTCTATTTTTTATCTTTTTCTTTCTAGCATGGGAAAAACGCTGGTACCTTGGCCAAAATATTTAAACAGCATTGATTTCAAAACATTAATCTGCCATCCTTTTGTAGTCTCATTGTGGTACTGAGAAGGGGTGGAAGGCGGCAAACAAACAATAGTTTTTCATTTGTCACCCTGAGCTGTGACTCTGCCCCTCCCTCACACGTTTGTCTCGCCTCTGAGTCACTGAACTTAGAGTATTGTGTAACTTTCATTTCTGTCGAGGCTTGTTATATTAGAAAAATTGTTCCAAAGAAAGCAACAATTATGACATAAGCACATCTGGCTCTTGCAAATTATTCTTTATTAAGCTTTCATTTAATTACATGTGCTGAAAGGTCTGCTTTTGATTACTGTAATTTTTTTTATTTGTCCATCTGAATGATAGTAATGTTGGAAATTACATACAAACCACCTGGCTTTTTTCTCACTAATAAGGCAAAGTTTATATAGATCTATGTGTAGAAAAGGGATTGGGATCTTCCCTGTTTCTAGTAGAAGATTTATTCATGATGCCAATTCAAGGTGAGGGTTTAAATTTGGTCACTGGAAAGAAATTAAAACTATTTGGTTTTGTTCGGTAAACACTTTTTATTGGTAGGAATTGTTTATTTTAATATAAAATTTTATTATGTTTCAGTTAAACTTTTCCAAAAGTTCTACTAGAATTTTTTTTTATATTTTCATCACTACTTACAGGAATTCATAAGGCCTAGATTCCTTATTAGCATTTATAGAAGTTATGTCACTGTACACAGAGATGGAGATATACCCTGTTGCCTATTTTAACTTTGCCTTTTGGTAGGAAACTATTCCTTTGGCAGCTCCCAGTAGAGTTTCTGGAGTTAGTGGTTAATTTCTAGGTAAGAAGAGAAAGACCAGGAGTACTGTTGTTTCTGACTGTACTGTCATTCTGTTTACCAATTTTGTTTCTAATATTCTGGCACAGTGTAACTTTTTGCTCAATATCATGAACAGTGTTAGCAAGGAGGAAAAAAAATTAAAGAAAAATCAGCAAAAGTCAAATGATGAAATAGATATTGGTGTTTGGGAGTTGTCCAGTCTTCCTTTGTATTTTCTCTTTTTGCAAATAGTAAGATGGGAAGCCACAAGCAAGAGCTGAAAAAGATTCTTTATGAGAAGAAACACCAGAGCAAAAGAGAGAGAGGGAAAATAGTACATTTACAGCTTCTTTTTGTAGGAATTTTGCAGGACTATATGTATATCTTCTTGTCTTCCAGCAACTGTATGCAGCTCAGCTGGCAAGCATGCAAGTTTCTCCTGGAGCCAAAATGCCATCTACTCCACAGCCACCAAATACGACAGGGGCACTTTCACCCACTGGGATGAAAAATGAGAAGAGAGGGACCAGCCCGGTAACTCAAGTTAAGGTATTTTTCAGTAAAGGAAAAAGTCCATGTTTGAAAAGGAGAGTGAGATCAAATGGTCTTTTTAATTGTTTTACAGTTGGAAGTTGAACCATGTTACAGCTCTCCAATATTCAAATAAAGAGTTCTGTTTCAGTGCTGTATTATCAGTATAGAGAAGGGAAGAGAAAACATTCACTTCTTGTTTCCAAAAATACCAGGCGTTCCTCTTCCTACCACAGGCAGCACAACAGATTCATCAGTAAAATGTGATATTTTCAAGATTTCAGTTTGTAATCCGGTAACATGCATAAATGGCATCCATTTCATGAATTGTTTCACATTGAACTCTTGAGTGTCTTAAAATGTGGTGCTGGCTTATATTGTTAGGGTATGAGAGAGACTGTAGAGCTTCTAATTATTTTACAAATCTCTAGCTGTACTTAATTCTACAGTTTTGGAAAAGCCTCCTATAAAAATAATATGTAAGTCAGGACTCCGGGGAAAACACGGTGTCGCTGCAGATTGATTTGACTTTTGCTGATTTCACACAGCTGCTGACAAGCGGGCTGCTCCGCGCTGGTTTTGCGCCATCGCCGAGTGCTTGTGCCTGCTTATTGTCACTTGCTTGGAACCAGGCAGCTACAACACGGCATTTGCCAGCAGCCTGGAATGAGCATCGTGCTCCCTGTGAAACCCGTGGAGCAGCTAGGGCCTTTGGGTGGGACTGGCTGGCTTCCCTTGTGGTTAGGAATTTCAGGAGACCAAACATGCTCAGAACCAATTGACTTCAAACTGTAAAGGAAATAGGTGTTTCACCAATTTGAATGATAGTGATGTAAATGCAAGACTGTTAAAATAGATCTAAAGGTTGCGTGTAATGACTTTGTGTGGAGAGAGAGGGATTTTTTTTTTTTTTTCTTTTTGCTGGCTGCTGACACCTTACAGACAAACAGTCCTTAGCCTCAAACCAGCCTGAGAAGATTTTACTCACTTGAGGTGGGGGTTTCTTTTTTTTTTTTTTCCCTTTTTTGACATGAGAGTAAAATATCATTTGTTTTTTCATTATCATCAATCATCATGGTAAAATGTGGGTGAGTAGATATTTCTGCCTGGGCTGATAAATTTCCATGACACTTTTTTGCTAGGCTGAGAGTACTAATAAATAAAAACTATTCCATTATGGCCAGATCTAACATTTATTTAGCAAAGCGTTCACTTTACTTAGCTGTAGATGTGTATTAGCCTAATATTTTACCTCTTGTAATCCAATGCCAGGCTTGAGAGCAGTCAGGGAAATTTACCACATATGCAGAGTTTGTTACAGTCAATACAGAAGCCACCAAAAGCAAAGCCCAACTGTTTCAGCAAAGTTGCTGTAGTACAGTGATACCTAACACCAGTGATTTATGGTATTGAGAATATACTACTGACTACTTTAATGTGAAAAAGTAATTTCAGTAAGCGAGTGAGCCAAATGGACCTACACCAAACCAAACCTTTACTGTATGAGTAAAATTTTCCCTGGTTAAATTCAAGCACATATCTTCTTGAACTAAGGCCAGTATCGTTCCAGGTTCGTGGCCAGCTGAGACCTATTACAAAACTGACCACATGCAAATTCTTGGGGATTTCCCTACATAATGTAACTTGAATGGACAAAAGTATAAGTTAATAAAAAGAAGCCTTTTAATGATTGTTTTTATTAAGAACATTACTGCATTCAAAATATTAAAGATGAGCTACAAGTGCTTTGTGTGGACAAATACCAATGGCTGATGAAGAAATTATTAGTATAAAAGCAGTACCTATATTCAGTCTTTGCAGATTGTTACCTTTGTTAGACATGACAGTTTTGATGGTCATTGCTTAACAAATCCTCTATATTTTCTCTGGTTTTCAGCAGTTTGTAGAAAATACATGCATTATTTATAGACCTAATGGAATTCTTTTACAGAAGCCAGATCTTTCAAAAAATGGTGATAGGTTGTTCTTAAGTCAGTGACCAGGGTGTTTCCCAGGTTTTTGGTTGCCTTGCAGAAATTAGGATGCTGTCCGTGTAGTACAAGCACACAGGTTTCTGGCAGTGTTTAGAGCCTTTTCACGATAGTACCAGTACTAGACGGAAAACTGTTTAAACACTGAACACTGTAGCATAGGTTCATATGTGGACATGTTCGTGGTACCTAGTCTGGCAGATTTAATAGTCTGGACTGGGCTCTGAACTCTTGGAAAAATTTATTGAAGCCGCGTTGTATCTGTGCAAGGAAAGAGCCGATGTATAAACACCCCCACAAAGCACCAGGACGGACCAGATCCCTCTAGGTCCCTTGTACCTTTGAGCTTCTGCTCTGTCTTGGACATTTGTGGACACTGCAAGGCCAGGAAAAATTAAAAAAGGTCACGCAGTTTTATGGGAGAAGTTTAAAACTGGAGATACGATGGCATTGTAAATACCTGTTTGTTACATTTTCGTGTTTAATGCATTGTGTGTGACCAGATGTACATTGCTAAATCACTGCTTGACAGTAAGGAGAATGGAAAAGATGAGATACTGTGATGTATTGTTATATTTTGACATAATTCTAAGCTTCAAAGTGATCAGTGCAGTGTTTTAAAATATGGGCAATATTCTCTTCTATCCAACATAATTCTGCTCTGGGCATATTTTAAATGAGAGATCTGTCTTACTGGGCTCTTTAACTACAGAAAATCACCGTTTCAGTTTTCCAAGTGTTCTGTCCTGCTTAATGTATTAAGTAGAAGGAAGAAGCTCAAAGAATGGGAAGAAGGTTGCATTGAGAATGTCTCTACTGATCAAGGAAATTAATTTCTTGAATAAGTCTTCCAAAAGTTAATATAGTTTTTAGACGGACCTATTCTCCTACAGCACACAAACAAGATACATGTCAGAGAGAATTTCTCCCACAATTGCATATGAAAAGAATCAAAACATAAAAGTGCTGATTCTATATTTCCATACCCTTAAAAAATGTTCCTTGTCTTTATGCAGATAAAACATACAGATATGCTAAAGCTTGAATGCAACAGAAATAACTACAGAATACGGGAATTATACAGAAGCATCAAACAAGGAGCATAATAGCACTTACGTGGAAAATATTCTTAATTTTGCATAAATCTGTCAAAAAATATGACATTTGAATAATAAAATATTGTAAAATATACAAAATTAAGTAGTCGAAAATAAAATATATTTTGAAATGCATATAGTATGTAGTCATTACCCTTGTAAGGAAAGGAATTTGAATTCAGTGAAATTCTTATCTTGTATTATGAGGGACCAGCATAGATTATTTTACTAAACAAAACATGCACTCTGAATTAGATGCATGGAATGCATAAGTTAGCAGCTCTAAATGTGGGCCAAAGAGCTGTCAGGGTTTCCAAATGATTCTTTCATAGTAGTACTTTTGATTCCTGAGTTTCTAATACATTTAAAAATAAGCTACATAACTTATTTTTATAGTGCCAGGAACTTTTCAAATAGAACCAGTGCAAAAGCATTACTGAGCTGCTGGAAATTTTAAATAATTCTTTGTAAATGCCCTAGGTTAATTTAGATCTCTGAAAACACATTAGGAAATTAAGCTGTAATGTGAGCTAATTCAAATTTTAATTTGGCAAAAAGAATGATCCAGTCACATAGTTAATGTAAATAAGAAGCATAACACAGAGAAATTAATGAGGTTTCCTTTCGTTGAATCTTAAAGGAGGCAGATAATTAGCTCCTTTTGTTATTATTGCTGGAGAATGTGGTATTGTCTTCGAGGTGTAAAGTAACTGCTGCTTGCAAAATGATGCGTTCATCTGTCTTTTCCTAATAGTTATTTACATTAAACTCTTGCAGGATGAAGCAGCTCAGCCACTGAATCTTTCAGCACGACCCAAAACAGCTGAACCTGTCAAATCCCCAACATCTCCAACACAGAATCTCTTCCCAGCCAGCAAAAGCAGTCCAGTGACAGTGACGAACAAGAGTGGCATCCCCAGCCCGCTCAGTGGATCTCTGGGAAGAGGATCCTCTTTAGGTAACTAATCTGTCCTGGGGAAAGGCAAAAACAGGCACATTTTCTGCGTGAAAACCCAGCCTGAACAAAGTTCTGTACTAAGTAGATACTTGGGCCTACATTTCTGTTTAAAATGGGGAAAAAAAAATACAGTAAAGATTTTCAAAGAACACTTGCCAAGCTTTTACAAGAGTATCCAAAAAGATGTGGCAGTGATTTGCATCTAGGAGAAATACAGCAAAATAAATACATCACGTAAGAAATGCGCATGCATACAAATATACCCACAGAAGTAAATAAAGATGCATATATAAAGCGTGTTAAAAGAGGTTTGTATGAATACCTTTCCTAAAGGCATTACTGGGTGTATACACGCAAAGTTAACTTTTGAATTTTGACTTCTGGATTAAACAAACCAAAACCTATCTTTACATACACATAGAGCCTCACAAGACACTAGATATAATTTTTTTGTTTTTAATAAAGATAGAAAAGCATCAGTCCAGCCAATTTATGTTATTATTTGATCATGTTTTTATTATTTGTTCACCCGTCTGTCAAGATTTTGTTGATTCATATGGTTGCAAGTAGGGAATTTTTGACCTGTGTTCAAGATTCTTTAAGCTTATTAAGTGATGAAACAAAATTGGCCTGAAAACTATGTATGAAGACTACTTTAACCAGTCAAGAAACAGAATCAAGAGCTGTAAAATGTAGATGATCAGCCCTAAAGTTCAAATAGTAAATTTTAACAGTGACTAAATACTTACTACAGACCACTTATTCACAATCTGTAGCTCAAGTGTACTTGTAAAATATATAGAAACACTTGTGAATAATGAATAGATATGTTAAATACATATATTAAATATATAAAAATTATGGGGTTTTTTTCCATTCTCAAACACTTGGGAACATCATGATCTCTGAAAGATATTTTTTGCAACTAGCTAGATATTCTACCTGTTAATTTATTTGCAACTATCACTGCACTACCTAACAATAGAAAGTGGCTTATCAGTTTGAAGTAAAAGACTATTTCAGAGAAATGACCACAGATAACACCTAAGGTATAAAAATTTTTCATGTAATGTCATAAAAAGTTTTGGTCTCAATCCTTCAGTATAAAAAAAGACAGGGAAACATTATCAAAAATCAGCAAGCAATGTAGGTGCTTTTGCTACCTTTTTACCATAAATTTAGATGATTAGGAGTCTAAGTCTCTTTAAAAATCATTCAAATATGGTTCCAAACTTCCTTAGTGTCCAGAATGGAACTTGTTGAAACAGTTCTGAGCATTGGAAATTTTACCCAGTAAGAACAACACTTTTTTTCTCTAATGTATTATTTTAATTTTGGAGAAGGAATTTTTTGAATTCCCTAGCTAGAATATGCATGCACAAATCTATCCATTTGCAGTATAGAGAATACTTCCATATAGGAACAGGTGGATCACAGTTTCATCACAGCAACTAAAACCAGTCACAAAATAATTGCTGTCTTTAGGCCTCAAATCAGAAACTGTATCTGGGGTACTCATCCTCATAACTGCATTTTAAGATGTAACAGGAATGTTTGCCTGAGTTTGATGCATGTTTAAAAGTTTCTTTCTGTTCAGAGAGACAGAAAGGAAAGTGCTTTTTCTATACTAATTTAGAGCTTTATATTCATGTGATAACAAACTTTGTCCCCTAAAAGTAAATGTGAGTGCCCTTTCTGAAATGGAGAGATAAATGTCTGGAGTGATGGTTCTCTCTTCAAAGAAATTCTAAGAATTGACATAGAGTTTCATGGCCAAGTAAATGAGATTGTTTTCTCCTTTGTTAAGTTTATTAGTTCTTTTTCATACCTCAGAAGTCTTCCACTTTAGACTTCAGAATATTGTGGTCTTAAACACATATTTAACTTTGAGTCCTTGAGTATGCTCAGATACCTCTATGTGAGGCTCCCCCAAGGCCTCAATTGTTGTATTTCTAACTGCAAAAGTGGTGCACAGGCTTATCAATCACTTCAGTAGAGTAATTCAGCATTCAAACAGACAACAATTGCCACTTCTCCTCCTTTTGCAGATGCCCTAAGAGTGTGAGAGCTGAGTTCGTACCCCAGATTCCAATTTGGATAATTACCTAAATAAAATATGTTCTCTGTTTATAGATATCCTTTCCAGTCTTAATTCACCTGCCCTATTTGGGGACCAGGACACAGTAATGAAAGCCATTCAAGAGGCTCGAAAAATGAGAGAGCAAATCCAAAGGGAACAGCAGCAGCAACAGCAGCCTCATAGTGTTGATGGAAAATTGCCCGCCATGAATAACATGGGTCTAAACAACTGCAGGAATGAAAAGGTAATGTCTCCCATTTCCCCACGGTCTGTCACTCACTCTTCTCTTCCCTGCAAATAGCTTCTTATTTTTATATGAAATTTCTTTTTAGAGCTTTTAGCCATCTCCGATTTCATGTTAAATACACCTTGTCACTTCACAGGGCTGTGCTACAAACTTCTCTAGGTTTACATGACAGCATTCAAACCCACAGTGCTGTGCACTCACGTGGTGAAGCTGCAAGCATGCATAGAGCAACATGGAAAATGAAGTGGTTGAAGCTTCCATTGTTCGTGGTCACTAGATTTGCAACTGTGCTTTTGAGAATGGCTGGATTGATAAATATTGAAAAAGGCCAGCTATGTACTAGCATGGTCGAGTATGACAATGCTATTGTATGTATTTTAATGTGCTTGAATCTGTGATTCAGATGCACCAAAGTATTTAGGCTCCAAGCAGTGGACTTGGCTCTCAGTTGCAATGGGCAATTAGAGATCCAAAGTCTTTGGTGAATCTTGGCCATAGTTTCCAAACACTGAAGTGAGATGGCACGCTAAAAATGGTAAATGAGACAAAATGTTGAGGGACCAGCTCTGGACTGAGTGAGACATGATCCAATTTACAAAACAGCAAGCTGGAATCATATTCGAAAGGTGAGGAACAGTTTTTGCCACACTTGCTTTAAGGACCAGTCAGAGGACAAAAAAATCTCTTGGAGAATTCACTGTAGCTGTGGCCATTCTGAGGTCTTCAAGATGTGCTCCAGCAGCAGGTCCCTGCATGTGCACCAGGGCAAGTGAGCAGTGGATCTGGTAATTGGCTGAGCTAAAGGCAGCCCTCTGGATGAGGAATCCTTCTCTCTCAGCTTCCCCAGAGGTGGCACGTGCTGCAAAAAATACAACACGCAAGTTATTTGTCACCACTGACACAAAATCAGTTACAGACCACGGTACTTGTTCCAGTTAACTAGAAAGGGAAAAACATTATCCCAGTGATCACTCAGGCATTGGCAAATAGGAACAGTTATGATGCAATTTAGTAATGAATGAAAAGAAAAATGACACGTTAATTAGCCCATAAAGCAACTAGTGTTTCAGACTGTGTGTTAAAACAGCCCAAAACAACAGGTAGTTTCAATATCTATAAAAATTCTGTGATAAAGGTATATATTAGAGGGTAGGTTCTTTGTTTTTTTGGGTGAGGGAGGGAAGGTTATATTGTAGTCCAAAGACTAATAGGAATTTTGTGTCCCGGTTGAGTGTAAGACTCAGCAGAATATCACCTATAAATTAAACCTTTAATTTGATGATGTGATCTTTTCTCAACCCACAAGGGAATACTTGATAAGTGTTTTGTAGCAAAGCACAAAAAGGCAAAGAAATGTTGTAAAGAGACCCATTAAAGATGGATACATACCTTTTAATTTTATATTTTACCTTGATAGCTTTTTACAGCACTCAAAACAAGAGAAAGGCTTACTGTCTGTTAAAAAGGTTTGTTAAAATGTTGCCACACAGGATAAACAATGCTTTTCCAAGTCAAATTCAGAGTCTAACAAATACTTATTTCAGCTAGTATTAGTTTAAATGTCATAATTGAAAACCTCATTTAATACAGGTAGATATTATGAAAAAATATAGAAATTAATAAGTGATCAAGCAGGCCATATTCAGACAACATTCTAATTGTAAAGTCAGTGTTTGTCTTAACTAATCAAGAGGCAGAATACTAAAGCCTGAGTTATAAAATTAAAATAAATGTAACACATACGAACAGTATTAAGAGTTTATAAAATCGTGCTTATTTTAAAATATATTTTTTGAGTTTCAGTGGCTTGACATTTTAAAATATCTAATATGCTATAAGGGCTATTAAAAGAATTCTTAACATTTGATTTGACTTTGAAAAATAAGTATAAAAATGACATCCACTTACTTACTGAATCCCTTCCCTGAGTATTTTCAGTTTCATGTTTATGTCTTGTACTCAATATAACAAGTTTCTATTTCATCTTTCAAATTTTAAAGCAGAGTCAGTAAATAGTGAATAATCTGAAATTTCTATTTTGTGCTGGTTACCAGCATTACACAGATTGATGTAGAGCTTCCAGATTGAGGTTATACATCAGGCAGTGAGAAGAAAAAGAAAATTTTTTTACTTGCAAATATAGCAAGAGTGAATTGAAACTCTTTAACAGAAACAACATCATTCTCAAAAGCCATTTTTATGAAGAGACTTTTCATGGTAGCACTTGCAACTTTTAAAACCTACGAATAAAACAGCAGCAAGGAAATCTGTTGTTAAGTCTCTCAGTGACCTTATGTAATCCTGCTGGGTTTATTTATTGTAGCAGGTACTACAGAACCATTAAGGCAGGAGAAAGTTGTAGTATGTGCTCTGGTTTTACCTTTGGTGTGCTAGTCTCTTATCCTCACTCCATAGATGCAAGAAAATGCAGGGGTTGCAAAAGAATAGGATATAAATCAGTGATTTTAAGTGATGATATAACCCCACTCTTATCCTAAAGAAAATAAAAGTATTAATTCAGTCATGAATACTAAGGAAATGTATTTATATTTTATAGCAAGTATAAAATACATTAAAACCAGAAGCATCCTTTGTACAAACAGAATTCTAGAACACTCTTCTTTCCCCCTTCACCCTCTGCCTTTCAATTTTTGCATTATGATATACTTCTTTTACTCTAAAAATGATGGGCAGGATGATCAAAATGGAGGTGAGGGAGGAGGAATGCTAGATCACTTCAATTAGAGAAACATAATTTTGAAATAATTGTATGCCAAGAAGACTGCGTATAGTTTCTGTCATAATCCCACTGAAGCTTTGATAACAGTTGCAATTTTGGATTGGTTTCTTTTGAAGAATCAGAACCCTGTGTTTTCAGGACCAAATTTTCAGAAATTGGCTTCAGGTAATTAGACTTGTAGAAATGAGTAGCTGGAAGCTGGCACCAGAAAAAGATGACAAATTAATTGCCTGCAGCTGGTTTAAAAAAGCTATTGAGTTCTGGTCAGTTACTGGCCTTCAAGTTCAGATAGTTGGTAATAGTTTGTTGTGCAAATGATTGTGCTCACAAAATTATGTACATAACTTCAAAGCCTGGGCTTAGGCCTTTTTGAAAATGTGTCATTTAAATCTCAGAAAGCTTTGTATTTGGTTACAGACACAGAATTGAAAATTGCCTCTGTTCATATTCTGCTGTTCAAAAAAAAAAAAAATCTACAAAGCTTTAAAAGTGCTCACAGAGATTCACTCATCAGAAAGAGCAAAACAAAAACAGGCAGCACTCTGGGACAGCCCAACTTTGTCATTTGCCGAAGCAGTAAGGTTAGTTTATACTTTGGAGATGATGCCGTTCTGTGGAGTTATTTCAGTTTGTGTGCTGCTGTGGGTTAGGATAGGTAAGCACCACACAGCTGCTCGCTCACTCCCTTCCAGGGGGATTGGGAAGAGAATCATAAGAGTAAAAGGGGGAAAATTTGTGGATTGATTAGTATTGTTTAACAAGTATAGCAAAAGCTGTGCATGTAAGCAAAGTAAAACAAGGAATTAATTGACTACTCCCCTTTGTCAGGGGATGTTTAGCCATTCCCAGGAAAGCAAGGCTTCAGCACATGTAAGTTACATGGGAAGACAAATGCCAAAAATCCTGATGTTTCCCCTTCCTCCTCCTCCCCCAGATTTTATTGCTGAGCATGATGTCCTGTGGTGTGGAATATCCCTTTGGTCAGCTGGGGTCAGCTGGCCTGGCTGCGTCCCCTCTCAGTGCTTTGCACACCCCCAGCTTCCTCTCTGGCAGAGTAGCATCTAAACCAGAAAAGGTCTCGCTGTAGCAGCCCAGTTCAGCAATAGCTGAAAAATCCCTGTGCTATCAGCGCTGCTTTGGTCACAAATTTAAAACTCAGCACCATGTGAACTAAATTTAACTCTATGTGAGCCCAAATCACTAAAATGCACGTGAGGCAAAAAACCACTATAACAGAGTTGAGTTTTTCTACTCCACCTCGAGTGCAACAAAAAACTCAGGTGTGGTCTGACTGAAGAAAGGGAAGAAGTACTGATGCCAGTCATTTCACAGAGTAAACAGAAACACTAGGGAAGGGGAGAGAATTAGGAAAATGAAGAAAATAGGCTACAGAACTTTTGCTATGTGATAGAGGCAAAAGTAAAATCATACAAAAATCGCCTTTGTTTAGAGGATATGACTTTTTTCCAGTAAACCCCTGCTTACCCTCAACAAAAAAGAGTACTTAAACAAAATCTGCATTTCTACAGCTACTTGTATTTATTTTAGTATTTCAAACTACCATCATTGCCTAGAAGATTTGCTTTGATTTAAGGCTTTTAATGAACCTGAAAATGCTATATAATTTATAAGAAAACTGACATTATCTTTAAAAGAATCAGATCCTATCTTTTTTGTACATAAAGCATGCAAATGCTGACAAACATGCTTCAGAAAATCTTTGTATAAAAGATATAGGTAGAAATGTGACTGGAGAAAAATATATGAATTCAAGATAGAATATACACGAAATCAATAATCACAACATATTTGTATCCCTACCTCCCCATTTACTTACCATGAAGCATATTCATCAAGATCTGAGAGTAAGCAGAATTTAATATAACATTTTTATGTTTATATGCCTTTGCCACTCTTTTGTAGATTTTCAGACAATTTGCAGTAGGAAAGCAGAATTAGACCCCAAAATAAATGACATGAGTCATTGCCTACTTCCTGGGAATTATGATACTTTATCACCTCTTCTAATGAGCCTTTTACTCCTTTCTTATTTCCAAATCAAAGTTTTACAAGTTGAATCCACGTAATTTATCCTAATATAGATCACGGTTTGTATGCAAAATGTGTGCATTCTTAAAAATGTGCATTATTCACCCCCTGAGATATTACAGTCTATTGATCAAATCCATATTTAGGCACTTGGATTTGACTTGATAAGCCATAACGACCCCTTTGGAGGTGTTCTGCTCTGATGTGTTTAGGGACTGTTAAGTGTCTGGATTATTGAGACAATAGAGTGTAACAACTCCTCTGGAGCTGTTACACTTCATCATGTTCGTGAAGCTCCTGCACATGTGTGCAAACTTGGCCTGATAAAAACACTTCAGGAAGTCTTTGTAGGAAAAGTCACTAGTCATGCATAATCTCCTTTGGGCTGCCTACAGCCTTGCAATGGCCCCAAGCATTGTACTGGTTTTTTTTTTTTCTGAAGGCAAGCAGTACTGGATTGTGCTGCCGTCAGTTTTTTACCGGCTTTTTTCTCCCCATATATTCAGCATTAGAGACAGAAGAACTGCAGTGGCAGGAGTCACACTGTCTGTTCTGCAAGTGCAGGAGATGTCTCAGACAACCACAAGGAGAATCACTTGTTACAAGCATCCCTGTTATTAGTCATTTCTCAAGTCAGTTAAAAAACCCCAAACACATAGTTAAGAAAATACTTTTCCAGTGCGTTCTGCCTTAAATTCTCTTTTCTCTTTTTACTGAAAGGAGCCCTGACCAACCTTAAATTTAAAGCATGAATTAATTGGTCATAAGGGCCTTGTGGATTCTTTATAAATCTTTATGAATATGTGGTTTATATTAGCACGCAGTGATCGATTCTTCTTAGCTTTTTTCTTTTAAGAAGAGTATTTGTACCTAGTACATAAGAGGTCATCGCTTATATTTCAGTTCACTGTGAGACATAACAGAAAGTGTAAGCATTTTCAATTGGATCCTTATTTCTGTTGGTTACATCTTAGTTCTACTTGTAATTAAATGGTGACTACCTAATAATTAGACAAAAAAAATGGATAGCAATAACAACAGCAAATGATTAGCTTGCAAAGTTATTACTTTTTCTATGGTACCATCTCCATAGTCATTGTAGCAAGTTATCAGTGTAACTTTAGAAAGGTCTTGCCACCCCTGGCTTACACATAGGTATAATGTAATTTAAGTATTTAGATGCTATAATAGAAAATCTGGAACTGTATAGGAAGGAAAAAAAAGACATTGATTTACTTGAGGAACTGTTAATGTGGTCTCACTTTCTTGCAAGAATATAGGCAATTTATTCAACTCAGTGGGAGTGTATTCCATCTGTCTAATGAAGAGTCTGATTTCTACAAAGAGACACTGCAACCGGGAAACTGTTTTTCCTGAGTACGTCATCCTGCTCAGATGACAAACCTTCCCCTGGGGACTTTCTGGGACGTAGAAGTTGCATGGAGACAACCTCTTTACAGATCCGTAGTTTTAGAACAGATAAATGACTGGTCTAAGTTAAACGCCCTAGAATAGGGAAAATTTTCAAATACAGATCTCAGCAGCCTTCGTACTTCTTACAAAACAAATGTCCTTTATACTTGACTGTGAATTTGCTCAATTTAGTAATCTACTTGTGGCTGTACATAATATATGTAAGCTAAATTTTTTTTTTTTTATATTGCTGTTCAAAGTTAATTTCCTAAAGCCGTATTTAGACATCAGCATTTTAATCTGAAAAACCTTTATTTGAAAAAAAAAAAGAAAGAAAAAATATTTGGTTCTAAAATTTTTTGAAACTGCAACAATTTTGCAATTTCCTTTTTAGGCTTAGGGCTTATCCTAGCTACATGAAACATGTGTCTTCATTTTATATCAACTGTAATATTTCCTTAATAATTTTGAAAGGAAAATAGTGACTCAAGTAAAAATTTTTTGAAGTGGCTGCAATGCAGGAGCCTAAGTCCCACTGAACTAGCTCTGAAAATTTTACCCCAAGGCAGACAAGGAGATTTGTGGCTGCGTACACAGTAACAGTCTATTTTCAGTGGAATTCAGCAGTTTTGTATCCTTCTCCAGCTCTTTTTATGATAATTTGGACAATTCAGAATTTCAGCTGATGTAATACTGCCCCCTTTTATTAGAACTGGAAAACATGCTGGACCTCAAACATTTAGTTTTATAGCTGGAGAAATTCTGTTTATTTATGCTGTTGCTTCCAATATTTGAATTTGCATGCCAAGATAAGATAAAGCATGACATACATATGTGTTTATAACAATGAATAGGGGGAAAAATAGTAATGATTCCAAGCAACATATTTTTTCAGGGTGTATTGTGTGTGTTATGACTGGGCTTCCTAGGCAGCGTATCCCTTCAGGGAATTCCCTGCTGTTTTTTTCAAGAAGTTCAGGTGTAGCTGATTTCAGCTTTTGTATGAATGTCATATGTGTTTGATTTGGTTTTCTAAATCAGTGTATTTAGAGGATAACAGTAGGGCACAGGGAGCATTGCCATTTTTGTTTTTCTATTGTGAGTTCTGATCAGGAATTAGATGCATCTTTGAATAGCTGAATGATTTTAATATCTCTCAGACACAGGTAAGTATTGCAATGAATTTATGCTTTGCAGCTAGAACTTTAACTGTAATTTGAAATTAAATTCAAAGCATAACATCTTGGAAAAAAGAATTAATCCCTGTGTCTCCAACCATATCTTTTAAGGAGAAATGTTTCAATTATAAAGTAAGAAGGAAATCAACTAATCTGACTTTTATATAACTCTGAAGCCTGTAATGTATCACTGGCTTTTGTAGATATCACAGGAGATAAAAACAGTTTAGAAATTGTGCTTATACTCAGAGAACTGTTTTATCTGATCTCTATCTATTGAGTGAGAAAGGTGATGGAAGCTGTAACTGCACAAGCACAGAGGGGTCAAACACAGCCATAACACGGGTACTCAGGTTCTAAGAGTTATGGGGGGAAAATACCAGTGCTAACATTAACCTCTGCAGAGGAACACAGCTCCATTATCAAGGCCAGGTTTATAATGGGAACCAGGTGCAGAAGGCTGTGGGTATGAAATCTTGTCAAGTCCATGCCCTCAACTCAGGAGATAGAAATATTAAAGCTGCTCATGAATCGTTAACTTTGTGTGTGTGTAACACATGATGCAGCCTTTAATTGATCACATGCTCAAATTTACACCTATATAGTCACACTCATGCCTATCAGTAAACCTACTAAATTTATTTTTTTTCAGATTTACTTTGTATGCTATGAGTAGAAAGACATACAAATAATGTATTTGAAATTTGCACATTAAAAATACATGTTCACTGAAACTGTGAAACTGACAGTGAAAAGACAAAAAGAAACAGTGTAAAATCTCTGGCATATGTAGGTCAGCTAAATTTGCAGATAATTTAGCTTTGGTGACAGCTTATGGATCCAGTTTACACCTATAGAAGAATTTGCTGTGTAGATCTTTATTTTTTTTAAGCATTTTGCTCAATTACCTTACTTTCCAAAACTGTCTTTATAAAATTGGTAGTTTGTGCATTTCAGTTCCAATGCATTAGATGTACAGTAAATGCTTAGTCCCTCAAATTATGTAGAGGCTGGTTAAAATAAAATCTAAATTACTTTTTTCTATTGATTAAATTATCAAAAACAGTTGAGTGAAAAATATGCAATCTTTGCAAAGTACAAATCATGGAAATTTTATTTTACCATAAATTAAAAAAAAAGTTTGGCCAGTCCAATGGTGATGTACATATGTAAGAAATTAAAAAAAATATATACCTAGACATAAACAACCTACATGAAACATTTATTTAAATAACTTTGTACACGTAGAGATAGAGGCTTATGCGTGTTTATATACACACACACTGCATAGTGAAGAAGATTCCCATATTAGGTGCAGTTTTAAAGTTTTCCATGCCTTCAGTCCAATCCCAAGAGCACTTGGTAACAAAGTACTATTTTCAGGAAAGAAATCAGCACAAACTTTTGGTATCAGGAGCCATTTTTGCATTTGAATATTGGCTGCTAGAGGTTTTGCCACTACTTCTGCTTAATAGTGTGCTTGCTCAACACAGTTACGGGGTTTTATTTCTGTTGTCAGGGCTACTTGAAGGGGTTGCCTAACTGCAGGTTTTAGACAAAATTAATAATAATATTAATTATAATAATGATGATAATAGTAACAGGGATGCGGCCCCTTTCTTCGAATGCTTTTCCAGCTCAAGCAAAAAATGCCAAATACACTGCTTTTTCACTCGCGTGGAGTATTTCAAGTGAAAAGGATAAACACTTTGCCCCATTTTGGTCTTCTTCCTTAAATTTTGGAGCAACAGAAAATTCAAAAGGAACAGAATTAGATTAAAACATGTTTCAAGGATGTGTTGAAAAATTTGCACAAACCAACAAGGATATTTTTTTCCAAAAGATGATGTTCTGTCATAAAGGATAGTGTCTTTCTGATGACTGAAACAGCATAATGATCTTCTTATATACAATACATTCCCCAAGCTACTCAGGAGAATTTACAGATATGTACTGAAATTTATTCTGGTTTTTTATTATGCTTCTCCACAAAACAATAAAGATAGGTTGAAAGTTATTGTTCAAGCATAAATTTGCTAGGACAGGAATATATTCATTGATTTAAATTGTGGGTCAGAATGGCACCTGCACAATCCTATCATATCACTTCCTCAACTGTCCTGAGAACTACGGAATATATTTGCATATTATTTCTCACTTAGATACAAGCAGAGACATCCGCAAAAGTTACTGCCATTTTTTTCCAAGCTCTGTGTATTCCTCTAAGCAAATTTGCTGCACCAAATGCATTGCCAATATAACTCTCTACTGCAGTAGATAAAGTACAGCAAGGATAAATTTGGATTGCTTTCTCTGATACTTCATTACTTTCTAAAATTAAAAATGTCTCCTGTTTCTCGAGTGTCATTAGGCTGCATCAATAGGTACGATAAATTCAAATACACTCCCTGTTGTTGAAGGATATTTACTTAGCTGCCTGTTTGTGGGATTATACACTACTTCGTGCTGGCTTAACTGTTTTGCTTCAATTGAAAGAATAAGCATGCTAACAGGTAAAATTGTCTTCTTTCATCTCATGAAAAGGCTTGAGCCAATAATGCAAAACAGTATTTGCAAGTGTTTGTTTGAAATCTGATTAATGGAGTTTGACCATGCTTTGTTTCTTTTCACAAATATTCATGCAAACAGGTTTTTATTTCTGTGGGTGTATTTACATATGAACATGGACATTTGTGCACAATTAGGCTTTTGCAGTTTATGCCCAAATTGCTGAACCCCCTCTAAATAAGAAATGGAGGCTTTGATGCAGCAGCCACTGACCAAACGAGGAATGCAGTATCAGGGAGATCTTCCAGCCCCTGATAAAGTGTCAGTGCTAATTATAGATCTTTACAGCAGCTCCCTGAACTCTGCAGCAATTTAATCTAGGGGTGATGAAGGCCTTGCTGCACTACCCCTTACCACTGCCATCTTTTTCCTACCAGTAGTATATCAGAGGGAGATTCATTGGGTTTTCTGTGGTGTTGAGGCTTTCAGATGCAGGAGCTGATAGACTGAAGTAAAGGCTTTTCATTACCTCGGAGGTCTTTGAGCTGAGAGAATTCCCAGTTGCTTTTTTTTTTTTTCCTTTCAGGTAATTTTAGGCAATGTTGCAATACTTATAATTGGTTCAGGCATTGAAAACAATGTCATTTGTCTTAACTACACCACAAATCACAAGCAGCAAACTATTGAACATTTAAGTACATAGTTCATGCATAGCTTTAAAAAGTTGGGTTGTTAAAACACTGACATTCATACATGCATAGAAATTGCTGAACCTCCAGGGAGTAGTTTAAAAAGATAAGAAATCCTCTGTTTTTCAGATAAATTGTTCACTGCACATGGCTTGTTCATCTGTAGTCACATAATACTAACTTCATAAACAGGTCTATCTCAATTGGAAATGTGTAATAGGGTAATAAATGATACTCAGCATCAGATTGCTCATACTAAAATCTTGTTCAAGTCATAGGAAGCTGTTATAACACTACTTAAAACCTAAAGTATGCCTAACCCACAAGCTGAAATTGCCCAGCTTACATCCTGAAAATCTACAGACAACATTAATTTCCCAGTATTTCACTTTTATTCCTGTGGCCTCTAACATGTTGCAATTGCTTCTATAAGAAAGGCTAGAAAAACATATCAAATTTCTGCTCTATTCCACTTGCTGACATTCATTAACTGAGGGAGAACACTGAGACAAGGTTTTGGAAAGATCTCCCTACCTCCACCCGTTCCAAAGCAATTTACTAAACAGCCAGTAAGAGAAGTGGACACTTGTGGTTTAAGGTCAGACGTGTGTTGCTCAGTAGCTGGTTTCATGATTTCACTGTTATCTTGCCAAGGGCTTCTTGAGACAGCAGGCAATGTGTGCATTATCTCCCTGCCATTTTCTTTGCATCCTTGAGTTCAGTTCTGAAGTAACAATTTCATTATAAGCCTCCTATTTTGATGAACTGTCTTTTCATATATAGAGGGATTCTTGCTTGGTGCACCCCATTTTTACTTTCTTGTTCCGTTCCATTTCTAAAGCACAGGAGCAGTCTTTGCTGCATTGTGGATGCCGGTGCATTTGTTTTACATTCTATTTAGAAGCCATCACTGGGAGGATGTGCATTAGAGCTGTGCACAAAGTGAGTCAGTGACACATCATGTACTGTAAAACTTCTTGGTCTGTCAGAGGTTCAGCAGTTTGCCAAAATGTATTCAGCTGCCAGCTCCCTGCCAGAATTCTGTTCCTCAAGCTCTTTGAATGCTCATGAATAAGATTAGGTTGTATGTCTGCATTCTTCCTCCCAAGGGATTCCCCTTTATCAAGGGATTACCTGCGTGACCTTGGCATAATTCCCATGTTTTATTCTTCAGTGTCACCCTACAGATCACACAATATCATGGCAATGTCTCATTGACGAAGTGTATGTCAACTCTTAGCTTCCATTCAGAAATAACCCACAGCTTAGAACTACGAGGAAGGTATTTTCCTGTAAGTCTGCTCCCACCCTCTTTCGTGCAAGGTTTATTTTTCCTCTTTCACTGCAAGGAACAGGCTGAGTTAGAGTATTCCCAGTTACAGCCTGATGCTGTATAGACTGGGCTGCCTGTGAGTATCCTCGGCACTAACCAGCACGCTCTGCTGTGCAGGATTTCCATTCCATTCGGTCCAGAAGCCATCCATAGTTTATCAGTATGTACTCACTTGCATGGAGAGGCAAAAGTAATGAACTGCAGAACGGGAAATTTGTAGTGCACGTGTGAGTTAGCCTACAAGGGAAGGTGATGAGGTGTACTACTTGCTTGGTTTATCAAGTGATTTCTCTTCCTTTCCATCCATGCCACGTTACTCTAGTTACTATATGTGTTATGAGAACATAAAGAATCCAGTTAAAAGGGGAAAAAAGCGCCCAATTTCTTGTTTGTGACCCCATTTAAGTTCTAATGTAAAGCTTTTGCTATGTTAAGGATGCATCTCAGCACATGTGCCTCTGAATCAGGGACTGCATTACTTAATCATCCTTCAACTGTTATGAGATTCTACTGCTGCAGCATTAAGAATGCTGCTAATGTGGTGCAGTCTATGGTTTAGGTAGTGGAAGTCTCTAAAATCCTCTTATCACAAGGGAAAGGGGGACATTTTCTTGCAGTGTTTGCAATGGTCTGCTAGTTTCAGTCTCCTTTCCTTTTTTTCCCTGCTACTACTCTTCCCTGTTGCTTAACCTCACCCTGCTCTTGCCAGGGCTCTTGTAGTGTCTCAAGAAAACAAGATCTTCATTGCTGTTATGTGTCACTTGTTAATTAACTAATATTTTTTAATCTCTTTTTGTTAATTTGTGGGTATGTTCTCTACACATTTCATTCTTGTTGCTAAATCTGCCTTGGATTTGAGTTCACAGCTGAATTAAATGCTGACCATTTTCCATAAGCAAAATACACAATTTATCACATTTCTGATTGCTTGGAGTAGCAAAGGAATAGAGATAGAATTGAAAACTGCTTTGTGAGTTATCAGTCACATTTTTTTTCTTTAATAATTCTATTTTGTATCTGATGACAGAACTCATTTAAGATCAGACCATTTTAGACTGTGCTTTGATCCAAACCAAAACAGTTATAGTTCCTGAGATGAAGATCTTTAATAGATTTGAAAGGCAAGAGCTATCAGAGTTCAGGACATTGCCTTTTCAGGGCAAAGATGCTCTCAGCAACTTTGGCTGCAGCTCACTGCCTGCTCAGGGATGCAACTATTTGCAATTCTGCTGTAAAAGTTGCAAAGGCTTTGAAAACAAAAGGTGCCCCTTCCCCTTTTATTAAACTGAAACATTTTAGTGCTTGATTTTTCAGCATGACCCCACAAACACCTGAATCGGAAGTTCTAAAATATTATGGACTGTTTGTGGGGACCAGTAGGTTGGAAGGTGAGGGATTGGACAGAGCTTCACTGCTGCATACAATGTCCATGAAAATGCACTTTGAGTCTATCACAGAGTAGGAAATGAGAGTAAGGGATCACATCCATTCCACAGATAGGAATGTGAAGATCCTATAGTTTAAATGGTGGATTTACAACCAGATAGCTCGAGAGTATACAGCTCTTTCCTTCCTTCTGGCATCATCCCTTTCAGTTCTCCCAATATATAATCATTTGAAATTCCTCTTAAGTCTCTGTTTCTAAACCCTAAGAAGCAGCAAACCTGAGCCTTGCTGTTTGCATTCTTCTGATATCAAAGCCTCCTCTCCCAGTGGGGCCCTTAGCCATAGGAGAGGTTTGAGGGAGGAGGAAGAGATGTTTTTCCTTCTCAGCTGCTGCTCCAGATTGGAGGATGGGGAGGGGAGAGGGAGCAGACATAGTTTTTAATATTCAAAATGGAGGCTGGGATGTGACTGATGCCTTAGCCAGATGTACTGCTGCTTATCCCTGTTTCCCTTAGCTGATGGGGCAGCTGATTTGGGGTTGGAGCTGGGTGGAGGTTGGTACCTGGTGATGAAGAGTGCCCATCCTCTCAGGGAGTCAGGGAGAGCCTTGTTTAGCCTGTTTTTGCAGAAGCTCACACCCTAGAGGTATCTTGTACTATAGAGCAAGCAGTACAAAGATATTTTTCTTTATGTTTAAAATCTGTGTTACAGATTTTCAGGAAGTATTTATTTATTCTTCAAATTAGCTGAGCAGGAGAATTATCTAAACAGAGATGGATTTAGAGATCAGCACAATGAAGCAAGATTAAAAAACCCTTTCCATCTGAATTAATGAATTTCAGACCGCTTTTCATAAACTAGTTTTTCAGAAGTCATCTGTGAAGCCTTGTATGAAGAATTTTTAAAGGTAACTTAATGGGATGGAGAAAAGGTTTAAAATTATCTACAGGGGCTGTTGCAGAAGATATTAAATATTGATTTATCTTGGAGTAAGAATCATACTAAAGAGTGAGGCTTGTAGTCAGATCAATTTATCTGGAATACAACCTATATGGCTGTATTTAGTACAATGTCAACATGAATCTTAAACAAGTAGATATGAAAGGTTGATCATTTAATCTAAATCAATTGGTTTTCCAACTCTTCAATTAAAAAAAAAATCTTAACAGTTCAAACTGAACTGCTCCTAAATGCTTCAGGTGGTTTATCTTAAAAAATGCTTCATTTAGTCAGTCATACTATATCATAACCCTCCTCTGGGCATCTTGTTGTAAGCAGGAACAAAAATACACAGTCCAAGGCTTTTCCTAATCTTGAGTTTTCAATACTTCAAACTCTCTTGAAAACCCAGTGTAAATCATTCAAGTAATCTGGCAAAAAACACTGTAAGCAATTTTCTGCTACTTGCCACTGCTGCTGCACTGCCAAGCTTTTGGTCGTAATATAAAAGTCAGCTCAGATTGTTCTTAACCAGCTAAAACTGATCACACTCCCTTTTCAGGCACAGATAGATGCCAGTATGCCAGCCAGTGGTACTGGCTAAAATATTTTTCAGAATGTGTAAGTGTACATAGGTCTCCAATGGGAAATCCTTTATCCAAGTGTGACATGAAAGCAGGATGTCTCAGATAATTTAAGTGTTACATTTGCTTTTGTTTGTACTGTTTTCTTTAAACATATTCATTAGAAAAGAGCACAGCCTTTAATGTTCCATGACTGAAAAATCCATCAAGCAGATTTATGGCCGGGGCAGTGTGGCATAGCAGCCAGTGGACTGGCCTAATGCTCAGAAGTCCTGGGTTCAGTTCTCAGCTTAATCATTGACTTTCTGGGTAACCAGAAGATAATAATTTCCCCTCTCTGTGTCTGAAGATTCAGTTATAAGCCTCTTTTAAAAAATGGTTTGGGTACTATTAATGAGTAGTGGTAGGTATTGCAATTGTCTACGTGTATCACAAGAAAAAGCTCCAAAATACTGATCGCTTCTCCAGAACGGTATTGTTCCCTTCCCTGTGAGACACAGCTGTAAAACATGATCACAGCTGTAAAGTATACAAGTATACAAAGGAGTAAGGAAAGTATGAGACAGGAAATTCCCTCTTACTCACAGATTGTATTTGTCCAGAGAACAGCAAAGAATCTTCCACTGGAATGAGGTGCTGGAATGTTCCTTCAGTGAATTGCATGAACTTTTCCATATATGTCAACTAGAGTGGGTGAATAAGGATAGGGAAAAAGAGAGAAAACATATTCATGTTTTAAATGCAGAGAGATGTAGCAGGTCCCAGTTTATGCTTATCCTGAAGATGAGGTCAAAAATAGGTCTTAAGTGAGACATAAGTGGCTAATTTGTGGGTGGAACCACTACCTTTGAAACGCCCTTTCAAGGTTGGTTGTTAAGGTATAAAAGCGTTTTCTAAATTGTCATGGTTGCCTCAAACTGAAGAGTCCTTAATGGATATCTTATCTGGGAAACGTGAGACAAGTTTTTCATGATAAAAACAAAAAAAAGGTTTATTAAATCATTCTACTTTAAATAAAAAGCTAGAGAATAGATTTTTGCCAGTAGCATTAACCATAGATGATTAGCTGTTTTCTCTTTGTATATTGCAGCAATAAAACCAATAAAAAGGGTGGATTTTATTCCACCCTTACATAGGCAGTCATTTTGCATTTAAGATGGTTTCAGGTGCAAGGGTTGCTGGATTCTGCATGGAAAAAAATGCATAGCTTTCTGTTATCCTTTTAAAACACTCTCTCTTACATTATTTTGATTCATAATTCCTTCATGGAAGGGCTACTCCTTCCGAGAGATGTAAATCTCTCCCAGTTTCCAGGAAGTACATATTTGCCTGCATTTGTATGTTGGATGTCACAAAGGGGACCTTTATCCTACTCTATCATGGCTTTTTTTTTTAGTTTGGTTTGGTGAATGAGCAACCTGATCTAGTAGAAAGTGTCCCTGCCCAGGGCAGGGGTGTTAGAGCTAGATAAGTTTTAAGTTCCCTTCCAACCCAAACCATACTATGATTCCCTGAATTCATAGTGTTCATAAATCCAGTTTGGGCTGCTTTTTCCATGAGTATAAATTTTTAAAACATAAATTACGAACAACTTAGTTCTTATTGTATTAGAAAAATTAGTAAGTAGATATAGCATTTTCACTGATGCAGAGTTATTCCTTCACTTCAGCCAGGACATTGTTAATGCAAGGTCTTGTCTGCTTGCACAGATCCTTACAGGACTGTGTTCTTGGCTGTCTACTGTTTTATTCCTGCACAAGAATAATTCTTCATGCCAGAAGGTCTTCAACCTACCTGTCTCAAAGAGAAAAAAGAATAATCAGTAAGAAGGAGGCAGCATCTTTTTGAGCCCGGAAAAAGCCTGTTTAATTTTTATTCTCAGATTCCATGTAAACATAAGAACTACACACTTTGGCCCTTGTTCAGTCAAGTGTATTAATCCATTCTTAATATATTTCCCTGGAGTTAAGTACTGAATCTCCATGAGGCCTCTGTTGGACTGGAGTGGAAGTATTTGGCGTATTACAAGATTAAGGCCTATATGAAGCTGCAAGAATTTGCAACTCACTGTTTTGTTTTCTTTGGTTTTTTTATTTTTTTTTTTTCCCAGTTGCATGAAGATTAAAGACAGGAGCTAGTTGAGGGGTACATTTATATTATCACAGGCATTATGTACATCATACTTGATATTGTAATCATGCAAACAGTAATCTTGCCTTCCTGACATAAACAGTAAGCAGCACTTTTTCCTGAGGCTGAAATAATCAGAGAAAAACATGGCAGTGATGGAGGTACAAGAGACAAAACACTGCATAATGATGCTATTATCATTGTTCCATTGTCACCCATCCTTATGCCTCAGTGATATGTTCCTTTTCTCTCTGAAGATAACAAAAGAGGCCTGAGCATAAACAGAGCAATGTATAAGCAGCAATCCTAAATGCAACCCTGAAAAAGTATACTTAAAATGCTACAAAACAAAAAAAAAAAAATCCTGATAAATACAGAAAAAGCCTACTTAATCTTTATATGCATGGTATGCAATTATGTATTTACATCCAGCACAAGGCAAGGCATATACTTGAAAACAGTAGCATTTGGTGGGATTTTGTTAACTGCCTTGATTGCATTTCTAATTCTAAATATGAATATGAACATTTAAGCCCAAGTGTCTTTTGCATCACCAATTCTAACTACTTCAGGTGTCTTCCTGAACACAGGATAGAACAGGCATACCTACAGGCTTGTGTTGGTTATAGAGGTAAACACAAGGGGTAGGTACCCCCAGTGACTCATTCACGATGTCTGATCTGTAATTCCAAAGCCGTGGAGGATTTACCCCAACAGAACTACTCAAACCTACAATTACAATATAAATACTATTCATGTTTGAGGATCGCTGTAATAAAATGCATAAAACTCAGATTTAGATTTTCCCTGAAGTTTAGTTCTTTAATTGTAAAAAATACTGGCAAATAGAGTATTTGAAATATTGGCTTTTAAACCTTTATAACTATTACCCACGTGTTGAGTAGGAAAAGCGCATTTATTGCAATTTGATAATTGATTATTGCATCATGTAGTCCATGTTTATCAAAGCTTTTCCAGTGTTGTCTGATGGTGTCCAAAACTCTGACAAGTGCTTGTCATAAGGAACAGTTGAAATGACGGAGTGAAAGTATTTATGAGAACATCATCTATCTTTCTCTTAGCTTTTATACACTTAAAATTAAATGTACATGCATCTGTTTACATGTGCTTGAATTTCCATGGTGTTCACAAAGAACATCAGATTGCTTCTCAAGATGTTTGACCAGTGACGTGTGTGCATGTCTTGTCTGTGTGTGTGTTTTCTGGGCTTTTTTTTAAGACCTTTCTTTTTCCAACTCTGTGTGTGGAGAGCAGCTGAATTTGCTTTGTGCTGTTGAGGTTTGCAGAACACCGCAATGAAATTGAAATTGGTAACTTGTTTTCTGCCTTTTTTTTCCATTCCAAGAGAATTGTTGTGCTGAACCTAGAATAGTTTTGCTGGTTGTTACACTGCTGTGGCCTCTTGCTAAAACTGGGTTTTCAGCCTGGAATATATTACTAGGTGATTAAGAGAAAGGAGATTCATATTTTGAGGCTAGTAATCAAATTCTGTTCTGATTCTAATGCATGACAGTACTTTCAATGAAATTTAGTCAGAAGCATAAAAGTCTGGGGAAGCATGCAGATATATGTACAGAATCATGGCATTGTCTAAATTTGGCAAAATATTTTTTTCACTTTTATGGCATTTAAATGGCCTCCTTTTTAAATACATAGTGAAAATGAGGCCATAACTGACAAGGTCCAACCACCTGCTAAATTAAAGTGAAATATGTATATATATTATTATTCCTTTGTAGAATTTATTCTACTAGGAAAAACCCCCTTTGTTTTGCCACGTCCTTACACATTTATTCTTGTAAATCAATGTTAGAAAGTTGAATGTTCATTCCGAAGGTCCAAGAGTAGCTATTGAATTGCTTCCATTAGTCACTTTACAGCATAGAAAAAAACAAACCACAGTCCTGCTATTTCCTAGTAGAAGTGCATGTCAATTGTAATTTGTGTTTATTTTTGTCTGTCTCTCAAAAATGCACATGTATGTGTTTAATTGAAAGAAAATGTTGGGGTTTTTTTAAATGGTTGCGTTCAGATTCCTTCTAATTACAAGGTAAATAGATTTGATCTGTACCATTTACCAGTTCTTCCTTAAATCTAGTGATGTTATAAAAGAAAATTAAGTTCTCTCCCTAGAAGACTCCCAGTTAATCATCTCTGGATGTTGGTCAGGAGGGAAGGGAGCAGCAGAGAGGACGAGGGAATTTCTCTTTGACTCAACAGTTGAACAGCTTACAGTCTGGAACATGAGATTTGATTATCTTAGCATGTGTTACTACAAATGTTATTAACAGTCATAAAATTATCCAGCTTTTTTTAAAAAACAAGTGACAGACCAAGCTTTGGACTCTTTCTGACCTCTGGCAAATTCTACAGCTGTATTATGCAGAGTGTAAAGTTGTAACTCCTTTTGTTTGCTTTTCATTTACTAGCTGTTAATTTAATGGATTGTCCCTTTGTTTTTCGAGGACCAGTTTCTCATCAGTCTGTGGTGGAATCCCACAGTTCGTCTGATTTTTTTTTTTTTTTTTTAAATATTTACCTTTTAGTTGAAGTGTAATTTTACTGTAGGCTGCTGTATGAGTTTGCTGCTGAAACAAAGAGTTAATCAGGAAGGTCTCAGATACTGCCATGCATCATGCCTTTGTACATGAATAAAAAGTTGGAAACCGCATGAAAGCAGTAGTTGGGTTACCACACAACTGGATATGCTTAAGTCTGAACGCTTCATAACTCTAACTACTGGGGAGTTGCAAACTTATAAATAACCTTGCAATTGGTTAAAACCATATTAAAACCATATGAACAAAGACATAAAGCATTTGGTTAAGGGGGCTCAGTAAATGCAGTAATCCTGTTGAAAGTAATCTAACCAGGGCAGATCCATAGCTTAGGAGTGCTTGCAAGGATGGCAATAGTTATGGGGATGGCAATATTTCATGTGTAGGAGGGCATAATATCCTCCTTAGGTGGAAAGATTTGCTATCAGTTTTTTTTTTTTCCTTTAAAATTTTTTTGAATTGATACACTTACTATTAAAAGCAAGCTTCAATGCACTGAAGTCTATAAACGTCTTAGTATCTGCGGAATGCTCCTGATAATCACAGAATTCATTTAAATCCCTCTTATTTGTGTTCAAGATCAAGATGGCTACTGCTCACACTAAGCTAGCAGAAGCTCTTGGAATTCTGATCCTTAAAATCAGGCTTCCAAAATAATTAGCTCAAGAGAATGTTTACAAGTAGGCTGTGTGCATTGTCATTTACTTATCTGGTGAAATTTTTTTGGCTTTAGGCCTCCAGTTTAAAATTTTTTTATAGACACTTTAAATTTTGATTAAATTGAAATTTTCAATTTTTACTCCAGAGCTTGGGTCTTAAGTCTCCTAATGTGACAAACACTATGAAATTCTGTTGTTGGACAACTTTGGAGTATTTTCTGCTTGTGGTGGTCTTACATATGTCACATTGTCACGTGGAAGCCAGTTGAGGCTTGCCAGGCAGGCAAAGAAATTTTAGTGTAAATTCCCTGTTATCTGCTTTTAACCTCTTACTGTTCAGTTATGCTTTAAGATGGAAGGATATATTTAAAAGGGGACCTAGTGGCTCTCTCTCCACGCATCTTTTCAAGCAAGCTGTTTGCTTTGAGCACTGCAATGTGATGCAAATCTGGAGTCTGTGGCAGGGGTGCTAGTCCATGCTGTATGTTCAGCATACAAAGATTTTACTGAAACAGTTTATGAACAATGTAGGGGCCTGGAAGGAGCAGTATGTCAGGATGAAAATTCACTGACTGCACCTCTTTGATTCCTGAGATCATTGAATTCACGTGTTTCCCTCACAGAAAAATAAAGTAAGGGCAGGTTGTGTCAACATCATAGATGTCAACATATCCATCACTCCTAAAACCTGTAAATCTGTGGTTGGAAAAGCTACACCTTGTATCTTGTAATATCTTAAAATAACAACCTTCCTACAATAAATTTGCCTGCTTTGCTAATTTAATTTCTCTGTTTTCTTGGAGCAGCTCCCACAGCTGTGATATTGAAAATGAGTCCTAGACATTCACCACTGTTCTGCAAAACCAAAGGCCTTGCTTTCAATTGTAACAATAATGCCACTATTGTGTTTATCTACCTTGCCATCCAAAGAATTCCAGCAGTTGCATGCCTGCACACCAGTGAGATGATTGACATTGTTGTAATAAGGTTAATGTTTAAACTTCCCACCCGTAATAACTAAAATATCCAGAGATAAGGCTGAAAGTCAATTTGTAATTATCCCTGCTATGCCAAGACGGTGCAAAAGATTCTAAGTGGAGAGTAATTTAACTTTTCAGTCCTAGTTGTTAAAAATTAGTGAGAAGAAGGTGGAAAGCTTGGTCCATTTGTATCTTGATTTTGCAGGGAGGGGAAAAAAGGAGTTGTAATTCCTCCTCATTCAAACTGGGAATAATTTTCTCTGTGTTCTACTGAAAATGTCCTTTTTATGTTTTGAATACATTAAGTTGTTTGCTGGTTGTTTACTGTCCATGGTACATGAAGGGAATAGATCACAGTTAGCAAATAAGCTACTGGAACATTTAGTATGGAATAATTCAATTGAAATACATTTCATACATAAAGACAACATGTGATAATTATTTGTAGTCATTTTAACTAAAACACTGTCCTCAGAAGAAATAATATCCCTTCAGTCATATGTTCTGTGGCTTCTGTGAATGACCCATATTAATTCGATTTCTAGAAACTGGCTCTTTAAATTGATGTTGGTAACTGCTTCCATGCTACACTGTTGAAATAAAGGTATTACATCATTGTCCAAACACGTCTACTTAAATAAAAGTATTTGTTTGCAAAAAATATATATATTTTAAATCTTTTACACAACGATCAGCATGCATGCCATTTTCCATTTCAGACTAAGCATACATTTCAGATGTGGAAAAAGCAAGCATGTTGAAATAATTTGAGGCATGGGTATAGTCAGATCAGTCTTGGTAATCCAGGAGGGAGGGGTGCCCAGTGTATTATTACGTTTCGTGTATTATTTTTCAAGAGATGGATGCAATCAGTCATCTTCTCGCATATGGTTTGAAAAAAAATTGTCTTGCTGGCAAGTAAACTGTTATTTAAGTACACAATCCACGGTACTACAGAAACAGTTTTGCCAAACTTGTCCAAGTATTCTCACATCCTTAAAGATGGTATAAATATCATTTATGGCAAGCCGTTTACTTCAGACTATATGGAATGCCTTCCTGCTCCCCTGATCTAAGTGTCCCAGTTTGCATTATGGCCTTTATTGCTGCTGTTTGATGGAGTGATCAGTAAAAATTTAATGACACTATAAAATAATAAAAATGTCATTAATTTACCACGGATCCTGGATGCAGTGGTTGTAAAGTTACATTAATAAACAGAATATTTTTTACAACAAAAAGCATTGTTACGTGGGAACGTATAAATAACACACATAAATTTAAGAGCAATTTTACTGTTAGCACACACATTATTATGGAATAGCCAATAAGTGTATAAAACATAGTATATAAAATTTTATGAAAATATACTGTGCACATCAAAAATTCAGCTTTTATCTAAGTGCAGAGAAAAGCCATTATTGTGTGCTTACTGTTTCATTGCTGTTCTTTCACAAGATCACAATTTTATATTTGTTTCTAGTCATTTGAAGTTTGCAGCCTTTTCCGTGGCAGGGGCTGCAGCTTCCTTTCGCTTTACTCCTTGCTTCACTGAATCATTCTTTTACCTTCCACACGTGAAGAAAGAATTGATACTTTCTGGCAGAACGTGACGGAAAAGTTGCTAATTTAATGCAAAGCTAAAAATAATGCCAAAGGGGTTGAAAGGCTTGCTTGGCGACGCTGGAAATAAGGGATAACTATCTAGCAGTCTATCTGTCATCACTGGGGCTGCTCCATCACTGACTGTGATAATATGTGAATATGATGGATGCCACAGCCTTGTGGCTCATAACATTTAACATTCATCAGCTCTCACTAACGGGGGCTTTATAATTTAAATATCTTTATTTAATATGCAACATCTACCTCATACATCATAATTTCAAAGCACTTAGAGAACCAACAGTCCTGCAAGACAGTTGAGCAGACTTTAATTTTTTCAATAACTTTTACGTTTTCTGCATGTTTGTGACTGACAACGCATAAATAAGTGCCTAATCATATCACAGAATGGAAAATTAAGATTTGGCTGCTAAGAAGATCCTTTTCTCTCTTCTTTTTCTCATTGTAAAGAAAGGATTATTTTTACTATGTGTTCAGTGTGTAAAGAAGCACAAAGGATCTGATTTGTGTTGGGAAGTGCTTTCAGTTTTCTAATGCAAACTCCAACTGACTCTGTTCATCTTGTCATGAGAAAGGGTTGCCAGTGTCATGTCCTAAAACGTTTTTTCTGAGATTTAAGTGGAAAAACTTACTGTAACTATACAGTACAAGCCCCATAGCCAGCACCAAAAAAAAGAAAAAGAAAAAATGCCTTCAAAATAGGGATCCAAAGTCCTTATTTACAGGAAAGAAAACACCTGCACTGTTCTTAGCAGTACACTTTATTACAAACTCACCAAAATTTTCTAGTAATGAAGGTTAGGGAGGCAGCAGTGTATCCTGTAGTTGATGTACTTGTTTGCAAATGTAATGCATGCGTAGGTAACGTATTTTTTAGTGCAGTTATCTATAACCGCTTACTTTTAATGAAAGAATGTCTTTTTTATTCATATAGGAAAATGAAGTAGAGACTCAATCTTCCTCTCCATCATGCTAGGGGGAAGCGTATACTTTTAAAGGATTTTTAGCCCTAATAACTATTCTTTCTAGGATGAGTTCAAGATGGGAGCAAACACAAACCCCACTAAAAAGGATTTGATCTTAGTGGGACAGGTTTCCTCTCTAATAATGAATTTCATATGAATTTGTTGTATATCATGGATTTGTAGAGGCATCTACTAGATAAAAGTGTTTTTAGTATTGAGGAAGATTTTTCTATTTTTTACTGTTCTCTGAATTTGTATAAACCCATGCAAATATTGACCATTTTTTCCCTACCACTATGATGATAATTTTCAATTTAAAAAGCAAGCAAAGGAATTACTTTAAAAAGCATTTCAAAGACTTAAATATAATTAGCTTTGTTAAAGCTTTTCATGAATTAGGAGGGGGTTATAAAATAACTATAAGTACATCTCCTTTGTTTGACAAGAGCAAGTGTTTTTATGGCATAAGTGCTTTCATTTCACTGCTTCTGAACCTTATCATGTAATTTACCCTTTTCTCCTTCCATGTCAAAATATTGATATTCTTTCAGAAACTTTCTTCTTTTTCTTTCTTTTTTTTTTTTTTTTTTTTTTTTTGTAACAGAATATTTTCTGGTAAAATCAAAGAGAATGAATGACTAGAAAGATATTCCAAATGTGCATATTGATATGTAGCGGGGTCTGTTGATTTTTATAGCAGAAAGGAATTTCTGCTTTTTCTGAAACACACTTAAAGGCTGTTCTTCCAAGAATACTGCAGGTGCTGTATTAACATCCTTAAAAAAAAGCTTTTAGTGCAAATATTTTGGAAGAGAGAATAAATGTGCCAAAAGCTGTTTTCTTAGCACTGATATTTGTTTTTATCTCAGCTGCAAATCAGCCCTTTGCAATGGAACACAGAATAATAGATAAACTTATTTTTCATTCTCTCTACCAGTAACAGATCCTATCCTGATGATTCAGGTGTATTGTTACATTGCACAACATTTTCAGTAAAATATTGGGCCTCTAGTATTGTAGTGCCTTTCTGCAGTCAAATTTCATTTGTAAGTGTTTCCTTGTGAGTTCCTCCTTCATCAACCATGGATTTTACAGAGAAAAGAAGAAAAGAACTTATCCAAATATAAAATGCAGAGTTATTTTGTCTGACAACTGGGAGATTCTGAGGAACTTTTAGAGATGTGTTTAGTACCTGAAATGCCTCAGCTGCATGTTGTGGCAAATCCAGTGTCAGACTGGGCTTTCTTTCCCTCTGCAAATTAAACAGAAAATAATTTTTAAAATCCGTGGCTGAAAGAATTGAGAGCATGAGGAATCAAAACAGTTCCTCCCTTGTCCTGGTGGGGTTTCATTGGTGAAACATAACAATAATAGGAAAATCATCATATTCTGGAAGGCAGAAGTCATTGGAGGTGGAGCAAATGAGGAGTCAAGGCCATCAAGCACGTTTTGTCCTTAGGAACATTTCCAAGCTTCTACCACCTTTTAGGAGAGACTTTCCCAATGTTTTCTTCTTATGTCTAGTATGCACAGCACAGAACTAGGTCATTGAACAATAGACTGAACAGCAGTCAGCACTCTACTTCTGCATAATGCATTAAGTATAACATGGAGAAACTGTTCGTAGAGCTGAAAGCTGGTATTTCACGTCTGTAAATTCAAGCTGACATGACATTTAATATTGTTTCATAGTAAGGAACAACAAGGTTTCATTCATTCACAAGTACAACGTAATGCCAAGTTTAATCTGAAGAGGTAACAACAAGGCAAGAGGGAAAACATGCTATGTTCCTTCAAATGAGAACGCTAAATTAATGATAACCATTGAACACTTTGCTAGTGATACACAGCACTACAGAGACTGCTATTGAGAGACAATATTACACTGTCTTTTATAGAGCCCTTGTCCAGTAGTTGAGGGAGGAACTGGGTTAACATATAAAATACCTTTCAGTTTCCACCTTCTAGTTCCAGGTTTCCTATGGAGGTCTCCAGCTCTCAAAAGCTTTCTGTTTTTCTAGGAGTGGACATTCTTTTTACCTTTTTTTCCCCCCCTTTTTTGTCTTCTTAAGTTCCCTTTTCACTGAGGTACAGTTTAAATTTCTAGACAAAATAATATCAGTTCTATCCTCTATTATTCCTTCTTTCCAATACTTGTCTTTAAAAGCCTCTGCATAAAATTCAGACTTGTGTTTTCACAGAGGTATGAATGCAAACTTAAATCTCAGAGTGGGGAAGGAGTGTTTTTTTCCATTAAAATACCAGTACATTTTAATACAAACTCTTCTTTCAGCTTCTGAATTTTCATGTTTCCCAAATGTTGATTGTCTTTTTCAGTTTAAGTTAGAAAATAAGTGGAAAGGCAAAGTGAGCAGCATCGATCAGCACTGTGTGCTGCCAAGAGTGTTTTGTATTTGCATGTACAATCGTTTATGCATTATGGCACTACAGATCAAAATAATCTCAAAGTTTCTGTATATGTTTCACATTTGAAACTGATTTTCATAAATGCAAACATTCAGAATCTGTAAAAAAAAAAAAAATTGTCCCTGAGCTAAAATTCTAATTAGATGCATTCATTATTTGTTCAGATTTAAAAAATAAGGCATGTATCAATGCATACACATATGCACAGGCATATAATGAGAACTATCCTACATGGAGCATTAAAACTCCTTCTGTTCTCTTCCAGGAAAGAACAAGGTTTGAAAATTTAGGCCCGCAGTTAACAGGGAAACCCAATGAAGATGGAAAAATTGGCCCTGGCGTCATTGATCTTACAAGGCCAGAAGATGCAGAAGGTGAGTTGCAATTTTGACCATGGGTTATTGAACACTGCAGCACAGAATGATATGGCTGAAATACTGCCAGTGTCATAAGTACTGTCTGTCTTGCATTCCAGGGTAACACTTGATTGATTTCTGTGTGAATTTGTGAGATTTCAGAAGGCCCATAACAAAGGGTGGAAACATGTAAAGGACTGCATAGCCCTTTTAGCCATTCTGCTACACAGCTATTTATTCCCTCAAGGAGCTGGCAAATAAGTGTTTACATTTTATATTATTAATAACATTTTAGGAAATATTGAGAAATTTGTCTCAGGCAGAAATATATATATATAAAAAAATATATATATTTTCACCAGGCTTTTAGGATTTAGCAGCTTTGAAGAAGGTTAGAGCCTTTTAAGAAACCTACTCATCAGAGCACTCACCACCTATTCAAGACATAGCAAGCACAGTTCTACTCGCAGGCAGCTGCCAAATGAAAATTGAAAAGTATTTCACGATTTGTGTATGAAAAGGTCTTTTCGGTGCACTCCTTTCAGTGACAGTTCTATATACATCTATATGTTCTATACATGTCATGCCACAGGTGGAAATCAGTGTTTATCAAGACTGAGTTGAGTCTCTAGCAGGGTTACCATGCAGGCTCTGGAAGTGGATGTCACTGGGATCCTCTCTGTCCTGTGGAACATTAGAAGAGCACACGTGCATGTATAGGAACCCTACCAGTCATGTTAATAGGATTAATGTACTATTCAAGAAGAATATTATGCAGGACTTTGCCCCCTCAATTTGCTTCTGTTTTAGAATCATTTTGCTCCTTTTAAACTAGGCAAATTCTAGTTATGGCTTGAAAAGGTTGAAACACCTCTGACTTTTTCCATTAATGTCCAAATATCTGACAGATTCAAGGTGTGCTTCTTTTCTTGGGTCAAAAGAATAGGACTGGTAAACTTTAGGGAGCTATTATTTATGAGCTTCATTTATTCATCCTTTATTGAATGTGTTTGGCCACTGTCTGTAAACAGAAAAATAATGAACAGAATGTAGATAAAAAATAACTTTCAGACAGATGTTTTGCAATGATTCTTTTTTTTTCTAGAAAAAAGGAATCAGGAGATACATGGACTTCCCAAAGCATTTGCTGACCAAACAGTTATTTACGAACTGCTTTATAAAGCAACTTCCACCCAGCAGCACTGTTTCATATTTCAACATGTTGAAGAATATTTTTTTTGGTCAGTTTGGGTGAAAAGTTGCAACGGAATACTTACAGAGAGACAGTTCCTGGTTTAGCTGACATCAGGCCTCTGACCAGACTGTCAGTTTAGCTCATTTCCTTCAATTCATCCATTCTCTTCTACTGTCCTTGATTCAGTATCTTGATACCCCTCGTGGCACTGACAGCCTGCCCTGTTACTGGATCGTGCAGAGAGAAGCTTTGCCATATGTAACCCAAGCCACAGTGATGTGTGCCAGCTTAAGGACAGTGCACATGTCTTTCTAGAGCTACTGGGGCACTTTGAGGCATAGTGCCTTGCCACATTAGAAATCTGAGTTCATGAATGGATTCAGATTTCCAGAACTTGTTTAGCAGCCCAGGGAGATATCTCTGGAAGAGAGATGCTGGATGCATACCACTGCTGATCTGAAAAAAAACATTGGCAGGAGTTCTAAACTGAGCCGCCTGTTTGTCCTTCTAGTTATAGACAAGGTGAATTTAGATATTAGCTGGGTGTAAGACAAAGACGTTCAAAATATTGCCCAAGTTTTGCCCCTTACCTTTTGCAAGCTGGCTAAGAGATGACACTCCTAGCCTGACATCATTTGCAGTGGAAGTCCATTGCAAACAGTGCTGCTGAAATATCAGCAGTTAAACTGTGGTCCCTGATATGCTGCACCATGCTACGGACAGCCCATCTTCTAATTATCAAGGAACTATTACAGATCTTTTTAGGTTTGTCACTGTTTTTTAATATGTGTTGCTGTTATTTTGTGCTTCCAATATTGTCTGTTTCAGCCCTGGGTTACTAAGAAACTTGACAACTTATTCTTTGGAATCATAGAATCATTTAGGTTGGAAAAGACCCTTAAGATCATCAAGGCCAGCCATTGACCCAGCATTGCCAGGTCCACCACTATTCCAATTCCCACAACTACATCTTTTAAATACCTTCAGGGAGGGGGACTCAGCCACTTCTCTGGACAGCCTGTTCCAATGCTTGATAACTCTTTCAGTGCAGAAATGTTTCCTTATATAAAATCTAAACAGCCTTGGCACAACTTGAGGCCATTTTCACTACTCCTATTGCTGCTTCCTTGTGAAAAAATACTGCCCCCCACCTGGCTACAGCCCTCTTCCAGGCAGTTGTAGGGATTGATAAGGTCCCCCCTGAGCCTCCTTTTCCCCAGGTTAAACACCCCCAGCTCCTTCAGCCTCTCCTCATCAGACTTGTGCTCCAGACCCTTCACCAGCTCTGTTTCCCTTCTTTCACCTCCTCTAAGAATGCCTTGTTGCATTTTATTGTGTTGCCACGGTCACAGTCTCAGCTGAATGTCAGAGGTTCCTAATAGGCACAGTCATGTACTTCAAAGACTTTGTGTATTTCACACCTTCCTTTCTATATTGTCATTTTTACTTTAAATCCTTTTCTTTATTTTTTTCAATTTTTTTTAGTTTCCATTTGAATGCAGGCTGCTGTAGACATATTTAGATACTGTTCCTGTGGGTTTATGTGTGCTTTTACACAACTAGCACAGTCAAAGAGAGAATAAAGGTTTCTGAAGTGACATGTTGGTGGTCAACTTTTGATGCCCTGTCTTTTCTTGTCAGAAATATATCCAGATCTCTGTGCAGTTGTGACAGAGTGAGTGGATCGCTGATAGATCTGCCAGGTGCTTTTACTCTCATCACCAGAATTTTAGAACAAAGAGCTATGAAGTTCACTACATTTAGAGAAGATAGTAACAATTTGTAGAGGGTTCTTTTAAAGGGGTGATGGGGGCAGGGTGTAGGGGTGGGGCAGTGGTGTAGCAGATTGTTTCCTGAGCTAAGGACTACAAATCTTGTCGCACTGCTGGATGTAAGCTGGGGGAAATGTAGTTTGGGCTGCATTCTGATCCCCACACTGGCCTAGACCAAACGCTGTGGAAGTGCAGTTTCACTCCCTGCCTACCTGCACACCTGCATTTCCATAGGAAACTGAAGTGTTCAGAGACATGGTACATGTCTGTCCATCCCAACAGGCGTTTGAGATAGACCAGATCTGGGAAGTGCTCCTGATTCCCATAGTTGTGACACAACCTTTTAGGTTCATGTAATTTTTTATAAGACATATCAGCAGAGTTCTGTTTTATGGAATGCCTTTGTAACAGTATCTAGCAATGATTTCTCTCTACTCCTTACATCTTTTCTATAACATATGGCAGTGATCTGAGTTTGACAGGATCAGAGTCATGTTTTCCTGTAATTTTAGGAGTTCTTGTGGTACTGGCTCATTGATCAGAAGCTGAAGCTACATGTATATTTTTTTGAGTCATGAATTATACGATAAGTATTGAAATTCTTTAAACTAAGAAATTAGACAAATATGAAATACTGTAGAATGGGGTTTTTTTAACTTCTTGTCCCTGTCCAGTGTGTGAAAACCTTTCTAAGATTAATTAAAGGTAAGATTTAATTAATGGTAACTAGGTGTGCTTTCAGAGACATGAAGTTGTCTTCATAGTTTGTGTTGCTCATAATGAGCTAACAGTCGTCTGAATGGAGGCCTGAAAATCTTTAGCAAGTGTTTTATATTAAATATGACATAAACCAATATTTCCATTATTTCCTTAGCCACCAGAAGGACTGAGCTAACTATATGAAAAATCATGCTCAAACTGTATTTAAAGCATTGCCACTGACTGTGACACCATTGATGAATAATCTGCAGCTGTTAGACTTGTATCATTACCTGAAATCCCAGTTGTCATGTTAAAATATATGATACATTTGTAGCCAGCAAAATTCAAAAACATCATTTGAGAGCCTCATAAACATTTGGTGACTAGTATCCAAAATTACAAACAAGAGCCAAATATAGAACTAAACAAGGATGTTGGGTTTTTTTCCCAAATGTTAACATTTTAAAGGAAACATCACTCTTTCTGTAGGTGGTTTCATAATTTTGAGCATTTGAGGTTGTCACTACTGAAATATAGCTAACTGGGATGGACACACCAAGACAGTTTTGAATCTAGCTATAGCTAAAACCTCTCTTGAACATGACTGACATACATCAACTGACCAGAGAGTGTAGTCAGGAGCCATAGGAAAGCCCTGTTTAAATTTTGGGTTGGGGAGCCTGTGTAATACTAAAGTACTCAACATACTAAATACTAAAGTTTTTAGTTCTCAGCTATTGAGAATATTAGAATATGTGAATAAGTTTCTTTGGTTCGAGTTCTAAAAAAAGATTTTCCTTTCACAGATGCTCATTTTTTAGGTGATAGTGCTGCTTCTTTTGAATTGTAGAATGTGCTTGATGTTTATGGATCCTGTGCTTATATCATGTGCTCGATGTTTATGGATCCTTCTGAGTTTGTGGTTGTGGTGAAATGCTTTGGAAATTTGTAGGAAGTGTTTTAAGATTTTGTTTTCTAGTAGATGGAAATCTGCAGAGTAGACCTAACCTTCCTGTTGACAATTACTGATTTTACCTTAGCTCAGGTTGCAGTGTGGTTTCCTTCAGCAGTCATTTTCAGGGATTCAAATTCCATCAAGACCTGATCTTCATTCCTGCCAAAGAATTGGATCTATTAAAATGTAATTTTCTTGATTGGATTCTAAGCTCAGGGCAAAAACATCTGAATGTTGTTTTTTTGCCACTACCTCACAGTGGGATTTTGTAGAAGAGAAACAATTTATTTTTGTCTGCTTTTTTTTAGTGAAAAATAAGGTGTGTTGCAAAGCTAAATTAATTTTTAGAAAGCAAATGGAAGTAGATGAAAATGCCTTATTGATACTTAACATTTAGTTCCATGTTCATTCATGTGAGTATATTAGAATCGGGCTTGTGAGTGAGATATTTGGCCTCACAGTTTGCTATTTGTGACAACACATAAAAAAGTTCTGAGGCCTGTTTTGATGCTTTCATTCACATTTTTCACATCGTAGTTTTCTTGATTCTGCAAACCTTGTGTTTAGCACTTGCTACTTCTTTGATACTACTCTACCTGTGTGCTTTACCTGAGAATAGGTACATATCTGCTAGTTCAGGTAGAAACAGTTTTAAATAATATGGTGGGATCTGTCTGTCTACTTTATCTGTGTATTTATTTGTCCTTTGTGTTAGACTAATGAGATTTTTCAAACTCTCCCAGAGGATAACCTTTGCTATGAAACCTAGTTGTCAAGTCAGTTATTAGAGTCCTCAGCATGGGATTGGCACCAGCCCATCTCCTTAAATTCATTGGTTTAGTGTCCGAGTCCTCTTTAGTGTCTGTGTCCTCCCTTGCACTGCTTGCTGTCTCTTATTTTAATTTGTAAATTCCTTGGGTTAAAGATTGTAGTTTTCTACATATCAAATCACTGTTTGAGATTACATAGTTTTAGGCCTTATCTGTTTGTTCCCAGTATCTTTGAACCATATTCCAAGTAGACTAAATGCAGGCCTGATGCAAGCTGGACAGCCATTGGTAATATACTAGTTCCAGTAGTAAGACCTAGGTTGATCATATTAATTCTAGTTCAGATATACACAATTTTTATCTGAACCTTATTTTGGACCTGAACCCAGGCTTGGTGGAGCACAGGTTCACCTTATCTGTTAGAAGAACATATTTAAACTTATCAGTAAACTTAAGAACCCAGTTCTGCAGCATTTCAGATGATGGATTTGTTGTCCAACACACAAGGTCAATGAATAGCTCAAGATTTGCAGCAGTTAACAGTCTGTCTTTTTATGTCCATAAAATTAGCCCTTCCCATTCATGTTTGCCTTGGGCTAGCCACATTGCAAGGCACGTTGTAGCACAATGGGAGTTTCTACCTTTCCAAAAAGAAGGGAAATTAAATGGCAGAGAAAGAAAGAAATTGTGTTAGACATCATCACAGATTTAACCAATTGCCAGAACATTATAAAAAATGAGTGGTTGAAATGACATCAGCAGCAGTGAATGTGGAATCACGTGGAGGAGAGCAGTGAGTTAAGTGAGGAAAGACAGGGAGTTTGCAGTGTGGAAGGTGCATGGGAGAAACGAGGAAATGGAGCTGCAAGGGGAACACAAGGATCTCTAAGGCTGAGGAGGAATTACCACCAGTTCCTGTCCATCTGTCAAAGTGCTATTTTCTCACTGTCTGGCAAGAGAGCAGGCATCACGACAAGTGCCTGGGTTTTGCAAACCTACCAGGTGTATTAGAGGAGCACCTCTACCACATGCTCAAAGCCTCAACAACCCCGCACACGCCCAATAGAAAATAATTGCTTATACAAAAGGGTGAGGGTTCCTTCTTTACTTCAAAAAAGGTTGGCTTTGAGCAGCTGAAGAGGTGAAAGGGAACCATATATTTGCAGGCAGATCAATCCTGGCAGGCTGCCAACACGATCCAAGCCTGTGAGGTAACTTGTTTAACACCCTCCTATGCAGAGGTGTAAACAGCAGGTAGCACAGGCATGATAAAGCATCACCTACTTTTGTGACAGTGCTTCATAAATACTGGAGGAAAGAATGCCTCTCCATGCCAGTATTTGTCGCACATAAATATTTGTAATAGTTGCTATGGCAGTTGAGAGGAGAAAGATGAAAATCAGAAAACAGTGAAAGCTGTCTGAAAACAAAGAAATGTATCCAGAGAGAATGCGGAAAGCTCAAGTAGTGGAATTTTTATTGCCCTGAATTTTTGTTATAGGTCTTTGATTGCAAAAAAAAATTTCCCATAATTGTATCTTTATTATTTAAAAATATCTTACTGTCTTTGCTAATTAGACCAGATGCTAAAAGGTGGCCTTCATTAATTGTAGTTGCCATTTTTAACATCCATGAATCTGGTTGTGCCTGGTACTTGAGTGATGTGCTCAACTCGTAGCAGATCAGGAATCTGGGATAAAGTACTTAGGCACAGTATTTCAGTTGTGTTGGATGAGATTTGGTGCTTCAGCCCTGGAGTAACTCAACAACTCAAATAGAATAGGAATAATATAAGAACCACCCCATGACTTTTCTGATGGCAACCACTTAATGTATCTCATTGTTGCCAGCATCCCCATAACATTTTAGAGGGGGAACTGAAAAATCTCTGCTGCGAGTGTGTGGACTGATCTTCCCACAGCACTGAAATTGATTACTCTCAAGACACTAATATTTAACATATAGTGTGCTTCTCACTTTCAGAATAACTAATATCCTCCACGACTGTTAACTTTTGATTCTCAACTGTCTTAGGTAATTTTTTCTGAATGCTAAATATGAGGCTTCCTTGTCTGGCATTTCCAATCTAGAGTAATTGATTCTTACAGAACAGTGCCTTTATTTAAAAAAATTAGAATTCGAATTTCTGATGCTGTGCAATCAACCACTCTTACAATGCTCTGACTTTTACATAAGGTTGTTTATTGGCACAGTTATGGCTAAGAGCTTTTCCCAATTTCCATTATATAGTAAAACATTATTTTCAGGAATTTAGAAGGCGTCTGTAAAAAGCGACTATGGGCTGCAGGTTTACACAGAAAATCTTCACCCATGTGGAAATTATTGTCAGAAATGCTGAAAGCATCAGTCAGTTTGTGTAGCTATTTTTAGGTAGACTGGCTGAAAACTTAAATATAGTAATTCAGTGGTTTAAAACACTTTTTCATACTCACGTACAGTCACCAGGTGTAAAACACACCGTGGTCCTGATTCTTAGGTCGGTGCATTTCTTGGTATTGCTCCAATATCACAAAAGGAGTGTAAAATTTTCAGGCACAATTAAATTTTCAGTTGATGGAGAAAGCCACCATTATATCGTACTGCATGAAGGAGGGAGGAATCTTGCCCTTCTTCCTTACCTCCTTGAGCAAAGGGAGTGGAGCAGAAATGTGACTACATTAAGGAAAGAACATCATACCTTCTGGCTAAGCGTGAGCATTTGGTACAGATTCAAACAAGTCCTCTTTGTACAACTGTCTATTTTTCTAAGTCTAAAACACATACCATTTTCTCCTTCAGGAACCTCAGTATCTTAGCAATAGAAAAGTGTTTAGGATCATCTGCCTTTCTTACGTGTAGATATGCCAAGTGTCTAGTGAAGAGCTTGGTATCAAGGGGAAAATATTTTCTTAATTTTTACTTTGATTTAGTTTCACGGGATCAGTGTTCCAAAGTGTGTGTGACGTGAGCATTACGGTATCTTCATAGATTCTGCAAATAAGAAATGATTGTTTTCAATTTGGCAGGGGTAATTTCACAGGAATTAAAAAAAGAACGATTTGTGAATTTTCATGTAAGCCCCTATTTCGCAGAAAATCCTCCATTTTTTATCCAAGGCAGGTAAATGTGATAACATATTGGGACATGCCATTGCCGTGTTTGTAAAAACATCTGCCTGGTTTCACTCACAAATCCCAGATGTAGAGGTGTACCTTATTTTAAAAATTAGCCTGAAGAACAGCTCCTGTTATCATGCTGCTTTTCCTTTCCTCTCTTCATGATATTATATTTACTAATTATATCATCAATTATTGTAATATCAGCAGCCCACGTGAAAGGCAAGAAGAAAAGGCATATGCATATCCTAGGCCTAGTTCCTTGCTATCTAATTACTGATGTGATATAACAAGTGAACACAGCAAACACTGGGTGGAAGGAATTAGTTATATTGATACAAAGAATGATGTTGTATCATTCAGAAAGCGAAAAATTATTGAAGATTGAATTCAAGAAATGGATCACTAAAGCAGTGACTACAACATGTTAAAATCTTCTGCTAAGTATTCTGTGTTTCATGAATATCACGTAATTTGAGGGAGGTGGTTCTGTAAAACCCTCTCCCATTGTTAAACATAATTCCCTTTTACAAACTACATTGTACTTAAGCTTTCAAAAATCATTGTTTTTCTAAAAAAACATGAGAACAAGCAAAGAACAATGTTCAGCCACACCTGGAACAATGAATCCATCAAATATGAAGTCAGACTGCCTTTTTTCTCTGTGCTTAATTCCTGTCTGTCATTTCTCCATCTTAAAACAAAACAATGCATTGACTGAAGTATGAATGGATGACTGTGGCCCTTGTTCGGGCAGGATTTTAAAAAAAACCAACTTAGGGATGACTGCAGACTGCAGAATCAGCCCCTGTGTTTTAAATCAGTGTTGTGTTTTCTGGGTGTTCTAGGTGACTGTCATGTCATGACAAATTTGAAATGATGTGAATAACATCTCCACTAGCAGTAAAGCTGTTACTTTTATGGGAACATTTTTATGTTAAATAGATTAGTGCATTCCTCTATGTATTGTTTGACTTTGAATATGATTAATATAGTAGCAATAATTGCTTAGCTGGTAGACCAGCATTTTCTTCTGAAAAATAAAAGAGATAGATCTTGTGAGATACCTAACAATAATTACTAGTACTGTTTCTCTTGGTCTGGGCTGTTTTGTACATGATTTTCTTTTCTGTTAGCCTCTATTTTCCTCGATTGAGTATGAAATAAAATGTCAAAGGGAAGTAACAATGGTGTTTGTGGGAATGTTGATTGTCGTGACTGGCAGTCCCTTACTTCTGGCATCATTACTTAGGCTGGAAAACTTTCAACTTAAATATGATTCATATTTCTTTTCTATCAATAATATCAATGTCAGAGTGGGGTTGTTAGCATTTAATTAATTATCTGTGAAGGGTCTTGAAGTCTGCAAGTGGCACGTGATTGAAAAATATGATGACACTTAAACACGTCCCCAAATTTATAGTAGAGGCTGCTTCTTCATCCCAATTTGTAGATGTTTCATGGATCTTCACAGAGTAACTCTCGTGTTAGAGCACATGTGTGACTATGTCAGCCACTGGGAGCTTAAGTCAGGCCTTAAGCACTAATTAATTTGGTAAATATCCCATGTAATTTAAAGCATTATTCTATTGTTTTAGCTGTGGTCCATGCCAAATTTCCATGAGGATTAGCTTTGCCATAGAATGTGGTCAAGAAATCTAAACTGTTTGTGTAAGCCATCAAGCAAGTAGCTGCATGTAGCAGTTTTAATTCATTTAAATAGTGCAGATTTGGGCAGGACTGGCTGTGGAGCATGGATGTGCAAGTAGCTTGTTTAGGAGCATTGTTTTGGCACTTATTATGGCCCAAGTAACAATTCAGCTTGAAACACTGGTGAGTGAACTGCTGCCACTCGTGGAGCTGAGAACATTTGCTTTGATTTCACACACAGCAGATATTTCACTCTTAATTTTAGCTTTAGACTTTCAAATGGGGAACGATGTATATGCAGGTTGTGAGTATGGCTGTGAAAACTGGAGCTGTGTTTTAATTGAGATTAACTATTTTGCTTGCATATGTAAAACAAATGTACTAAAAAAAGTAAACTTGCCACCACCAAAACTAAAAACAAGGCACTCTGGAAAATATATGCTGATATATAACTGGCTAGAATTTCCTTCATTTTGCAAAGCCACGAGCCACATGCATCAGCTCACCACAAAGTCATTAGGTCTTTTTAAACTCAGATGAAAAACATTAACAAATACCACAAAAGGCTTTAGTATGGCCCCTTTGTTCATTCACATATGGCAGTTTATAACTCCTGCACCACTTGGGCCGTGTGTTTGTTTAAGCTGCCTCCATCAGGCCAGCCCTGAAAGAACAAAAGACATCTTGAGCGATCCTAAGCAGGAAACGGGCTAATCTAAACATGGCTTGTGACACTATAAGTAGAATAGAAAGGGGAGGGATTGATTAGTCATTAATGTCCAATTGACTCCATATGGATGTTGCAATAATAAGGCCTTTTTCAGTGCAGTAGCGGAGTTATTGAATTAGAGGTTTATGTTTCCTCAGAGCTGACCTTAGGGAATTCCCGCTTGGTTCTTCTAGTTGATGTTTTAAGGAGAATGGGGTCTCTCAACAGGAAAAATAGAAGTCTTATGATAACCCAGTGTTGCTTGGATGTAGCTAACATGTGCTAGAGTATATTCCCACCTCTTAGTATTTACTTAGCACATTTCAGAAGCTTTGCAGGTGAAAAATTTTAGAGGCCATTTAAATATTCCAGTATTACATGAATTGCTTGTGGCTTCCTCAATTTTTCTTCCTGTTCATTCAGTGACATGCAGCCTGTAAGAAACATTTGATGTTCAAATTCCAGCTGAATAATATTTGTTTAGCATTTGGAATAAAACAGCCTGACAAACAGAACATTTTGGTCACTGTGTGACCACAGGTACCCCTGTCCCAAAGCTAGTCGTGTTTCCAGTTTTACCAGTGATGACAAGACATGCCAGTAATGACAATAGTTCATGGAGTGCCCATTTATGTTGTCTCTCTTGATGGCAATAAAGAATGAGAAAACCTGAATGTGGTTAGGGATGAAGAGTAAGAGGCAGATAAATCTTACGCTACAACTGCTGCATGTCACTTAGATTACAGTGAAGTGGTAGTAATAATTTCTGTAACTTTCTCTAAAATTGATAACCCAAAATATTTTTTAAATGGCCATTCTTCTGTTCTAAACTTACCAAAGATTCTCTTTTCATTCTGTTCTTTCCATATTTGCATTTTTCTATTTGACTTTAAATATTGCTGTATTTTTCACAAAGGCTGCATTTGTCTGTACCCAGGTTAAGAGCAGCACAGGGATCTGCCAAGCCGGTTTTTCATGCTCCCTGCTTTTATGGCATGTCCATGTTTATGAGTAACCCATCTCTTACAGCAAAAGAGTGACTCCTGTTTGCATGTTTATCAGGTCCTGGTCTCTGCAGGGCTAGTTGTATTACCACGGACAGGGCCACATATTTTGGAGGCCACAACCTAATCAGTCTTTTCCAAACCATGCAAATATGTCGCCTCAGCTTAATGAGTAACTGATGATAGGAGCTTTACTACTGACCAGTCATTTTTCTACTAGGAACCTAGAAAGATTGTCTTTATTTCTGTGTATCCAATCTTGGTGTATGTCCATGGAAGACGATCTGCAGTGTATTCTCTAGATTAGCCAGATTCATTATCTGTGGGGAGCCAAGGGAAATGTATCACTTCAAACATGAATCAATGGCCATAGTGTGAAGAGTAATTAAGGAAGAGTGTGACTGATAAAAATCTCTTTGTTTTTGCTGTCATTTCTTTTCTCCCTCTTTCTCATCTTTTTTCACCCTTTTTTTTTTTCCTCCTTTCTATCATGTTTGTTATTGTTTGTGTTCTGGTAACACGTAAAGGCCCAGTCTCAGGCTTTGTTGTAGATGATGTGTAAAATGGAAGGTGAAATCACATCTCAATAACGACAGGAGGATTAACCCTAATGTGGCCAAGATTTCAGGCAACATGCTAAGAGTAGATACCTGTCCTAAAATTCTTTTCATTAGTAAGTGTAAGAAACTCAGACAAAGGCAGGAATAAATAAATAAGCAGTGTAACAATTATTTTTTATTTCAACATTTACTTCACATGAAAATATTTATCTTTCCTGTTGATGATCAGATTCTTTTATCTTTCTAATGTGTTCTGGTTAGAGAGCAATCAGTCTCTTTAGGAACAAAAGTATTGTTTGAAATTATTTTCCTGAAGCTGTAGCATTTTTAGGTTTATTCTGTAATGTTTTTTGCCTCAATATTGCTCCTAGAGTGTAGTCTGGAATCCAGCTTTCTCAGAGCGGTTGCCTGCCATATATCCACAAAAAACGATCATTCTCCTTTAATCTGCTTTTAGTTTTAAATCATCAGAGTTATGACAAGCTGAGTAAATGCAAAGAATCTAAGAAGTTAGGCAGTGAACATGTCCAGAAGCTAAAAGTGTCACTTTGAGTACAGCTCCTGTCTTTAGGCCAAGGTATAGACTTTGCCAACTAAGCCACTAGAGCAGCCAAACTGTACTTCTTTTGCAATAATTATAAATTCTGACCAAGCTCTTAATTCTGAAAATCCCTCCTTCTGTGATGGCAGTATGAACAGTAACTGCCAGACAGAGCATTAGTTGCCACAGAGAGACAATTACCAGCTTCATCTTCTTGTCTTGTTCTTTACTGGTAGTACATTCCCATTTTATCTGCTATTTTAGGTTTATTATTTGTTAGAACTGTCTGAATATATTTTCAGAAAGACATAAAACACCTACTTTTGCATATTTTCTTTTAAAATTTCAGGTGTCTCTTTCAGCCTCTGCCAGTAATAACGATAATGATCACAATAGGAAAAAAACTCCATATTTTGTAAAAGCTGTTGAAATTGTTTATATAGGGCACAATAATGTCAAAATATCTGATTGATAGGACGAAGTACCTAAGAACAACCAGTTTGAAAGCTTGTTCTTATGTGTTTCAATTTGTAAGATCTCACTGAGCGTGTGTGTATTTGTATCATTAGCACCTCATTTCTAATCTGGAAAGGTACTGAGACTTTTTGGCTTCCCCTGTGGAATCACATGCTACAAGAACTATTTTATTGTAATGCGTTATATGCTGAATATAATTCTGTAGTTCTGAGACAGAAGAGCAAAGGAGGTTATACTACTTTAGTTATTTGCAGAAATTCATTTTGCAAATGCTTTTGTGATGGCCTATAGGTCAACTTGCAAATATTTCCCCGGAGATCAGGCTCAAAGAACATCAACTCTTTGGCTGCTATTTCAAGTCTATCAAGTGTGGACTTGCTTAAAGCAGATGCAGCCAGACTTGACCTTCTCGGGATGGTTGTGATTTATTACTCCAAGTAAGAATTGTTTTCTAACGTAACCCTTCTCTGAAAACAGATCATTTATGGTAGGGTTTTTCCCCTTCTTTTATTTTTTTGGGGTTTTTTTCTTTATTTGTTTATTTTCCTTCTATCTGAATTATATCCAGATTAAAAAGACACCTATAATCTTGATCCCAGTAAAACTACTCTTTACCTGCATTACGACTGAAAAGTCAGCCCAAAATTGTGTTAGAAAAGACTAAAGACAAACTCCTCTTAGCCACAGTGAATAATTATCTTTGGGAAAGTAAAAGATGGAAAGACATCATATGGATTCAAATGTATCTTCGCTGTGAGTAGAGTAGCTGAATAACAAATGGCAATTTTTGCATAAATAATAATTTAATTTATTTTGTCAGCAACTTCCTAATTGCCCACATACTAGTAATACATTTTTGTAGTATTATTTTAAAAGATAGAACAAGTATTACATGCTATATTTGATTTTTCTCAAATTACACGGCTCTTTATCTCAATAAATATTTCACTGTTGACTTACTATGTTTGCAACTTACTGCAGTTTCACAATAAATACATTCTCTCACAAAATACGGTATCGTTGATACACCTGTGGTCCAAGCCTTCTGGAAAACAATGGACAGAGCCTCATCAACCATTCATACCCCTAAATTGGTCCTACCTGCAGGTGTCTCTGCAGAACTGCCATTCCCTTTTGCAATGAAAATCTGACTGCAGCCCCCTGTAAATGCTGAACACCTGTAGCAATGGTACTTAGAATAGTATTAAAGTAGCTTTGCAGCTCACATTTGCCACAAACCTGTCTTCTTTCATGTGCACGCATGTTAGTATACAAATTGCCAAATTGGTGTCAGTTGTAAAGTAATGTCATTGGAGGCATCATAAATTACCATGGTGATCCTCAGGAGAAGACACTGCTGTGTGCGAATGAGTGTTTTGCGCTCAGGGTAATGTATGTCTTCATCTGGCCCAGTAGTCAGCATATTGCCCTGTGTTGATGGATATAGTCAGCCTGAAACCACACTACATTTCACTGCACAATAAACATGGCTGTCAACACCATATAAAGCAAAATCAATTTATCCTGTATGGTCAGTGCGTTTTAAATGAAATTAATGTACTGTGGACCTGGTGGCAAAAAGGTAGTGTATTAGTTATGCATCCTCTATTTTAGGACCTTTTTTCATGTAAATGTGTTTCTTAAATGGAGTTTTTTAAAAGGTATGCATATATAATGTTTTCATTCTGAATTAGGAAAATTAATTTTTGCACAACTAAAAACTTGTGCCAGTCACTGTATTCAGTACAACTGCAGTGTTTTACTTAGAATAAAGAACTAATCTGATATTATTTGGCAAGTAAATTCATGTTGGGAGCTGGAACAGTGTATAAAGAAAAAGGAGGCCTATTGCTGTGCTAATTTGTTGTCAAGAATCTTGCTTTTTCAAGGTATTAAATTATATGATCAGTTTGATGAGGTCTAAGACTAGGCATGTTACTCTCCCACTGTAAACACTTTTTGCCTTTTTTATAGCTAAGGTATAACTCTAAAAGCATGTTATCATCACACTTGCAGAAGTTTTTTTTGCAGTAAAAATGTGCCTTGGTTATCTGTTTCTCCCATATTAACCGGTTCTACACCTCACATTCAGCTCTGTGAATTCTAAACCCCCATGAAGCTTTGCTGTTTGTGGTCAAGAAACTGGGCTGGATGCATTAAAAAAACCAGTTACAAGCTGAATTGATGCCAGATAAAGGCAGGACACTGGGGTACACTAAAGCACAGCAGGCATGGAGCTGGAGTGCCTGTCTCCCGCTCTGGAGGCTCCAGGATGCTGTGTATGTACCTGTTGGAGGCAGATAGTTTTATTACATGTATGTGGTCAGATGCTCGAAAGCACATCTAAAATTCAACCAAAGCAGAGGCAACTTTAAAATGTTCAGCTCCAGATATAATCGGATCCATACAATTAGCAGCGTGTACCTGGTGCACTATATAATTTATTTTATGAAATGTTTGGCAATGTGCTTCACCACTCAAGCAGCAAAGTCATTGTAAATGGCTTGGGTGAACAGGCCTACATCAGTTTGGATTCTCAAGTGTCACTTTTATGTGAGTTTTGTTGAGCATTCAGAGCATGTGTTTCACGTTGAAGTCCCAAATGGAAACTATCAAATCTCCATGTCTTAACTGGAGAAATACCAGGGCAATTTGTTTCCTCACTCCAATGTTGGGTCATCTCAGATGGGCAAGCCTGATCAGTCACACTGAAAACACTGGTTAGCCCATCTCTCTCTGTCTCCCTCTCACAGATCTGGCAGCAAAGAGAGAGAGAACAGAAGAGGCTAAAATAAGCACAGCACTTAAAGCACTTTCCTAACCCTCGTAATAATGTTTTGCATCCATCTTGTTTCTTCCTGCCCTGACGTTACAGGGAGTAAAGCAGTGAATGGCTCTGCCGCTAAACTACAGCAGTATTATTGTTGGCCAACAGGAGGGGCCACGGTGGCTGAAGCCCGGGTCTACCGGGACTCGCGGGGCCGCGCCAGCAGCGAGCCCCACATCAAGCGGCCGATGAACGCCTTCATGGTCTGGGCCAAGGACGAGCGCCGGAAAATCCTCCAGGCCTTCCCTGACATGCACAACTCCAACATCAGCAAAATCCTAGGTAAGTGCACGGCAGCAGGAAACAAGCTGTGGTGGTGACTGAAGCGAATCGGAGGGATGGACAGAAGGCTGTGCTGTAGTAGTGACAATTGGCAGAGGTGAGGGATTCCGGGAGCTGTGGAAAACTGAGATTATACTGATGACACAGGCTAGTTACTTCCATTTGGATTTGCAGTTTATGCAGTGATAGGACCTGAGGTAATGGCTTCAAAACTGTAAGAGGGTAGGTTTAGATTAGATATTACGAAGAAATTGTTTGCTGTGAGGTTGGTGAGGCACTGGCACATGTTGCCCAGAGAAGCTGTGGATGCCCCACCCCTGGAAGTGTTCAAGGCCAGGTTGTATGGGGCTTTGAGCAACCTGGTCTGGTGGAAGTTGTCCCTGCCCATGGCAGGGGGCTGGAACCAGGTGATGGTTAAAGTCCCTTCCAACCCAAACCATTCTACAATTCTATGAACTTCTTTAATTTTACGACGTATTTTTTTGGGAGATGTTCATCAAAATTGGACTTACTGAAATTTATACAAATGAAGATTCATGGATTATTTTCATTCCCTTTTCTCTTTTTTTTCCTTCCCTAGTAGTTTTTATTCTCAACAGCAGTCACACTGTGCTTTAAAACTTAGCAACATTCAAAAGCAATGTTTTGTTGCAAGAGTGTATCCCAATACAGGATCTAATTGCAAGATCCATTAGAATGCACCTGAACTACATGTCACCTTAATGCAAAATGGTTCTTGCTAGCGTAAATACTGGGAAAAAGTTAATAAAGTGGGAACCGAAAATCAAAAGTTTATGTCAGACAGTGTGTGCCAAAGAAAGAAACCTGGCACAGTTCAAAAGACCTGTACATGCAAACCTTCTTGCATCCAAAATAATGCTTGATTCAAAATGTTGCAGTGTTCAAAAAGCTAACCACTAGAAGCATGCAATTAAAATATTGCTTAGGTAAAACACACTGTAGTTAATATTTAATTTGTACAGACGAGAACAATTGAGGAATATACCACAGATTATATTTTGCCACTGTGCAAATAAATGGACTCATTTTTGAGAAATTTTGATTTTCTTTTTAAGACCTCTCAAGAGAATTAGAAACATACGTGAGAATGAGTGGTGAAATGTTAAAACCTATATTTGCTTTCTGAGTCTTTGAAGTGAAAGACTGATTCCAAATGTAACTCATAATAAATAAAAGTAAAAATCAGGTTTCCTCTGTAATCACTTTGTTGTAAACTTTGAGTTCAAATACATTCTTAGCAAAGTTTGTTGCATGTTCAATCAGAGGCAAGAATACATAGAAATAAATGTTACTTTGTCCTAAAACTTCCAAAATCTTACTTAGTAGTTCTCATATTTTTGTCTACCATATAAGTAAGTTATATGAATAGCCTTTCAGTTTTGTATAAAACCTTCACTGTTTCAGTGTTGGCAGCTGTAGGGAATCTATATTATTTGTGTGCATTCTGTGAAAAAAACTATTAGGAGCATAGTAACTGTATTCATTAAAATGTAAACTTCCAGCATAAATATTTCAGAAGTGCCAGCAATTGAGTGTTTGTTAACCATGGAATTAACCTGTCAGTATCTGCTCTGCCACAAATAAGTCTATGTCCATATAATATCTGTGCAACTTTTCCGGGACAATGAGAAAAGAGACTGAAATATTAGAACTGACACAGAGTATTGCTGGCTATGGATAATATTTATACAACTTTTCCATTTGTTGATATATGAAAAATGTTGGTAAAAGAATAGCTTCCACCCACGTTTACCACAGCTGTAATTGTTTTATTCATCTAAAGACACAAAAAAGCTATTTTCTGCATTTCTTACTCCCGTCTCTATTCAAGTGTTTAGATAGCTCCTTACAAACAATAAAAGAGATCTGAATACTTTTCCCTCTTCCTGTGTACACTTTGTTATTTTTTTAACTTTTTTATTGGTGCAGCGTTCAATGAGAGTTTATAGTACCTGAAGTGGTGTTTACAATTACAATGTGCTTTCTGTTTTACTTTTTATCTTTTCAATGTAAGTTTGTGAAACTTAACTTTCGTGATTCAATCCTGTGTGTTTATTACATCTGGCCAGAAGATAATAACGCAGAATAGGATTTAAAATATGGTAAGGTGTCAATATGATGCCAAGTTTATATCAGAAGATTAATACATTTAAGACATCCAGACAGAAAGGGGTGATTGTTCATGATTTTGCTGAATCCGTAAGGTTTCAGCATAAAGTTTCAGCATAAGGTTTGATACTTTTTTCTTTCTACATAGCAAGTTATTAATATCTATTAGCAAGAGTGTATAAACCAAATTCTCATAAAAGTATCAAAGAAGCATGTGTCCTTAAGCAATGTGTTAGGCATTTAACAGTAAAGTATGGATGTAGACCTTCTTTAACCATCATACTGTGCATGGTGTTACAGAGGTATGGAATTAGTCACAGATTAATGCTCTTATTGTAAAAAATAAGTAGTCTGTTTTGCAGCACGAGGCTGTGATTTTGAGATTTTAAGTGCACCTATTTAATAGAGATTTACATATGCTTGGTCTGCAGCAGTATCTGAAAGTCAGTGTTCTTTTAAGGTGTCTCTGGTTGTGCAAGCCAGTACATGTGAAGACTGATGTAAATTAAAATCAGTATATTTAATTAACTTAGTTCAGATTTATTATGACGAGAGGGCCTGTTGAAAGGTGTATGTGTGAAGGTAAACCTGCTTTACTTGAGCACTCACTAATATTTTGTGTCAATAGGATCTCGCTGGAAGTCCATGTCAAATCAAGAGAAGCAACCTTACTATGAAGAGCAGGCACGACTAAGTAAAATCCACCTAGAAAAGTATCCTAATTACAAATACAAACCTCGACCAAAACGTACCTGCATCGTGGATGGAAAAAAATTGCGTATTGGTGAATACAAGCAACTGATGAGGTCTCGAAGACAGGAGATGAGGCAGTTCTTTACTGTAGGGTGAGTACAATTGTTGTAATTGTTTTCAAAGACAGAGCATGCTCTTTGAAACCAAAGAGACTTATCTGTTTAAGTCACTGACTAATGTCGTTTAGAAGGTAAGGATTTGAACCAGTAAAACCTTATTAAAAACATAAGATGGAATACGGAGCTATCAGCTTGCCACTGAATGCTGATTATGAGTCTGATTGGGGAATTCTTTAAAGTCAAAAGAAGTTGTTTCCCATTAGCCTGAAAGGTTTGAATCATGTCTTTTGTGATTTATTAGTAAGCTAATCCATTCCTGGATAGTAATGACTCCAGCGTCATTTCCTGAAGTAAGAATGGAACAAAGAGAAAAAATACAAAAGATTATTCCTATGTAGAATAAGGAGTCAGGAGAGGGGAAAAGAGAGAGATGTAATAGCAGCTGCATGAGGAACACACATGAATAAATGATACCATAGCATGAAGTACTAGTAATTTTTTTATAGGTGGGAAAAAAAAAAGTTTTAGGAAGAGTCTTTCTAGTAGTGCATAGGTAGACTGGGTAGATTTATAACTCAAAATATATGACTCAAAAAGATCCTGGCACAGTTTTAAAAACATTGTGTGTGTTTTTAGTGGTATTTCCTCTAGGGTTCAGCAGAGAAAGCAGCACTCTGAAAAATCTACAGGCTAAAGATAACAAAAGTCCAGTGAAACAACTGCACCATAACTGATTTCTCTCTCCTGGTTTTTTTTTTTTAATGAATTAATCTGTGATGCTCAGTGCTCTAGCACAATGTTTCTGGTGATTTGCAAAGAGTCTAAAGCTGTCTCCACTGCCAGCCTTTCCAAATTCACAATGTTCTGCTTATTTCTCTAATCACAATAGTCTCCTTTTGTTGGGTACTTCACTACCAGATAATTGACCTTGACGTCGATTATGTGCCCTCATTTTTGGCTTGGGATGCAGAACTCCTGTTGCAGTCAATTATTTTGTGGTACAGCCTGCAACAATGTGGGCTCTTTCTTCAATCACTAAATAGAAGTGGTTTTGATATCTTGAAATAGCCTTCCAGTCTATAGTTATGACATTGTTTTTTATTCTTCAGTCTAAGGGAAATTGTTTACTAATAGGCCTCCATCAAAACTGCACATAGAACTTTAAATAGAAATCTGAATTTATATAGCACATCACAAATTATATTCAGATTGAGGGAATGAAATTCTAACTTATGTCTTCCAAAGCAGATTGACAGACCAAAACACATCTAGACAAGAAATGCAAAGGAAATGCCAAAACAGCAGTCTGAACAATTTGAGAATTGTTTGCTAATTCAAAACAGTATTAAGCAGTACCACTTTATACATTAAGAGTGGTTACTAAATGGGAGGCTGAATATGGAGGACAGATTTAAGAAATTTCTAAAGATTATATTTCTATTAAATATTTCTAAGATATTTCTATTAAAAAAGAAAATATATAATGAAAACTATTCTAAAGTAAACTGCTGGTGCAACCTAAATATAATACCTTTCTCATATATCCAACAGTATGATCACAAAGAGCATGTGAATGTCACCATTTTCTTGAAAGGATTGGTTCTAATTCCTATTTTGCTAAATCCACTTCACTGTGATATATCCATGTTGAAGAAGTTTACAGTAAGGATAAATTGCCTTTGTGCACTTATATGATGATGCACTGGACTTTACCAAAAACAGTGACTTTTAGTTATGCAAGTGGTGAAAAAGGGAATTTGAAGTCCAATGAATGCATTCAATAAACATGATAGGAAATCTAGGTTGCCATTCAATGTGAATATAGATTTTAGTCCTGAGGAATTTCAGGGTATGATTTAAAAAAAATTATTTCATACTTCCCTGTGACTTCCCACAGTTGTCCCAAATTCCCCTTTTCCCTAAAGAAAGATTAAAAACAAACTTACTGGAAGACACCAAGTAAAATTAGTTTAAAAACCCAGACTAGAACATCTTTTTTGAACTGAAACATAAAGCATGGCATAATTTGTCTCAGCAGAATAGTTTACTAAGTAATGAAAAGTAACATTTCTTCCAAATCAGATAATAACTTCTTGAAACACAGTAACTGAGCCCATCAACTTCTTAAACTTACTCTTCTCTGTGTTTAACATAAATATCTCATAAAGCATCAGCTGGAACAGTTTTCTTAACTGACCTCACACCCCCATTATTTTTCCACTGTTTTGATGGAACAACATAAATCATCCTTCAGAACTGTAGATGTGAGAGTTGAGATGCAGTTTCCTTTTCAGAATGAAATAAGAGACAAATGTGGTTTTTCGGATTGAGTATACTCTGTGTTTACAGTAAATATTTCAGTGGAAGATAGAGAACAAAAGTACAAAATAGACTCCAATGAAATGTGCCAAGTGCTTCATGCTGCTTTGAAGTACTGCTGAATTTTTTTTGGTTTTGTTGTTGTTGTTGTAGTTGTTGGTTTTTTTAAAGAACAAACCAATTAAGTTGGGAATGGGTATGCCAAAATGGCAACAAAATATCGTCACAGAACAAAAAGACAAGTAGGAGATGTGTGAAGAGTAGGACAAACATTCAAAACAGGTGGCTAGAGGAAAGTGTAAAAAGCAAGACAAATGATATTTTTTCATAATTGTGTTTGCATTTTTCCTATAGCAAATGTACACGTATGTCTTTAGCAGTCCAGTAGAGGCTAGTTCCTATCAGAGTCCCTTAGGTCAGCCAGTGGCTAACACAGGATGGTTCTGCTGTGGGTACAACCAAAACACCCCCACCACAACCATGGAATTCTACACTGCTCGAACTTTTACAATGCTGAAAGCTCACAGTGCTCTATTCAGTGAGCCACAGTCTTTGATAGACATTGGTAAGATGCACAAAAGGTGTTTAGAGAAACTCAGTATGCAAACGAGTCAGGCATTAAAATAAAATAGAGACATAGGCTAATGATTGGCCAGTTCTGTTCTGATTTTTGAAAAGCCTCCCAAGAATTGAATGAGAGTGAAGATTTCTTGGAATAAACTGGGAGGAAATTAATGTTTTGAGATGTTATGTATTTGATAGACCAGCACAAAAAACTAGGAACTGCCAAGTATTTTAAAGAACAGAGTGGAACTTAAAATGTGCATAGGCCTTCTATTGCATTCCTGCATGAATGAATTTTGTTCCAAATGAGGTAGATAATATACAAAAATAAGTCATGTTTAATGCAGAGTATATTAAAAGATTGCTTGTTTCAATCTAGTGGAAGCTGAATCTGAAGCCAGCTATATCTTTAAAATAATTGAGTTATTTTTAATAGTAAAATTATTAATGGAACTTGTGAATGATAACTTCAGCATAAGTTAATCCCTGAACAGACTTCAAGTGATTTACAATTTATCTTCAATAGTAGTTCTTTTGTAATGCATAAATAAATGTCAACTAACAAATGGATCATATATAAACCATAAATTGAGATATTTTAAGTTAAGAGCCTGTCTTTTGTTGCCTTGTCTTACAAAAATAATTCATTGCTCAGTCATTTTTACAGTCTAATACACTCTAAATACAAGTATATGCTATATAAATTTCTCTGTGAAATGATGTAAGCAGTAACATTTTCTATGTTTTACCAGTGTAAGATGTTTAGAATAAAGCCTTTATAGTGTTTATAACTACTGTACACACATAGTCTGAATGCTGCTTAGACTATGGTTTTGAATAAGTCTGTAATATTATACTCCTGTAGCTTGAACTTAAAGCAAGTACACAATGGGTGCTTTTGTGAGATTTGCTGTTATTTCATTCCTTATGGGAATGAAAGTTTCAGGGGTGTGTAGCATATAAGCATTTTCCTTAATGCAATCAATTTTTGCTTCAGTCATGCAAAGAGCTGTCAGAAAATGGTTAGGACGGGATCAGAAAACAATGGTAATTTGCCAATTTAAATGTTTAGCTAGTTTTGCAAAAGTCAAAAGCAGAACATTATCCAGGAAAATCTAAGAGTATTAATGCCACTAACTTGTGAGCAGGTCAATTTGTCTAAGAATTTTCATGTTACCTCCATTTTTATATTTACCTAAATATATTGGGCCAAATCTTTGGCCTCAAGAGTGGACAGACATGTTAGCACTGCTGGCAGAGCAGAGGCAAGTGACCTCTAGTACTTGGCCACATAAGGATTTCTTTGTCAAAGAGGACGTGGTGGAGACAGGAGTGGTTTGAAGCCAGGGTGTGTACCCATGTGTCACCGTTCCTCACAGATCTGAAGAGATCAGAAGATTAATGTTGGATTCTGCAAATCTGAACAGGCAGAAAACATCCATGTGCAATTGAGCTGAATTGTAACCTGTAGCTAGCAGGAAAAATCAGTTACGTCTCCACTCCAATTGGTTTTGATGGACAAAACTCTAACTAAGGGGAGTGAATAAATGTGTGGAATTTAATGTTATAAAAAACCACCATTAACATGAATGCCTTTAAGAACTACGAATAAAAGAAAACATAATGACCAGAGTCGTAGGTTAGAAACTCCACCTCATCCTTTCAGGGAGAGTAGTGCGATTTTAAATAAATGCTCTGATTCTTCCCCCCTAGAATTTGATTACTTAGGAAATGATAACACTCATCTCCAGAAACACATGCCATCCGTATAGTCTGATATCTCAAAACGAGACTTTCTGGGACGTAATGTAGCAACTCGAGCAGAATTTACAGTGATAACCGATCAACTCTAAATAATAACAGGTATTAGGTCTGAGGTAGGTGTCCAGTTACTGAGGGTGTGTAGGTGACCATCTTAAAGTGCTAGCAAATTTTTTGCTGGGAAATGGGTAGCAATTTGAGACCCTTTCCAATTAGGTGGCACAGTTACCACATGTTTACAGTTCCACGGTGAGATATAGGTAATTTAAAGTTATTACCCAGTCAGCAGCAGGCGTGCACAGCACCTCTGATTTTTGTTTAACACGTAAAAAAGGACTGCATTTGTGAATGACAAATTCAGTAAGCCTTTAACTCTCCTGTTACACCAATCAAGTTCTTTGACTATTAGATTCATTGTACAGTTTGCCATGCACTTGGTGTGTTCTCAAGTAAAATGTGTCAAGTAAAATTTGATTTCTTTATGCTCAGATGACCTGCTCCCTTTATACTTTGAAATGGGTGGTACTTGGACAAGTGTACCCAGCCCCACTGAAGTGTGGATATGCAAAAGAGTTTTATTGACTTGATAAGCATTTGAAAAAAATACCAGAATTTGTTAGTCTGTCCTTTAGGCGTTAACACTGACAACCATCATTTTATCGAGATACCTCACAGCAGACTTTTTATTGTTCTTGCTGCTTGTAAAAAGGCAATTTGCTTCTGAAAGAGTACAAATTTTTGGGGAGTAGAAGGGTAGAGGTGGATATTAATGTTCTAATACTTAATGTCATCTATAACACAAGAGCAGCTTGCACTCAATCATTCTTTGAGTATATTCTACAACTTCTGTTACAGGAGTTGTGAAAACTTCTCTCAAGGCATCTTTTGGCATTAATATTATGGTGTTCTTTGATGAACAACTGGTGATGTTTTGTTTTGTGAATTTTTTTATTCTAAGAAATACCAGGAAAAGATTAGTACCAGCAGATTAGAAAGAATTAAGTGTGTATGGCCTGGTGACAACTATACAGGTTTTTTCTGTTGTCCATGCGTGGGTTTCTTTCACCCTTGCTTTGTGGAAACATTCATTAATGTGAACATTTTCTGTTTCTGAAAGTTGTGGAGGAGATACCTGTGGGGTTTTAACACTAATAGTTTATACTCCTGAAATCATGCAATCCTAAACCAGAAATGTTCCCATGTGAGGTAGGTGTTCAATTTTATGGATAAAGTATTGAAAGATGTTTGCAGAAAATCACTTGCAAGCAAATACATTGGCTGAAAATTGTTTTCACAGAACATTTATCAGACCATTTAAAAAGTGAAAATTTAGTGAAAAATCCCAAGCTGTTTGTAAATCATCTGCAAATCATCATTTGCAAACAGGAGTATAATGACTGTGTCAAATGAATTACTGCGTTTTTGCTCGCTGCTAGCCAGGTGTACGATACTTACACAACAGATGTTTGAATTTCTCAAGCTGTGCAGAGGCTTTAAGAGTCAGGCTAGCAGTACCAGCCATGGCAGGACTACAAGCTATTTTAATGGTATGTTACACAGGGTGCTCGTGATTTCACTGTGGCTCTTCAAGGACTTCAGTTTCCCAGTAACTCTCCTGTGTGATATTTGTCAAAATTAGAGTTTGACCAACAAACAATAAAGACTCAATATTTAGGGTTTTGTAAATAACCTTAACATTATCTTGTGTATTTTGTTAGCCAATGATAAAGACTTTATGAGGCTGGTTTATGAAATGTCCTTTTGAATTTAGTATGGAATGACAGAGTTGCAGATTTGTTAGACTATTCAAACATATCTGACACTGTTTCTCCTGCTAAAAGTCTATAAAAATTCACTGTTACTGGGTCAATATTGCTCTGAAGAAGGTTCAGAATACATTGAACTGTGTGACTCTTTAAATAGATTATGCAAATAGGCATGTATGTTCAATAACTAGTCAATACTAAACCAGCATCTTCCAGGGCACATTTGGTTTTTTTAATCAGGTACTTTGCTTCAAAATCCCAGTCTTACACATTAAATCCTGAAAAGCAAAAGGCATTCTGATCGTGGATTCAAATAAAAATCAAAAACCAGCAATAAAATATCAAAAGAATATCTAAGTGACGTAGGAGTCTACCTAGCACTTACATAGTAAATTGGGTATTTGCAGTTAGACAATGTTGCTTAATCTTCTGTCTGCTCTCTTAGGTACTTACAGGTAATCTTGAGGTCCTCTCATTAACAGAAGCTCTTGTTATGAGTTTGGAGGGTTGAGATTTTGGTTACATGGTGTCTATGGTAGCAGCCATGCATCACATAGGTGTCTGAAACCTATTGATTGTCTCTGTCCAAGTGCTAATTTGAATCATGGTTTAAATAAATACGTAAAATGCATGAAAGAATCAGTGTCAGGAAGTGACTGAAAACACTTTACTTTTCATTTGTCCTTTGGGGGAGATAAGATGAATCAATGCCGTACAGGACCGACCTGAGAGCCCCGGAGGAATTCATGCAGCCTTTCTAGAAAACCACCTGCTTTTCCTTCCGTTGGACTTGCAGAAGGTCTTCCCTCCGCTAAACACAGGAAATCATGTTTGCCTCTTGTTTTTATTTCCAGACAACAGCCTCAAATTCCAATCACCACGGGAACAGGAGTTGTCTACCCTGGTGCTATTACCATGGCAACTACCACGCCGTCCCCTCAGATGACATCAGATTGCTCGAGCACCTCTGCCAGCCCTGAGCCCAGCATCCCTGTCATCCAGAGCACTTATGGTATGAAGACGGACAGCGGAAGCCTTCCTGGAAATGAAATGATAAATGGAGAGGATGAAATAGAAATGTACGAGGACTATGAGGATGATCCCAAATCAGACTATAGTAGTGAAAACGAAGCCCATGAGGCAGTCAGTGCCAACTGAGGAGTGTTCACAGAATTAAAGTACTCAGACTCATTTGGGTTTTTTTGGGGTTTTTTTGAACAAAAGTTCTTAAAGAGCCTGCATGCATGTGTGGCTCCTACAGTTACATCAGCAGAATGGTCTTAAATGTTTCTTATCGTGTGAGACAGATTGTTTCCCTAATTTTTCATGAACTTGGGTTTTTTTTTTGTTTTTGTTTTGTTTTGTTTTTTTTAAATTTAGATGAAGACATAAATATCAGACATCAGGACTTGAAAACTTATATGAATCAATAGCTGTCTTACAAGTCTTACCTTTTGTCTTTTTCCGTTTGGATGCTGATAAAGGTTTAAGTTACTGTTTTAGATGGGGGTTATACATTCTCACTCAGGTATGCTGTGCCAGCCTACAGGTTGTGAATGTGTTTTTATTCTGGATTATTTTAGAAAACAAAAACTGCAGATTTCATATTGTGAAACAGAACAAGTCCGCAAGTGTGCACATCTGTGCATCATTGCTCGTCTTTAAGAAATAGTCTCTGAATTCCATTTTTTTCCATATGTATAGCTGAACTTCTGATGTGCCAAACTTTTCATAACTTTTGAATCTTAACATTAAAAAAAAAAGTCTTAAAGGAGACACTGTAAAGTCTTAGACAATCCTTTGGCATCTTGAAAACAAATTATATATAAAACCTAATTTTTTTCCAGAATATGGTAAAGTACTCAGGAATCTGGAGACAGGATATTCTTAATTCGTGAACATGGTTGCCATAGTGCATGTGCCCAATTGCTTTTGCCTCTTGATGTGCCATTAGTGTGAAATTTTAAGTAAGCACAAAAGAGCGATCACCAGCTATGGACGGGCCTGTCTTAGCAGTGTGAGGCCACCTCTGATTACATTCTCTACCCCCTTGCTTTTAACCCTTGCATTCAGTCTTAACACATTTTCTCTTAAATAATTTATTCATTCCAGAATGTCAAGGGTCCAAATACTTAATATTTATTTTTAAAAGTACAGTTGGTGGCATTACACTTACAATTCCTTACTGATATTTTAAAGAGCCCCTTCTTTCCCTTCCTCTAAATCACACAGGTATATGAAAAAAAAGTGCACCTGCTACTAAAATGAACATGACTTTTATGAATGAGAAATTCACTTGTTCCTCTAACACTGTATGGTCAAGGAGCACTTGGAAACACTCTGCTATATGTAATGCAAAATAAAGTGAGTACTTTTATATGTACATAGAGTACAAATATCCCTAAAAATGTGTTTATAGTTATAAACCTCTATACTTAGACAGCAAGGGCAGATGTAAAATCCAAACTGCATTTAGGGTCACCATGAAGAGTTTCTAGGGCCTGAGGAATCCTGCAGCGAATCATGGCTCTGTACATCATGTTCCTATTGCCACCTGAAGGAACTGTGTGCTACCTTAAGTATTCATGCAGTGATTTATATGTGAGACTCCTAGTGGGGGAGGAAAAGTCACCCAAATATCTAATTGCAAAGGTGGGAAAATGGATCATCAAAGATATTTATTGAATATTAGTCATGTGGGAATGTAACTCATCAAGTGCTTGTCAAGTGCTTTGGGATCTTTGGACATAAGGTGCTATAGAAACTAAAACTTCTCTTTGTATTGCTTCTAGAAACAATGCAACTACTGGAGAAAATTCTGGGGAATATATGAGAGAGGTGTTCAAAGATTGTGAATCTATTACGTTTCAAAGACAGAGGAGAAACTGCCTTTAATTTTTTCCCTCATCCTCCACTCCAGTTCACAAATACATCACTGTATCTATATACAGATCGAACAGGCCCAATAAATAAGTGTGCTGAAGCTCCTCTGCTCCCTCAGGCTGAGAGGTACCAATGGGCCGAGATCAGCTCCTCTGGAAGTCTGGGAGCATCTTCCCAGAGAGCTGCACAGGCTTTGCTTCGGGCCCAGACAACGGAATAAGTCTGGTGTTGGTGCTGGCTGTCCCTGTGCATCCTGTCTCGCAGACACCCCTGTGAGCTGCGATGACAGATGCCCTGTGGAGGAGCAGTTGTTTTCCTCACAGCCCCACTAATACCTGCTTTATCAGAAACAGCCATTTTTGCCACTGTAGGAATCACGTCTCAATGTGAGAGATCTACCCCCAAGACAAAGAAGATTGTTCAGTTTACAGGACAATTTATAAAGATAATGGCATAGAAACACAATGGTCAAATTTCTCTGGCCATTTTGTAATTTGGAACAAAAAAAAGCTATATTTTTAATATTTATTTAAATGTGTTCTGAGTCCATGTCTAATAAGCAATAAACTGGTCTAGCCAAGTCTTTAAAGGCATATGCTGTGTCATTAGCTGGTGAGCGTCCTCTTTAAGCTGGCTAAGGTACTGGTAGAAAGTGGGTTTTTGTTCTTAAAATAGCTTGGGAATTTGAACTGGTTTTAATACATTCAGCTCAGATTGGGAGGAGGACATCGTTATTTCCTGAAAAAAAGAAAAAGACTATTTATTAATGTCTTACATAATTCTCCAGTTAGAAGTATCTCTCCCTCCCCCCATGTCACTTTCTTTCTCTCTTGCTCTCTTTTTTTTTTCTGGTTTTGTTGCATAGGTAGAATGCTGTATTGCTAGCATTGTATTTTATGTAATTATTTTTTTGCACAAAGGCAAACATTTAGATTAGTTGGTTAAATTTTTTTTTTTTTTAATTTTATGACCATGCCAAAATAATATTCTGCAGGCTTGTGGAGAACAAAGGACTGTTCTTTAGGACTGAAACTTGATTTTGCTTGTAGTACAAAAAAAACACACACTCACAGATGTTGTTTCGTAAGTGTTATAAGCACTGGATATAAATGGTATTTTTTATCACTTCTGACTAATGTGAAACTGTTGTACGCAAACTACATGAACAAAAGTCATCTGTTTCGACTCGTGTGGGCCTGCCTCACAGTTGCCGGATTTGAGTCATTTTTATGTCTTGTTATTTCATTTATTTATGCAAAATACATGTATGTATGAACACTTTGTTTTAGCTCCAGCCCTGCCTCAATGCTGATGCTCTGTGTGTTAAAGCCACATTCTTGAAAATGACTGGCTGTTCAGGAATTGCCAGCTGGTAAAAATTGCATTTACTGGCTGGGGGAGTGGGAGGAACATATTTGAATCTGAATTGTGCCTATGAGCGTGTTACTCTATTTATTAGCCGACATTGGCTCTAAAATGTCAGTAGAAATCAAGGAAGGACAATCATAAGGATAAAACCCAACATTTTTACTTTATTAATCGGAGCTCAAAACAAAGTTTTTGATGAATTTACCATCTCATTTTAGATTTTTTTTTAAATTGTGTAAATATAACATAGGAAATAGAATTTTATTTTTTGTTCATGGATACTTAGTGAAGTATAAGTTATGTATTTACTTTTGTTCTATATCAGTGTATGTTGGTCCATATTAAATGCTGACAAGTCACTGTACCTCATGTAGATGCTGAATTTACACCCGCAGTGTGAGCGCAGTATTGTGGACCTGTAGCTGGGACAGCAAGATGCCTCACTTGTGCTCCCTCTGATTTTTGATAGCATATTCCACAAACAGGGAATACTTTCTTCTTTTTTAGAAGGCTGATACATGAAACATGCCAAATTTCAAATACATGGGATAGAAAACACAGTCTTCTGAATCCAAGTAAAACCAATGAGATATTTTACTTCTTAACAAGAATGGCATTTGGAAATCAAAAGCATATCCCTGGAAAGATTATAATGACTGAAATGGCCCTTGCAATGCAGGCAAGACTCAATAATATCAAACCTTTATGTTGTACTTTCATTTAATCACGTTATTGTCATATTAGTTTATAATACCAGGGGAAATTGTTCACACAATACACGAAGAGGACTCGTGGAATTGCTTTTTAAGCATTGTGTTTGAGACCCTTTAATAACTGAGTGAAAAAACCAAACTCCATTCAGGAGCACAAATATAGTAATACTATTTTCTCGGTGGACAGCTTATTTAATTAATAGATACAATTTATTTTCTTTTGGAAAATTTTAAAATATTATATTCAAGAGAAGAACACTCTCAAAACAATCTGATACCAACTAGAATAGTTCACTTCATATTTTATGAAAATGAAAGACAAAGGTCCCAGTGGAAACCAAACTGCTTTCCAGGGTTCAGGTTTACATGCAGAAATAAGTCTGATGAACTGGGCCAATTCTGGTCTGTCTGTATGTTTGGGCATCACCATTTAGCTTGTGAAACCACCTGCTGAGAATTCACAGGATCACAGGGTGCTCCTAAATCCGTGTCCTCAGGTGCAGTGTGAGGCAGGGGGAGGGCAAAACAAGGGATTGCTCCGGGGTGGGAATGCACAACAAACAGCAGCATTAGTCCCAATAAACACCCTACCCAGTGCAGAGTTACAGCAGTCGGCTGTGGGCAGCTCCTGCTTTGTATAAACACCACACAGCCATCTCCCAGTGCCATCTAATCTCTGGGACGGCTTTCTGGATTTGGTTTTTTGGTCATATCAAGGGCTTGGCATTCCAAAATAGTTTCCTAGCAAAACACACTACAAGATTAAGACCCCATTCTCCCCCAGCAAAACACTGACCTACCTGCTTAATGTGAAGCACATTAGTACTTCCATAGGGGTCGTGAGGACCAGTAAAGCATTTGGTGTTGAGTGGGGTGGACTTTGCTGAGCCAGGGCCACAGGCTGAACAACTGCACTGAAGATGCAGCCAGCAGGATGTATGATAGAGTTCTTCAAGTTTTTATGAGAAGTTAATGAATGGGCTTGGACCCTTGGTGTTTTGCATGCTTTCTTAAGATTCAAGTTGGCACTTAAGGATGTTCTTTTACAGTAATAATACTATATGACCTCATTTGATCTTTTACAAAACAAATAACTCTTTTTCCTTTAAAAAAAATTTAAATTTTTTTTAAAGAAAAAAGAGTTTTTTTTTTTAAAAAAAAAAAATTCCTTTTTCCTTTAAAAAAAACTTAAACTTTTTTTTTTTTTTGGTACAACCCATTAAAATCTGTGATTTTTCTCAGATCAAGCTACATTTTTTATATCCTGCAATGTTCTGCTTCAGAAGGAGAAAAACAATGTATACGCAAAACCATTTCATTTTAATCCAACGCCCTTTTTAAACTACCAGAATTGTTGGAAATGGTGACAAAAGTATATTCTGAGATTTCACACACTGGGTAAAAAGGGATGGGTGGGGTGAACTGGGCTAAAGGAAAACTTACCAAATTGGTATTTATGGCAATATGAAAGCTATAAAGCAACTTAGTGACATGGCTTGCTTTGTAATTTCCGCTTTCTAAAAACCACAAGTGAGGTCCTTGGTGCTCTTGGAGTATGGGGAATGTGCAAATATTTAACTGTTTGTATGCTGCACATTGCAGACCTGCTAGTGTGCATTCTCCGTTTGTCTTCCTTTGTCATTTGTGTTTTGCTTTCCAGAAAGCAATGTTGGTTTTTTTTTTTCTTGTACCCTTTTTCAGCTTGTAGCAAATTAGAATGCTTAGCATTTATGTTCATTCATTATTGTATTTCCCATGTAAAAATTTTTTTATTACATTAAGACAAGCTTATAAGCTGTTACTACATAACTTATCTTACTGTAACTCTTATTTCCTGACATTGTAATTTGTTTGTGATGTATATTGTGAGATTGTACTCTATGTTAATTTAATCAGCACAATTCACTGACATGCTGGACTGACATGCTAGCTGCTGTTTCAAATTGTAAAGTTTGTGTAGAGCTGTTGGGACAACTGAGACTCTCTTGTCAAGGTACTATGCTTTGATTCCTATAGCAACACCGTGGGTGCAGCTCTTACTGGCGAGGGCTGCTTGTTTAACACCCACTGGCTACTTAATGGGCAGGTTTTCTTTGTAGAAATTCTATATACAATGCAGGTACCTACCTGGGCCCATGGCCGGTAATTATTTGGGCGTTTAGAGGAAAAACTAGTGTCTATTGCTGCTTTGAATATGTTTTAAAGTCTGAAAATGTAAATAGTTTATCAAAAAAATCTTGTACAGTCCAGTGTAAAGTTTTTAAATGAACTTAAAGGTTGCCATCACATCTCACACTCTCCTCTTGATACAGTAAAAAAAAAAAAAGAAAGAAAAAAGTTTGCTAAGGATACTGATTTAAAAAAAAATCTGTTCTCAGATTAAAAAAGAGAATAGTTATTCTTAGCTCTGCTTCATTGCATAAACAGACTTCTTGGATTTTGTTGTGCAGTATTGACGTGAGGTAAATTAAATATTAAATAATCTTTCAGTGGTACTTTTAAGAGTCTTCTCCTCCTCTGCCTCAGTTATTGATGGAAAAGACAAAATTGAAAGACACTGTCCATAAACAGTATGTTCTGGTGTACGTTGGCACCTTACCTACATGTTTCGGGTGGGAGGGATTTTTAAAAATTTTTTTTTTTTTTTTTTTTTTTTTTTTTTTTTTGCACAAGGTGCTTTCCTGATATGTTAAACATGTCATCCTTGGGTGATACAGTATATGCCATGATAGGGGTTTAGACCCCTCAGGGGAGTGTCTATAAGACTGCCTATTTATGCTCATTTACCTCAAGACTGTCCTCTCTACCCTTAATCTATTCACCATCACTCCATCTTTTGTACTGCTGTTGACACTTACAAATTAAAGATAAATTTTGTTTTATGAGATGTGTGTGTGACTTCTTCTATGCATCCCTTATTATTCCTTTGAAGCTAGCATTAAAGACTGACCATGATGTGTTGATGGACAGGAAAATGAAACTAGGCCTGTTCAGCTGGCCTCCTATAAATTTAGTGACTGAATTTTCCAGCTCTTACGTTTTCCCCATGCCTTCCTAGTCTCTGAAGGCATTTATCAGCCTCTGAAATCCATTAACACCATATGCTGTAAAATATATGCGTGATAACCAACCTAATTTGACAATACACACTGAATACTGTCAATTGTGTGTGCAGGAGGTGCTGTTGGTAGCAACATAGTCTCAGAAGGATTTTTATTGAGTAGAAGTGAGATAAAGTTCTCATGTTTCTTCTTTCTTTGCCTTCTCCTTTTCTGCTGCATATAACTTTAAACAGACTAACCAAAGTTGACAAAAAAAGCCTATAGTTGCCATATTGCCATGTCTGTAAAATGCTGCCGTTTGTGTATCATGATTGGCTTCTGACTTAGTAATTAGCCATGGTTCTCATAGGAAAATAATAAATTACATTGAAGCATACTGCACTGTAGCAGAAATGTAACAGATCATTTTGATTGTACAATAAATCAGATTTCAGTCAAGTTTCAGTTTAATGTACAAACCACCCTGAAACATCTAAGTGAGGCAGAATCCTTTCTTCCTTGGAGAGAACGTCGTACATGAAATTACTAAAAATGACATTCTGCATTATGAATCTGTGTGATGAGAATACTTCAAGAGAGGATGGCAATGAAGAGTCTGACCAGAGTGCAACACTGGATAAATATGTAAATATTGACTAGTGCAATTTAAGCTTTGTCTTTTGGTAAGTGATTAACTAGTTGCTCAGTTGAACTGCAACACCAAAGTGATCTTAAGGAGAAGGCAGGAAAACCCTGTATTTCTGCTACGTAATTGACTTCAGTTTGACCAAGTGTGGCAATGGCCGTGCCATAAGTTTGGAAGACAGAATTGGGCACTAGATCACTGTCAGCCCAGTTTAAGCTACTAAGCTCGAAGGCACCTGAGTTCATGCACAATGTTATTGGGACTGAATTTTACTTTCATAGAGTACATCTGAAATGGGGTCCAGTGTTCTGCTGCTGTCTGTATATATAAGTCCTCTTAAGTCAACTTATGCTATCCAAATTTTTTTTCCTCTGTGTCTTCTCCACACACACCTCTTACCACATGGTTTGTCTCCTTTTTCTTACTGGAATCTGCAGCTGTGAATACTGGTCAGTAATCTGGAACACACTGATGGTCTCAGCTGGGTTGTTGCACAAGTACAATGAAAACCAAGCTTAGAAATGTCTGCAAAATCACTGCTTTCTGTGGCTGTAAGACACAAAATGTTCATGTGACATCTCTAGATGTCAATCTAAAAGAATTATGCACTAAATGCCATGCAGGACACATGTACAACAATCTTCTGGACAAGGCAATGTGCTGGGGGCTAACTCATACACCATGAGCACACATATCTAATTCCTGGTGCCAAGGAGTAGCACGTCCAGGACAGGTGGGTGGCTATGCACAGGCATCACCTGGTGTCCTTCCCTGGAGAACAGCACCTCTGACCAACTTGCTGCCTTCCCTGTGCTAGTCTGGTTGTCACTCTAATTGGTCATCTTAGCCTTCAGATATTTTACTAATGATACAATGGGTGCACCAGGTCACTGCAATGGAAAGGTAACACAGTGCCGGGTGAGTAATAAAGAAACTCCATAGTTATTCCAATCACAGGAGGGCTCTATTGCATTGGAATCCAAGCCTCTTCTCTGGCACCAAACAAGTGGCAGAGCGCAACAGATATGAGAATTGAGGTGCTCCAGCCGCTTGGGTCTGTTCTCCTTCTCTCAGGTGTTTCTCCTTCTGGCTGAGCACAACCTCTGCTCACCAGCTGCAGGTCCCTTGGGAACCCTTAGGACTGCTCCAGTTAGGGGTTTTCAAGATTCAAGGGTTCATCATGAGTCTGTCTCCGCACTGGTTACTCACACTGGGATTTTCCCGTGGCAGTTAACTGCTACCACAGTAGCTCAACAGCAGCGGCTCGTACGGATCGGGAGGAGGGGGCAAAAGTAGTAGTTGATTTATATCTTTAATATATGGTTTATAATACAAAAGATGAGCTCCAGGCTGTGCCTCTGAGCAGTTAACGACCAACTGGGTTAAGGGCCTTCAAATACTGCCATTGGTCATTAACTGCCAGGAAGTATCCTTCCTGTCATCTATTATTCCTTAATTGTATCAAGACCCACTACAGTGGAGGACTGTTAAATCTGTGGATTAATTGGAATCTGACCCTTAGTAGTTCTAATAATATCAAGACCATTGCAGGTTAGCATTTGGGTTCTTGACGTGACAGTCCATTACAAACTTCTTTTGAGCTGTTCTGCTTTATATTAATGCCTCGTGGATGACTGACACAGCAAACCATAATTGTCCTGTAGAAATCACTGTGGTCAGTTGTATTAAGAACTACTTAGTGACAATTTAATTTACTTTGACACCACAAAATTTAAAAGCTTCCCTACTTCTATTAAAGCCTACTTAGAGGTTTGGTTGCTGTTTTGTAACTCTTCAGCAAAGGATCACTGGATAAGAAAAAAGGTAATTATTGGAGTTTTAACAATCCTCCTCAAATAATCAAATTACAAAAGAAAAGCATATCTGGGTCCTTTTTTGTCACTCTTCTGCACTATCAAGATGTATGAAGGAAGCAGGCAGTCATTTTAAATTAAGCTTCAAAAATGTGGTGTAAGCTCAAAACCTGTAAACATAATGTATGAACCCCCCTGACTCTTGCATTACTTCCACAACATCCAACTTTAATTTTATGAATAAGATACCTCACACTTCAGATGCATGACTAAGCTCTCTTTTTAGTGGAAGAAAATCAGGGAAAAGAATCAGTCTATGTTCAACTGAATTGCAAAGTCCATCACATGATCCAAAATCCTTAGGATGATAAACTTCCAATATTTGCAGGATCTGGTTAAAACTTAACCGACTTAATTCAGAAAATCTGGAGATCATCGATTTTAATGATCAAATTACTCAATCACAATGAAATATCTTTTATTTAAACATCAGGAAATCCACACTTGATTGCAGACTTAGTTAATTCCACTAGAATAGCTGCAGCTGCTGGAAAACCAAAGGCTAAGTGCTGGAGAGGGAAAAAGAAATCCTCCCAAATCCACCCACCCACTCAAAAATAGATGCAAGTCTTTTGCCACATGTTGAGAGATCATGCAAGAAAAGGGGCTTTTGGAAAACCTTTAGGTACAAGCTACCTATTTTGTGGAGTGTTACTGTAGAGACTAGCAAGTTCTTCTAGTTTTGACAACTACAATATGGGTTGAAGGAAAAAGTGGGTGATAGTCAGTGTATATGATCTTATTTGTACAAACTCCTCCTGTGAACAGAACCTGCAAAACCCCCTAACACTGCTGGGATTTTATATAACACCAACCACAGGAGGGAAGTACTAGGCATCCTAGCAGTCTTAGATTATTTTAAGGAAAGAAAAGTCTTATTTCAAGGAGAATGAATAAATGTAATTCACATAATGCTGTTTTGCTGATATGGAATAGCCTGTACTAAGAATGGCACTGCTTCCCTTCTTCCATGTATACAAGCATATATGTGTAATAGTTTATGAGATTAATGGCTCTTTTATTCTATGATAGATTGTTTGATGATCGTTTGCTGTGCTTGCAATTCATCAGTTATTTAAGGTGGACCTATAGGGTTACAAAATTATGAGGAAATTAATGTAACTCTTAGGAATCACCCCTCCATGGGGAAGACTGCTAAATTAGTCATTACTGCCCCATTCTTAATCCAACCTATGGCAGCAGGGCTGAGGGCAGAGGCTGCTGGCATTCCCCCAGGTGCTGGGAGAGAGCTGGCACCCAACCCCCAGACCCTCGGCTCCCATCTGGACTACCTGCCCACCACTATTCCCTCTGGGCATTCCTTCTTGTCCTCCCACAGGGCAGTAACAGCAGAGGAACAAGTATTGAATGCTGGATTATTTTGACCTTAGGGGAAGGAGGCAGTGGTTACGGCATTTACACCATCACACCTTCTGTGAGTGTCGGTGCTGGGTGGCTGGAGCTGTGGGCAGCCCCCTGGGAGAGGCTGCAGAAGGATTGTGTCACTGGGAAGGGATGTGAGGAGTGCAGATCAAACGCCGTGATTCTTGTAGTGATGTTGGAAGCAAAAAAAAGTTCCTTCAAAAAGATCTCAGAATGGGTATAGGAAAACTTAGGGTTTTTTCCTTGTGTAATTCAGTAGTCAGAATATATGAACAGTCAGAGGAAATTTGATTGCTCTATTACAACTTTAAATTTTGACCAAATCTCCCTTTATTCCTACTTCAGCCTTTTCTGCTGAGGAATTTGTTCTGCACGTATCTGCACAGCCTCGGTAGGACCCACGTGCTACCTACCAGTGGCGCAGCATGATCAGAACAGCTGTGGGTGATGCCCTTCAGGCTCCAGCACACAATTGGTTCTTGTTGGACTGTGAGCTGATGCAAAGGACCTGATGGGCTAAGTGCCCCCAGCTGACAGGAGTTTCTGATCTTCTGGAACAAGCCTGCCCTGAGTGAAGAGAGGTCAGAGTTATTTGAGAATGTGAGGGTTGACAAGTTGTACTGGTTGTTTCTGTCTTTTTTACAGTAGAAACCAAAGACAGAGGTTTTGAGCATATTCTTATGTTTTTTTCACAGTGCTTGCTAATGTTTAATGGAGAGGAAAAACAAATAGAAAGAAGCTCTCTAGTGTAACTGAGCAACCTCGGTAGGCACAGAATTTTGGAAAATGCTAAGGCTGTGATGAAGACTAGAAGAGCTCACTAGCACTGTCTTTTAATAATTTGTGTGAGCGGAGTTACAAAAGTATACCGTTTAGTCAACACTTCATGCCATAAAGGAAAATGAATTATTTCAAATTACCTGGTAAGTCTTTTTTTTTTCTATTTTTTTTTAAAGAATAGGTTGCTTCTCTGAAGTTTTGAATATGTCCTGCTCCCACTTGTGCCACGGGAAGCGGAGAGTCCATTCAGCACATGGCAGTAAGTGCACAGTATTTTTCTAGATACAATGTTAGGATTCATATTAGATGTTATGTACCTCAGACAATGATTCATAAAGCTACCTTTCCTTCATTAATCCCTTCCTAAAAATCCTTAGACTGATCATGCTTAGAGACAGTTCTTTTGCAGTGTTTTGATTTTTATACTGCAAGGAGTTTGTGATTGAATTGCAAACGGAATAGGTCAGACAACATGCAGCCTTAAGATGCCTGTAAGAATCCCAGGTTGTGGAGAACTTCAAATTGGTTCAGTTATTTATTCATTTTTAATGGGGTAAAGGAGTGGATTTCCACAACAATAAGACCATGCATGGAAACTATCTGTGTACCCTTATTCCCCAAACTTCAAAGACAATGGGGTTCTGAAATGAACATAAAGCATTCTGAAATAATGAGAAGAAAAATCATGTTCTTTTTCTCTTCTGAAAACGTTATTCCCATGTGAGGGATAAAAGTAAGCATTAAATAGCTCATATAGAAAACCACCAAATTTGCTACCTTTTCTTAACACTTTGTACAAAACATGCATCTCAGCTGCATTTGGAATCTTAGAGTAATCACTGAATCTTCTTAGAATTTTCAAATTTTCTGTCTAAGTATTTGCTTGTCTTCTCTTGCATGCTTGCTTTTAATGTCTGAACACTTAAAATTCAGGCATCATAGATCATGCTTTCCATCTCTGCTCATTTACCTCCGACAGCTTAACCTGCAATTTATTGTGAGGATTGCACCTATAAGTAAAACAGGATCAGACCTTAATTTGATCTGCTATTTATCCGTTGTGTTAATTGTAGCCACAGGGTTGTATTAAGAAAGTCAAAAAGTACCACTTGTAACTACAGAGTGGCTCTCACCTTTTAAATGGAAAAACACTCGTTTTCTAGAAAAAATAGGAAAAAAGTGGTTATGAGCTAAATGAAGAAGGCAGAAGGGTTTCTGTTTTTCCATTTTTAATGTAATTAATATAATATTGGCACCCAAAATGTAGCTATCTGGGTGCAAGCCTGTTCCTAGCTTTTACTGCTGCTGGTGGGAACAGATGCATAATTTCTCACACTTTTGTTTGTTTGTTTTTTTAAGCTGCAAATGGGGTTCTTGTTAGGCTAATGGATGTTGGGATTTTTTTACTTCATATTAATCAGGAATTTCATCTGCTTGTATTTCTGAATGATGGATTCTTCTTATGCTTGAGATTTTTTTTTCCCAAAAAAGAAGACAATAATTTACGGTACAAATGACTGAAAAAAGATTGAAAACTTGCTAAGGGAAATTCTAGTCCTACAAAGCCACCATAGTGGTAAATTCCTGGTACCCTGAAAGGCTTTGACTGAGGAATCTATGTTTCATAGTGCACACTGAAAATAAGGCACCGAGCTTGAGAATAGTAAATTAAAGGGAAAAATCCCACCTTAAATATCTCTCTGAGCAGACTGGAAAATAGAGGTATATAAATACCACAGAAATGCAGTAGGTTTAGAAGTACCTAATTCTCTTAGGCCCCTTTGAAACTCCTAGCCTTAAGATGCTTGAAGTTTATGGAAAACGAACAATAAATACTTTCAGTTCTCAGCTTTGGGGAGCAGTTTTCCTTAGCCAGCAGTGTTTCTACTTCCTTTCACAGAGAACAAAACTGCCTTGCATACTGAAGTTTAGGACTGCTTGATGACTTCAGAGTGTCAACTTAAGCCTTATACGTTCTGTATTGCAAAATCAAAAAATTCTGGTAAATGATTAGTCTATAAATAATGAGTTGATGATGCACACTTCAGTAAAATTTGACAGAATACTAGAAATGGGGAACTCATCCCCACTTTGTTCTTTTTCATAAAATGTCTTTTTTTTGGTCTGTGATTCCATTTATAGTTTCTTTAAGAATAAACATGACGGCTCATCAGTGGGTAATGGGACTGCTAGAGATGCACTGGAATGAGAGCTATTGCTGCACTTACCTTTCCACCCCACTGGACATTGCTTTAGCAGGGCTTCCACTTGCATTACAGCAAAGATGAGAATTCTTAGTTTTTGTAATGGTTTTATTTGTTTGTTTTAGTTTTATTTTTTTGCTCAGTCTTGCCTCTCTTCCAGTCCTACATTTCAGACTTAGTCAATTAAAGTTCTGGACAATGAGTGCACATGCCAGCTGCTCCACCCACGGCTTGGGAGCATCTCACATCTTGACTTCACTGAAATCAACTGTAAATCCAAGCCAGGACTCAAATACCTTCCTAGCTCTCAAACAATGGAGAACAGCAAGGTTTGCATCTGTATTGATTGCCAGTGGCACAGTCCTTGACTTGCTGTTTCTGGGATTTGCTTCTTGGCATTGAGAGGGCACTACAGACCCAGTGTGTGAAAGTACAGGTGAACTCAAGCTGTCCATGTCCAGTTACACTGACAGGGAGCTTTTCAGGAATTATAAAACCTCCTCAGTCTGGCTACGCATTGTCCAGGTGGATGTGAGTGAGGACGAAGACACTTGGGGAACCAAAATATTGTTACAGGAGTCTCAAATTTCTTTCTGTTTAGCCAAGAACCGCCTACTTTGAAAGAATTCACTGATCCACATCAGTGTCTCATTTACACAAACATGTTAAGAAGGAATTGCACCATTTTTTCCAGAAAAAAGGCCATTGGCAGGCAGAGTTTGGTGTCTAATGGCCTTTGAAAATTTCCTTTATTTTGGTTTATGAGCTTAAAAATTATGCATATAATACTAGCTGGGATAAGAATTTGTTTTGTTTATGTGATTTGTGAATAGTTTCAAGAAAACTTGTGGTTTGCACTCTTATTTTTGTCCAGCATCCAGAAGATACTGATGAATCTCTCTTTCCCAATTAGAAACTGAGGCTTGGGCCAATAATTTCAGCCACACTAAAATCCTAGTGAGATCTCTAGTAGAATTCCTGGAGGGGATCTATTGCCCTAAAATGTTGATCCAAACAAACTGGATGCTTTGTGAAGGTGGTTTCCTGGTGCATAACTTCCTCCACCCATTTATTTTCCCTCTCTTTTGGTCCGCATGGGTTATGACAATACTAAAGGGGCAAGATATACACAGCCAAGTGCAGCCAGATTTGCTTGTGTCAGTGCCACGAGAAGGCAGTTTTCCTGGGTCCTTGTGTTGCACCATCCATTAAGGAGAAAGCAGATTGAGAATGGATAAGGTGGCAGTCTGTAGAAAACAAGGCTGGTAAACTTGATGTGATCTCAATTTGCCTGTTTTGCTCTCCTTACCATGTCTTGTGCCAAGTCAACATCTCTCAAAGATGTCCGATGACATCAGACTTTCCTGTGTGTGGAACTTCTTCCTGTCTAGAAGGTGACAGAGAGCTTGCCCAGTTATCTGGAAGGACATATTGTTGATGTGTGAGTTCTATATAATGTAGTGGTAATTACAGCAGTGTGTGATTAGTCTGTTTTGAAGTATAATGTGAAGGTTTCTTAAGTTGAGAAATAATTGGAGAAGAGGCCTGCAGTTACCATTAGCTCTCATACCAGACTGGGTAAAGATATGCCTAGAAAATATGCAGTTCCAGCCAGCCCCCTGCTGTCAATGGACAGGTGTTAACAACCATTTTATAAAACATTGAGTTCCACACCCCTTCCTGCTGGCCAAAAAAGGCCCTGACATCAAGGATGTGCTGTGTCTAGTACTTGCTTTTGAACCTAGGTGCTGAGAAGCCTGTCTGGCACTGCATTATATAACGTGCTGTTCCAGACTACAGGCCACACAATGTGCATGTTGTACTAAAGACCCTTGAAAGCATATGTGTGGGTTTTCTTTTTAAATATCACCTGTAGGTAAATGCTACTTCTGGAGCCATGCTTCTATGTCAGCTCATAGAACAGCACTGTGCTGCACAATACCATGTTGTTTTCTTCATGACAGTTACACGGTCACCCTTGCTGCCCTGTGTGTGATTCTGCTGGCTGAGCTGATTCTTGATTAGACATCAGAAGGCAATTTTTGGCAAGGGTGTAATAGCAGAAATCTGAAGAAAGCTTGTGTTTTGGAGAGTTAGCTTTCTGTAGGCCTTAGCTGTAATTTACCTGCCTTTTTTTGGACCTTTCTCTCTCTCTTCATATATCTAACAACAATAAAAACTTTTGTGATGTCCTCTATTCTGAGTCAGTCAATGGTACGAGGGGTGTCCATCTGCCCTTGCCCATATATAGAATTCATAACCATGTTGCCATACAATTATAGAGTCCTAATGAATTGAGTGACAATTAAGACACATGTGACTACTAAGAGGAAGAAGACAAAAATGAATGGTTATTCCTTTATTCTTTGCCTACCCTCTCTGTTCTGCATTCTGGTTTGCTGGATGGTTTAATTTGGAATGATGTTTTTAATGCTTAGAGCCCAAAGGTGTGTTTTTGTTTTGTTTTATTTTTTCTTTTCCTTAAGGAAGAAAATTGATTCCTTATGTTCCATACGTTAAGTTTCTTTAACATTTTTTTCAACATGCATAAAATTACAGATCTCTGGAGAGAATGAAATACCACATTGCACAATGTAATACCGCACCCAATCTCTTGTTCCTCCCCTCTGCTGCCAAACCTTCAAAAAATAATAGCATAGCATTAATACATTTATGGGTACTGCTTTTCCATGTTTGATACAAAGTAAAAATATAATGAGCGACCAGGCATAAAAATACATGATGTCAGTTTGTGGAGGATAAATACAATTCTGGGGGAATAAAGTCTTGAATGGGCTGCCTACAAAGCGTCAGAGTGGAGGAGAGGTTTGGTGTGTGAGCACTAATTTTAACAGTGCCATCCCGTGTGTGGCTAAGGAACTACACTGCAGGGTCTAGATAGTGAACAAGCACCCTTGAGAGAATTGAAAAGATTACATCAAATTTTATAGTTGAAGCAGATTTTATGAGAGTAGTAAACGGTACCTAATATAAACCAAAAGAGAGGAAAAGATGTTATTCCCAGGTCATCACTCTGTACTGTAAACTTGAGATATAATATTGTGTTTGGATATATGAATCCTGCAGGCCAATGAGAAAGAACATCAGGTTTGTGGACTATTGTGTATTTTTCACTGTTTGCTTGATTTGCATCGTTAAAGCAAAATGCCTTTTCTGTGTGCCAGTTGTGGAGCAGACTGTGCAAAGAAGGCCTCCCTGACAAGCTGTTCCCAAGGAAGCAAGGAAGTGAAAGTGGAGCTTCTCCAGCTACTTATCTGAGAGGAGGTGCTCAGTGTATTAAAATGATGTTGTGCTTTGTGGATCAGCAAGATGGATACCAGCTCTGAATAAGTCATTTGTTCTGTTATTGCACCCTCCAACTATATTATTCATACTGGTTTTTCCACTCTCACTTAAAAGCTTTCTAACTTTTCCTTTCTTCAAGTTCTCCACCCATCCCTGCTAACCTCTCATAATCTGCATATATCTCTTGCTGGCAGTTCTGAGCTCCGTAATGTCGTTTATTTCTCTCCTTCAGCATTTTCCTTTTTCTTGTATCTGTTCTGGTTTTCTCTCCTTATTTCTTCTTTCTCTGCACCTTTGCTTTGCATGGACTATACAAAGTCAACTAGCTGGCTGTGTATACGCAACATTTGAGACAACCGGAATAAGGAAAGGAAGGTAAGGGTAGTTGTTTAAAGAGGGACTTGTCTTTCCAGTACTTATGGAGCAAAAAGTAAAAGAAAAAGAAAGGATGGGGTAGTAAAGTACTGAGAACTCTGTTCTGGTGAGCTCCTGTTCATTTTGAATCCTGTCAGCAGAGGATCCTGCTACGCTAACAATAAGTTATTAGTTGCCTTGTTTTATAAACATTGAATATGACACAATTTTTACAGGTATCTCTGTTCTGACTTCTCCCTTGTTCCTCCTCTCTCACAAAACAATTTGAAGATGGAATGGGATACCAAGTATTTAAGTCACTTAAAAAGTCCTTTTTTTCTCTTTTCATCAACTTTCTCTGTGCCAGCATGTGCACTAAGTTCCTGTCCCTGAGAGTTTTTGCACCAAAACCACAGTTTGAACCAGGCTGTACATAATAGGCGTCTCTGTTAGTTCCCTCCAACTGAAGCTCCCAGCAGTGGATGGAAAATCAGACATACATCCCTGCACAATAAATCTTATTGTAATTCACTCACTTAGCATCACCGCGAGCAGGCCTTGAAAAATGTGTCGTGTGTGCTTGAAATCATACTTGTGCTCCTGCCATTAAAGAATGAAAAAAAATCCCTCGTAAAAAAGTTTCATTTACTTTTTTGTTATAAAATACTTTTTACTGGTGCCAGCTGGAAGGAAAATGACCCAGTTAGATCTCAAAATTATGATGTAGCTTTAAGTGCTATGTTTAGATTAACTGCCAAAATGTTAGTATAAAGTGGTAGGTGTTTGTGCTGCAGATAATAACTAATGTACTGTTGGTCAAGATAGGCCACTGTTCTGTTATTATTGTATGGATCTTATGACTAAACATTGGAGCAAGCCTAGTGGAACAACAATATTTTACTGTGCCTGGAATACTAGCTTGTCAGAACTTAATTGGGGTGCCAAAAATCTAATGAATCAGATGGGGAAGACATCTTTTTTTTTCTTTTTCCTGCGTGCTGATATTTCTGATTTGTGTTGCTTTCTGCAAAGTGAGCTGTATTTATCTCATGTACTTCCTGGCAAGTGCTGTCTCAAATACAATCAGATCCCTCTGACTGTCAAATGATTGTGATCTTCCAAAGACAGTGAAAACATCTTTAGTTTCTTTTTTATTTCCCCCCCCTTTGCTTGTGAGACTGGGTTAAATGTGTTGTATATTTTAAAGGACCTGGCATACAAGGAAAAATCAAGGTTAAAAGCACTTCAGAACTCAAGTTGTGCTGATGTGTATGACCTTTGGGCCCAGAATTAGCTATTTTTACTCTGTTGATATAAAACATTAACCTCAGTCAAATGCTTCTTGCAAGAAATGAAAACAAAACTGTGATGTTTAAATACACAATCTAGATGTACCTACACCAGTTGCCATGAAAAAGTCAACATTTGCTAACAGACACCACATGGTGGATTCTGTGGTACTGCAGCTTTTCCTTTGGAAAGGAGGGGAAGTACCTGTGGGAGAGGAAGTATCCGAAAAATCCTGTAACTACATGAGCTCCTAACCAAGCTGCTGTTGTCATCAGTACTTGTTTCTGACCCTCCCAAATCGCTTCTCTCCCCTGTTCTTCTGTATCCAGGCAATAATCATGACTAGATGATGTTTGGTAATGTCAGGTATTCGTCTTCTTGTCCCTGCTCGTGACTCCTGTGTTACTGCTGTGTGGAAAGATTTGGTAAACTATACCAGAAGCTGTATTAGGTTTTTTGTGTGTGTGTTTGGGTGGGGAGTTTTTGTTTGTTTGTGGGGTTTTTTTTTGGTTTTGGTTTTTTGTTTTATTTTATTTTTTTTTTTTTAATGAAGGAATGATTAGGCTGAACCAAAACAAGAAATACTTGTAGAGATGTTTCTTGGTCTAGTTCTCTCTCAGAACAGAGCTGAGCTTAGTGTTGTGTTTGGTCTTGATATTCATAGCCGATGAGGTTTCTAAATATCACTTGGGACTATTTTCACAAAAGGAGAGTCCAGAATAGCCTCTAATTTTTGACTAGTCCTGGGCTAATGGATGGAAATGCCATCTTCACCTTGCTTACAGAAGCAGCAGATTTCCAGGACACGTGTAAATAGCAGCTTGCTGAAATAGGCTACATTTTCCAAAGCTTCATCTTGGACATAATTTTAAAGAAAAAGGACAATATAACCAGGGTAAATTTTATATTCAGAATGTACACTAAACTTGCATAGTTCTACCAAAATTAACTTTCAAATGATTTTTCTGGTGTCTGTGTAAAACCCAGACAAAATGTTCTGCAGCTATGGTACACAATAGAGAGAGGTGTTGGATGGGTTAATATTTAGGCTTTACTTCAACAGAAGTTAATAAGATACTTTCTATTTTAATATGTGTAATTCAGGATTGGGTAGGAAATAACTGGTGTTGTTTCAAATAGGAGAAATAATGTGATTCAAATAATGTTATTACATTGATCTTTTTACAGTAATGCCTTCCTTAACATTCAGAATGACCAAAAATTTATGCAAAATCCTCTGGCTGCCAAATTAGAAGAACAGTGGGACTCTTCACTGAGTTGCATTACTATGAACAGAACATGGTCTAAAATGGGTATGATTAAAAATACAGGTTAAAACTTCACATCTATAGTCCTAACTACAATGACAACTCTCCAGTGGACGACTTTGCTCTGTGGACTACTTTGTACTAACAGTAATAGGCTAAGTTTTGAGTTTGCTTATTTGGGAGTGCCGTGGGCAATAGTGTTTTGAATTCAGTAAGACCTACAACATATATTTAATGAGTTTTCCTTCTCCACCAAATCTAATATTAAATACACTTCAAGCTTTATTGCAAGTTCTCCTTCTTGAATTCACAGAATGAAAACTTAACATCTTAGCCTTTGCCGTACCAGGAAGTGATCAGTGGAACGCTTTGGAAAGCGAACACTGTTTATTTTAATTTGCTACTCTAATTAGAGTGTTCAATAAAACACTTTTAATTAAAATATAGACACTAAAAATACGACGTTACTCTTTTTTAAACTCAGATGTTTAAAATAGACAGCACTTTGGAAATATAAAAGTTTCTATTACTTTTTCTGAAAGCGGTGGCTGAAATATTTGCATAGATGTCCAACAATGAAAAGCAGAGATGGTTCCACCAGCTGACACAGGGACTGAACAATTAGAGTGAAATGGTGAGAGGATATTGAAGCTGTATTCCTACAGAATTTCATAGGACAAGAGGACCTAATGTAGTGACTAATGGACCAACACAGGGTTTCTAGATACACCTTTGAACTAGTTGCAGAAACAGGATAGAATGTGCATCCCAGTCTAATAAGCTGTGATAGAAAGGATACAGCCCAAGAATCAACCTTTGGATTTCTGTGCTGGCTGCTGAAGTCCTGATTCCCAAACTGTGAAGCCTTTATCCTCCTTGTTTCTACTTTTGTCAGCTCCCAGAAGCAGGTCTGAATTGATGCTGGCATACTTCTATAACTGTACTGGGTTTTTAGGTATGTGTTTAAGATGGGAGCTGCTTCAGTTCAGTCTTACCTGAGGGTTGGCTTCTTAATAGAAGGACTGAGGGGTTTGTACATTTATTTGCTATCTGGCAGCTATAAGAGGAAACCTCAGCAATCAAAGTTCAATGCTATTTGGTATTTATTTGTTTTAGTAATGTGAACATTTCAGAGGAATTAAAAATAATAGATTTTGGGTTTGTTTTTGGTTGGTTGGTTGGTTTAGGGAGGGGTTTGTTTTCAGTTGGGGTATTTTGGTTTTTTGTTTAGTTGGTTGGTTTTGGTTTTCAGTGGTTTTTTTTTTTTACAAAGGGCATATAAGTGGTAATCTCTGTACTTGTCTGACAATTGCTGTAGTTTGATACGGTTTTTTTCTACGTGTTGCAGAAATTGGCAGGTCAAAACCTTGCCTATTAATAGCTCTAGGTTTGTTGAGATGGGAATGGCATGTAGCTCTGCTGAGAAACAGCTGAGTATCTGGGAGTTTGAGACACATACGTATTTTTATTTTTCTTAGTCCATGTCTAGTAACCAAAAGGAAGGGTGTGGGTTAAGAATTATATGAGTACAGGTACTTCTGTTGTTAAGATTTATGCTCTGGTAAATGCCACATATTCTGCAAAATTTCTTTGAAGACAACACACAATGTTTCCATTAACTGAAGCAGTCTTAGAATCTGTACCATAAATAACAACACTGTGAATTCATCTCATGTGTTCACAGCATATAGGATAACCACAGAGGGGGGAAAAATCATTAAGGAAATACTGTGTAGAGTGATAGCTACAGTAAGCTACAGCTATAACTGCATTCCTTATAGTCTAGGGACAGAATGTGTTGCTATATTCTACCAAAAGTGAAGGTGCTTCTTAATTATGCCAGCTTGTCTTTATTTCTAGACAACAGACCAGTCCAACACTGTGCCTGAACAGTCTTCAACTTTAGTATTGTTCAAAATTCAAATTTTGTTCATATCTGAAGTGCCTCCAGATCCTAATTGTGTGGAGTTGAACCCCTTCCTAGCTTTAATGTTTATCTTCCTAGTGTGTAAAATGTAATGATAATTTACCTCAATTGCTGACATTTTTGCTATCTTCAAGCATTCCAGATAATTCCCCCAGGATAATGAAATCATGTTTTGTATGGCCAATGACGCTATCTCAGGTGTCTTTAAAATTAAATACTGAAAATTGGATTTGGCTGTGTATTGCCAGGGATGAGTAAAGGGGTCTGTGGTCACAGGGAGCAGCATTGCTGATGAGGATGGTGCTTGGTTTTGTACTGAAAGAAGTCTGACTCCTCCAGTTGCTGGACACTTGAAACTTTACAGGATTCAGGTTTGCAAAGCCATGAGGCTGCTGCAGGAACTGAGTATCTAATTGTTCATTTACAGATCTAAAAGCCTGCTTTGAACCTTCTGCCTTAGATGTTTTACGCAGAGAAGAGTGCTGGGGATTCTGTTGGGTCCTACCAACAGTTTCAGTTCTAGGAGGTGCGTGTTGTCATGAGTTCCATGCTGTGCTGATTAAGACACACACTTCACTAATCAAGCAGCAAAGTTAAGTAGGTGAAATTTAATAGACTCTACTAATCAAGGTGCATTCTTTGTTGAGCAAGCTGAATATTTTAAATGTTGAGGGTTTTTATGTACTCTGTTAACTGGCTTGGAGGCCTCTTATTGCCTACATACATGGCTAGAAAAAAGCCACCAGGAGTTGTTCCATTACTGACAATGGAAGGAATGCTAGCTTTCACTTTGATACTTGTTCCAGTGGAGCTTAGGGAAGAAGTAATCAAAATTAGCCCTAGTGAGCAAATGACATTATTTCCCTTTGATAAGTCTCATTGGATTACAGGGAACACATTCCTTACATAGCAGTTCCCACCAACAGCAAGGATACATGTGTTTCATATGACTCTTGCACCTCAATTTGTCTGCAGGTTTCTCAGAGATCACGACTGATCTTTAAGGTCCTCTCACGATGAATTTTGTCCTCATTCAGATAATCTTAATACAGTTTTAATTCTGAACTCTTTAATGCGTCTCGGTCATATCTCTAAAGTGATTGGCAAATGTAGGAGAATGGTGGTTTTGTGTCTTGCTCTCTTGCCAGGAGCAGACAGGACATATTGGAAAATATAAGAAGCAATGGAAGAAAAACAGTTGCTGCAGAAAGTTGAGTAGCAGCATCATTCAACACTAGGACTGTGCAAATTACACAGAGCCAATGTAACAAGCAAAGCCTCCTGGCTAACTTAGGGAATGGTGACAAGGGTTTAATTAAGAGGGCAAAAATAAGCATATGTAGATAGGGGGTGAAGTTGAAAGAGAGGGGAAGAGAATAAATACCGAGAAAAAAAGTAATTTCACAAATTTCTACTTTGCTTTCACATGTGATAATAAGTACCAATAGACAACCAGTTTGATTTGCGAGTTTGCATGTTATAGCTTTGGTGTTTTTCTGGGTCTTACCTAGAGGTGATTTTTTTTTTTTTTCTGTTTTCAAAATTCTGATGGATCCATTTGCACCTATTGCAGCAAAGAACAGATTCCTTTAGTCTGAGTTAAGCCTCCTTCTGCCATTTTTTTTTTGCTTCATCCTGTGAATTTGAACACAGGAACACTTGTAGGCAACAGCATGCAGTGGCATCCTTCTCTGAGGAAAGATTTTTGGTCTGTGTTTCAGCAGCTTAAATAGTGGAATATGACAAATATTGGTTGTTTGGAAAAATTATTCTGATTCTTGGTGTCCATAGGGAAGTAATGTGAGTAAACTTCCCAGTCAATAAAGGTTATCTGACCTTAAAAAAAATGAAAAAAGAGAACAAAGACAGGTGTAAAAACAGACCTTCTCACATGTGACTTCATTATGAAGTGGTACTGGAAAGAAAGCAGTTGTGCAGAAAGGTTAGTGGTTTAGTTTCAATTATTTTGGAAACGTCGTTTATTTTGTTCAGTCTACATGGAGTGCAACACGCTCAGCTTCAATCTGCCAACTTCTTTTATATTATTTTTATGCTGTTAGTTTTAGACTTACATGCTTTTTATCTAACCACTGACATTATTTGATCTTAAGGCCATCAGTAATTAAATCAGTGACTTTTTTATTTCTGGTTGCTTATTGTCTCAAGGGGCATAGCACAGCCATGCTTTTTGACTTGGAATGATTACCGAACTTTATCTTCTTACCATATTTTATCCAGTCTTTATCCTTTTGGTGGAGTATAAGCAGAGAGAGATGAGGTATATGTGATTTTAAGGAAGGTATAATTGCAGCTTCTAAATACTTTGTTAATGTCTGCTGTCAAACTGCTGACTTTCCAGGCTATTGACATAATGGCTTTCAGACACAGAAAATGTTGCATTTTGTTTGTCAACTGAATTATTGAGGTGTCCCCTAGCTTTAGGGTGAATCAGTAAAATACTGTATTACACTTAGTAAGAACAACCAAGTGACATAAATTATTAAAATTAAATAGTACTTCTCAACATCAGTAAACAGAATACAGTACAATGCAGTGACCATGGTGTATTGGGGTTTTGGGAGTTTTTTGATGTTTTTTTGGGTGGAGGGGCGTTGAGTTTCTTGCTTGTTTGGTTGATTGATTTTTCTTTGTTCACCCATGGATTTGCTGAAATCAGGATTCCATGTTAGTGAGGAATAAGCTGTTCTACTCTAACTTGAAAATTTTGATTGGTGAGCAATGCTGGGCATAATGTGCTGTCAGCTCTGTAGAGCAGGGGCTTCTTTTTGGGTAAATACAGCAGAGATGTACATGGTGTACCCAATAGAGATCTGATCCAAAACTGAACTGAACTTGATTGTTCAACAGGTGTTAGTACAAGTGGATCAGTTGCATAAGACAAGTAAACACAGATTTAACTTGCTGTTTTTCTTTTAGGATTTCAAATTAAGAATTTCCATTGTGTGAATTACTTTTTTTTTTTTTAACACCAAATGCCAATGGGAATTTTGTTTGAAAACTGTTGGAAATAAAGCTTCGTTCCTAGGATGCTTCATAAGTTCAAACTGCAAAGGGTAAAAGTGTCCATTGCGTGCCACACAGTGTCAGTGTAAAGCCTTAAAGAGTGCGTAAATTCCACAAGATGTAAATTCCACTCAGTTGTGTGCAAGTTGATTACGGCTCAACATCTACATAGGCTCTTTAATTAAGACTAAAGGTCAATAGGTTAAATAAGTAACTTAATCAGAAAATTATGCAGAAGTGCCACAAATCAAATGCATTAGTCAACCCTTGAGATCGATAGGGTATGCAAATCGATCAGTAGAGTATATACTGTGTGACTTCAAGTACTGAAACATGCAGCGTGATACTGCAAACACAATAGTTCATAGAGTTTGTTTCAGTTGACAGCTCAACAAATCTTTATTTATTTATTTCTCTAGAGGTGATCTACTGTGTCATGCAGAGTGTTTTATTCCCAGGTTTCAGCTCATTCCGAGTGTTGTGCAATGCTCTGAGCAAAGTTGGTGTTTGCATGAGTAAGAGAGAGGTTTCAAAGCATGTGTGATGTTGTATAACCAGCAAGGTTGTGTAAGGGGCAGGGAAGGCAACAAGGCTTCTTTAACTAGTAATCCAGGGTGTAGGCCCTCTGGAATACCAAAGGAGCAGGGTCCAAACTCTCTTCTCTGCTGTGGTTTGCTTGGCGCAAGGAAGAGGCGACTGATTTATGGCTACCTCATTCTCCCAGTGCCAGCCCTGACCTCACCATAGGATAGAGAACTGCTTTCTCTTGTGAGAACTGGGGCAAGCCAAAGTGCAGGATGATCCAACCACAAACCTTCCCTTGTCCCTGTTTATTTGACAGGACATGAGGAGTTGGGACCAGATGTTCAGGATGAGCAGGTTAACTCCTGGCACCTCTGTGGGCCAAGATCCAGTAACCTTCTTTTTCTTTGGGACTTTGCTATTTGCTGGAGTCTTGTTCTGCCCTGTTAAGGAGCAGGTCATTGTTGCACATAAGAGCCCAGACCACTGTTATTGATCCATGTTTCAGGAGGAAGCCATTGCAACTCTTTGGAGAGTTGTCCAGGTTCAGTAAAGCCTACGCTGTTCTGAAGGCTCGTTCATTGGAATCAATCACTGAACAACTGGAAATGCATTCCATAATAAAAAGATATTTGTAAGTGATTGATTTCCAACCAGTGGGAGCAATTTTTATCACCTGGTGGGATGAAGTACGATTTCAGTGCTAAGAAATCTGTTATGAAGTCAGAAGTAACTTGAGATCAGATGTTCAGCACTTCAGATTAGCAGGAAACACAGGGACACAACACATCTGAAAAGAAACCACCAACAAAGCAACCCCAGCAATGGGAATAATTTGACTGTCCTCACAGCAAATCTGCAGATTGATTGCATTTGATTGGAACTGTGTTCACACAGTGTAGTCTTTTTTAACTCTTCCACATAGTTCCTGGAAGTAGACAGAGTTGTTACGGGAATAAGGCTGATGGAAATTCCCTCCTCCTGTAATCATAGTATGATGGACTCCCTGGCAAAGCAGCTGGGATTTCCTGCCCATTAACACAAACACAGAAGTCATTGGGGTTTAGCAGTGGAAGTGTCAAGTGACATTCTATTGTGTCTCTCTTCTTTTTCCTTCCCACTTTTGTTTGTCTGAAAAAATCAGGGCTGAATGTATTCTGAGCTGATGTATTGTTGCAAAGGCACATTCTGGGAGGATGCAACTCAGTAATAAAATATTACTGAGGAAGAGGGTATTGGAACTACTCTTTAAAAAACTTTTTCCCCCTGATTTAGAGAAATGACATTTCTGTGATTATCTTTCTGTCCTTTTGTCCTTTCTGTTCTTTCGGTACTTTTATTTTGTTTGTTTTCATGTTATGTGATGTGTTATATAACTGCTATTTCTTCTGTCTTTTGTTTAAATTATAGGTAGTTTAACCAAGCAGAATAATTATTGAGACTATTTTGGCAGGTTCTCACCTAAGTTTGTTTCTAGAAATCTGAGCCTAAAATTCTATTTCAAGTTGTATGCTACCTCTGTATTTAGAGTAAGGTTTCATCTTAGTAAGTTAATCATGTTACCACGTTTTACCAATATTGTTCATGTTATCACATTTTACCAATATTATTATTTCTGCTGTGGGGAGAAGCTGCATTGTTACGGAACTTTTAGGATGGTTTCAAGACGTAATTCTCAGACTCTGTGATTTGAACCGAAACTTTCTAATTTTTATGCCAAGGGTCAAAATTCCAACCACATCTCTCCTTGGAAGCAACTTCCAGAGCGGTGGGTGGCTTCACTATGAGGAAAAATTTGCAACTCCTTAGATTTCAACAGCTGTCTTGTACAACTGTATTATGTTTTGTAAGAGTGCTGTGCCTGCAAACACCACTTGTGATTTGGCTTTGTTATCTTGGGTGTTTTCCATATACCTGATTTAAAAAATCCTAAATGAAATTAACAACCACCAAAAAAAGATATCATCCTGGGAAGTTTCCTGTGATCAGACAGATGAAAGTAAAGAATCTAAGAAAAAGGGATTATTCCAAATTAGGTAAGGAACTGAATCCATAAGAAATTAATAGAATGTGTTATACTCAATATACATAACATCTCTCAGTTAAAATAAGATATAACTTGTAAAAAACCTTCAGTGACGCTTGGCTGTGAAACCAGTGCAGTGCTGAGCTTGGTTTAATAGACTGTGATGGAATATTGGCTGAATGCTTCTGGTCTGACCTATAATGTGTGATGTTAGTGTACTTCTACCAGCATTCAAACTGTTTCCCATGTGTCTGCGTGAGCTGCAGTTGCGCTTTCAGGCACTGTAAGCACAGAGTTGGTGCACTACAGAGTGAACTAAGTCATCTAAAGGACTTGGCTGGGGAGAACAGGCTCTTCTGTCAGCAGTTACTGCTTTACTTACTACCTTCTTTCAGGTCTCTAATTCTGTAGACAAGGTTTCTTTCCTCCCTCTCTGTTTCTCTCCCTTTTTTCATTTTTTGTTGTGGTCCATGAATACCTCAAAATGAGATCTGAACATGATGCAAATCTTAGAAATGAAAGAGTCAGTAGGAGAAATGCATATTGAGTATGTTTCAAATCTCACAATTTCTAGTTCAGCCTCATGATTTGATTATGGTCTGGCTTGAGGTTTCTAAATGTTTGTGTATGGAAATGCTCAATTCCATTGATAATATATTAAAATTCATAGCAGAATTTTTCAGCATCTGGAGAGATGGAGCTTCCTCCAGCTTTTCTCTACCTGCATATTCAGGCACTGGCAAAACATGTAAGATCTTTTGTAGTAGCACCAACTTGTCACTTCCTGTTCAGTCTTGACGTACCCAAAACTGGGGGTGTGTTGCTCATGGGTCTCTTGGCACATCTTTTCATAAAGAAACAATGACTTTTCAAGCTTGAAGGAAAACCCCAAACTAGGAAACTTATCAATTTTTCAGTGGTTTTGCTGTGTATGTTTGGTGGAGCTCAAGCAGTGTTAGGAGTTGAGGAGAATGGCTCACGTATATCTGCTCAAAGTAGTGGAAGTCACTCAAACCTACTCATAGCAGTCACCTTCAGGATCTCTCTTTAAAGCTTAGAGTCAAATTCTTGTGTAAGTCTTATGACACTTTTGTAAGAAATTAGTTGCCTACTAGCTTTGCCAGTTAGGAGAAGTGGAGTTGGAGCAGAGAACCACTTTGCCATCTTAGCAGATGATCCTTGCTGCTCTGTGGGCCTCAGAAATGACAAATGAGGGAGCACGGTCATTTTAGGCTCCTGCTGTTTGCATGTGCACATGTTCATACACTTAGTGAGTTTGTATTTTTGTGATACTTTATTCATGTTAAAATCATTCTTTCATTCTTTGTATGGTCCCATTTTCCATTTCAGTGTGTACAGTTGATTCTTAACATGCTAATCTTCAATGTTTATTGCATAGCCACATTTTAAAGCCATTATGTTCTTGCTTTGCTGTAGGTTCCATAGAATGAATTGCTTTGGTTTTCATTACCAATAGAAGGTAGAGTCAATAAACCTCTATGTCATCCAGTCTATATATAATTTTATTAGAAAGGTCTGTGTGGAAGGAAGTGCATCTTCAGGCTGAAAATATTCTGTTTAAAAGGTTGCACTGGGACAATGAGTAAAACTAATATTTTAATGGATGACATCTATATTGTTTAACCAGTGTAACTGATGTTTCTGTTACTAATCTAAATTCTGAAGCCCAGCAGAATGCAAGTGTGTTGCATTATGTAAATGATATATAGGGTTCACATTGATGAGAAAAAACCCCCCTGAAATAGATATTGAATTGCTAACCCCAAGGCAAGGATCACCAGCTGTCTTTCAGCTCCATAAAGGAGTTGCTAACAGGAGCAGTTCATATGGCTCTCAGCACTACTATCACTTCTTAACTCTTCCAGCACATGAATCCCCTATTGAACAGAAATAAAAATACTTAAGTTAGTATTTCAAAGCCTCTGTTTCTTTTAAAAAGAAAAGAAAAGTAGCACATTTTTGTAAATCTGTGGGGGTTTTATGGTTATTAAGCTAATACACTTTAGGCTATTTGGTCACATTAGTAACTGAGAAATGCAATAAGGACGTGAATGTGTTATCACCGCTGAACTGCAATACTTCAGGTGTGTGAGGCACGGTATTATTTAGCCCCCTGAGGTATAGTAGGGTCTTCACAGAAGACACAGTCCTTGATAAATAGCAAGTGATTATCATCTCAAGCTCTAGTCCCGCAATTTACTATACGAGCACTACTTCCATCTGTGCAGAGCCTTATCTGCTTCAAGGTTTCAGTGGTATAAAGGGCTGTCTGGAGGAGGATGCCTGGCTTCAATAGTTCCTTGTTCTCTCATAGATCCCTATCTGGGAAGAGCTTCTTCTGTGCTCAGGGCCTGCAACTAAACCAGGATACAATTGGCAAACATCGTTCTGTAAAGGGGTCTGGGAGTTGCTGCGGGGAGGTGGGTGCGTGGATGTTCTGGTAGTTGTGCTTGTGCATCCTCCCTCGCTGCTAAAAGGAACAGTGGAGGGGTTTTGTCACAATCAGCTTGAGTCCCATTTTTGAAGAAATAGTGCACTGTATTTAATGAGGACCCGTGTAATCAGGACACCTGCATTCCCGGTATGTTGCCCAGGGAACCAATTTACCCTAATGACAGTGAATTACATTTACTGCTGCTTAGACTAGTGCTTAATTTAAACAATAGTGCACTAGCAATATTTAACTTAATGGGGACGTATTGGGTTCATGCCAGTGGGTTTAGTAATGCTTAACTAGGTGTTAAATGGGTAATAATAGAATAATACTTTGATTTATGTAAGGCCAATATATTCTACCTGGGAATCTCTAAGTGTTAAAGAAATATTAAGGTAACATAACTCAGAGTATCTGTTTTGAGGGGGAAATAAATTTTTTCTCATTTTCCAGAGATGCACAGAGAAACTAAGTCTGTCTATTCAGTCCTCAGTTTGACATCCAGTAACATATTGATACTAGCTGTAGATGGACTTGTGAGAAAAGTATTTCATTCGTTCACAACTTGTGCCTGGGATTGGTTTTGGCCCCATATTTGAATTTCATACCTCTCTATTGTCTTAGTTGTATAACAGACCTCCCTTTCTTCTATTAAATCAAAAGCTGTTGAAATAGTGTAAATCTACAACATGACATTGTTCTCCACAAACAGTGAGAATCAGATGAATATTTTAAAATGTTTGTACAATATGCAGTTGTAGAATGAGTTATTTGGGTTTGCTGAACTTTCAAAATCATGAAGGAGACTTCAGAGTCCAATGACAGTGGGCCCTAGGTCAATAAGAGAAGCTGTTTTAGAAGCCAGAAATACGATTTTTTATTTTGTTACTTCATTGTAAGTCGTGGGTTTAACTGTACCATACACCAGCAGGCATTGTGAAAGCTGCTGTGTACAACAAGAAGCTAATTTCACAACGTTGGTATCTAGATTCCTGTAAAATTCTAGATTGTTTTATACTGGACACTTGTACTTAGCAGGGTGATGTGTCATGCGCTGTCCACAACTCCAGCTGTAAACTTCTCTACATGTGTGTTTTCAATTGCCTGCATATCAAGGAATCAAAGCCCTGCTCTTGCAATCCAGCTGTCTAATCTGGACTGCAGCTGCTAAAACAGACCTGTGATAAACATATGCAAAGAGATCAGAAAGGTTAAAAATACAGGCAGAAACATGATTGTTGAGAGAGGGTCATTAGGAACTCATGTGTTCTAGAAGAGGAAAAGCATTGAAAGGTATCCTGAAAGGGAGAGAGGAGTCAGGAAACTGGGGTCAGGGTCTGTAGAGCTGGTAGAAGGTGGCAACTCAGCCATATGGAGAATGCCTTCTGGAGACCTGGGCAGGAGATCGCTGCCTGCCCGGCCTGGGAACACTGTGCAGCTGCATTATTGGCAGGTGAGCACCAACACTTGGCTTCACAGCTTGTTAAATCCTCGCTATATTTTGCACGCACTTGACCAATAAATAATTGCATTACCCTTAGATAAGTATATCCTGCTTGCAGTGTTGTGCTTGGCTGATGGTGCTCAAAGTGGTATTTGGCTTCAAAACATCAGCATCTTTGAGGCACCTCCAGCTGATCTCTGTTTTATTTAGATAGCACTGTCCTAATTCTGGAAAACCTGTTGAATTGACTGGAATGTTTGAAAAAGACTTGTGTTTAAATTTGATTTCATTCTGTTTTGTTTCCTCATGCCTCTATAAATGCTACAGTTCTTAGGTTACTAAGGCAGTGCTGTGTTTTACTGGAATTAGGGGTCTTCCTATAGCATTCTTAGAATCATAGAATCATTAAGGTTGGAAAAACCTCCAAGATCATTGAGTCCAACCTTTGACCGAACACCACTAGGTCCATTAAGTGTCATTTTCAGCTATTTCTGGGGATAGTGACTCCAGGGATGGTGACTCCACCACCTCTCTGGGCAGGACATTCCAATACTTAATCACATTTTCAGTGAAGAAATTCTTCTTGGTATCCAACCTGAACCTCCCCTGGCACAGCTTGAGGCCTTTTCCTTTTGCCCTCATTCTCTCCTTTCTGCGGATATTAATCAATTTCATGAAAAGCCAGTATCCTGCTAAACCAGGACCAGAAGGGACTTGGATGCTGCATTTTCCTTCTATATAACCAACATATGAATGATGTGTGTGTGTGTGTGTATATATACGCACATCAATATTATATAAATTGATGTCGTATGTTACACATTTATCTATGAATATATAAAATTATTATGTTTATAATATATTTATATATATATGTATATGAATATATAAATTTAATATTCATTTTTAAAAATATACCTTTAAATGTACAGAAATGCAAAAGAAAAGTTAGAGATACTTAAAACTCTGTTTAAACCAAGAATATAGGCCTGTCAATCTCCTGCAGTGGTAAAATATTGCCAACTTGGAACGTTGTAGCAAGTATTTTATGTCCGGATGTTTTGCTTTCTAATGATAAGTTATCTGATTATGCTCTGTCCTAACTTTGGAAAACAGACTCCTCAGCTGTTAGACTGGCAGGAGTTTTGTAGCATTTCAAATGGAAATAAAGCCTCTTGCAGGTATTTGCAGTGAGACAGCTTTGGACTATTAGCGTATCTCAGAAAATTATTTATTTTTCGTAGTTATTATTTAAAGTTTTTGCAAAGTAGATATTGATTATAATATAGGTACAGCTAACAAAAGTGTATTATATTACAAAGAAAGCTTTGGGAAGATAAGCAATAGAATTTTGTAGCTTTAGGAGAAGCAAAGTGCACTGGAAAACCTAGTTTTACTATGTTAGTCATATTTTTATGTGGTTTGTCTTGTTTGAGGTTTCTCCCCCCTTATCATGTGAGAATGAGAGATGTTGCATTACTTTTCCTCTGTAGATTTTAGATGTATTATTTGTGTGGTTGTGGGGCTTGTTTTGTTTTGTTTTTGTCTTAATAAACAGCTTTGGGAAGGTACTTACAGGTAGTTCATATTTTGCAAATGGTGACATTATTTCAGCTAATGTGTTTTGTTCTCCTTAAGAGTGTAAATTGTTAAGGCATTTTGCCAGGCCTAGTTGCTTTCTTCTACTAAAAAAACCCCTTGGACTGGGTGCAAGAGTAATTTAACCTCAAAGTGAAAAGAATGAGCTTGTCCTGGGCAAGAACCCCATTGACTTTATTGGGTGGAAGCCAAATCACCAGATTTGGGATATGTATTTACTTTACACTGAGTTCTGTCTATGCCCAAGCAAACACAGGGTCCATGTAGGGAAACCTGGAAGAAATCAACCGAGAGGGAATTCTTCCTTCTACAAGCAGAAATCAGCATAGCCTGTCAGAAGATGAGAAAGTTAAACAACTCATGCTCCTGGATAGCATGTTCCCTACATGACAGTTTAACAAGGAGAGCCGTGCTTCCTTACAGTGGTGAATCCAAGACTGTTTCCTCAGTGCCTTCTGCCGTATATCAATTCCCTCGCTTCAACCTGTGATGAGCAGAGTCCTTGTTCTTTCATGGGAAGCAGATTAGAAGCTTGTACTGTGATGTTTATCCCTGATTAAAACCAGAAATTTGGGTGGAAACAGTTATTGCACCTGAATGTGTTTCTAATACAAAAGCACATTTTAATCTGTATGGAATGATAGTGCAGCGATAACCATTTTACATAAATGATCAGAAAATAAAGATCACTTAAGGCCGATGGGGATGAGGTTTGATAATCAAACGGCATATGAAAACATTGGATTCAACTTAAAAATAGAGTGATACACCTGCCTCTAAATGAAAGTAGGCTATGTTAAAGTCCTGAATGAACTTGCTATAAGCATCTATAGTCTGCTTCGGTTCATGACATCATATCTGTAGGTATACATACCCAATGTTTAAGACAATGTAAATATTATATATACATGCATAATAAAATATAATATATTGTTATATAAATTATATTAATTTATATAACTCTATTATATTAAACATTGTGTATAAATAAACCAAACAAGTAATTTTTGAGGATGACTTTCTACTCAAATTGGCTTTATTGAAAACAATAGTAGAAAACAATTGTTGTAGCTGTACCAGGAAACAACTTTGCAATAAATTTGAATTAATATATTAGCACTGAGTGTGACTATGCCCTTATTCCTTAAAAGGATTTCTTCATTTGTCCAGAAATAGCACTTCATAGCTTCCCCCACAAGTTATATTAATATCCTGCTTTAAGGCTTGACGTATGAGGGGTTTACTGGGAGGATGTCTGCTGTATCGAATTGTAAATCAGACCTCGGTAGGACTAAGAGGGTGTGGAATCAGTCACTGTTCTACCGATTGACAGGATAGGTATGGTTATGATTTCATGAAATCTTTCTATTCCTTTGGGTGAAGAAGCTTAAAGGAGTGTTCTGGCTCACCTTGATGATTAAGAATAGTTTTTTTTCGAGGGACAGAAGTAAGTGGTTAGTGCTTAGAGGGTTGCAGGTCTATTGAAATTTGCTTTTCCACAAATTATGAAAAAACTGTGTTTGGAGATGAAGAAAAAAAGGAAAACCTCTTTGATTCATGAGCATGGGGGTTCTGGCAACATTGACAGCAAGGTTCCCATTGCCAGTACAAGATATCATGTACTGTTTTATAACAGGAAGAGGAGTTGACAAGTGTTAGCATGTAGGTTCTGATGAATTTGTATGGCCCCCATAAGGGAACTGTGTGACAGGTTCAGGGTTTGTGCTAATAACTACAACAAGTGGAAAGAGCAGGTGATAGAGGGGGTGGAGATAAACATGTAACTAAGCAGTGAGATCCTGTTCTTTCATCTGTTTCTCGAGGCAAAGAGTCAAGGAAGAAAAGACAAAAGTGAATAGGAGGATGATATTTTCTCTGTTTATAAGTGTTTTTTCACACATGTGTGATAATCCTGAGTCCTGACAGGGAGAAAGGCTGTGTCCTTCTGTCTCAGCTTAGTGGGGTCTTACGGAATGCCTTCCTCCTGGCATCATTTTCTTTCTGCTGGCACACATCTTTTCCAACAATTTGTAGGAAAGTTAAGACAGAAGGTGTAACAGTCTTGTTCACAATGACAGGGATTCCTTCTGCTGTGGTATGCCTCAGATAATCTTCCCTCTTGGTCTTCTACTTGGATTTCTGGAGTTTATTCATTCTGAAATCGGTAGATATGGGTAGAAGCACTGCTTTCCATCTCTAGTTTGCAGTATCTCCTTCAGTAATGCATCTGTGTTTGAAATAAATTTTTAAAAAGGAATTCTTTGCAAAGATTGAGAAAGGAAAGGAACCCTAATTTTTATCACGAATATTAAAAACACAAGCCCACCACTTCAAGGAACAGTGAGGAAAGAATTTTTAATTTGCAATTAAAAATCCAAGTGGTTATTTCCAGTTTGAGGTATGTAATTGAAGATAATTTTAAGAAACACAATTGAATTAATGTCTGAATCTAAGATCAGCCTACAACTGAGGATAGAATCCTTCCTCTCTCCAAATGTGGTTAAAAGAGTAATATCCTTCTGAGACTTCATGCTATAATTTAATGCAGTTTGGTTTCCAGGGTCAGTTTAGTCTAGAGCAAGACTGCCCTGTTTGCCTTTCCTGCCCAGCTGGCATTCCAAATTTCTGAGAGGAATAGCGGGATGTCTCCAGTTGTACCATATCCATTCTTTTTTCATTGGCAGATTTTTCTTTTTTTTTAATATTGGATGGTTCTCCTAAATATATATTTTTTTTAAATAACTGTTTTGAGTGGTAAGAACACACCAATCCTGGTTATTCTTGTCAGGTTAATTTCTGTTCAGCCCTTTTCCTTGCACTTTCTGAGAAAGAAGCCTTGGAGTGGAAGCCCTCATGATAATAAAGCTATGCAATTAATTTCAAATATGGTGCTGATCCGCATTGTTCTGAAGTAAAATTATTCTTTTCATTGATTCTGGTGAGTGTTGGGCTGAGCTGAAATGGAAGAAAGAGAATTCATGAAACTTTTAAGATTATTTTTTAAGTTTTTTTTTCATCTGTTTTAATGTAACTCAAAGACCTTTCTGATAGTGCAGGGGGAAGGGAGGAGCAGCAGTCTAACAATCATACAAAGACCACTTATTCTATAAGAAAACCCTGACACAAGAGATGGGAGAAAAAAGTAAGAGTAGGAAAAGGGATAAAGCTGCATATATGGTACAAGGAAAAATAATTTTCTTCATGTAAAGCTGAACATAAAGGAACTTGCAGCTAGTATTCATGGTAGAGAATTTTTGGTTAAAAAGATTGACATTTTAATAAACTGATCTTAATTAACACTACTTTGAAATTCTGAGTTGTACGCTCCCTATCTCAAAACACTAGAACCAGTGGCTTTTTAAATAATTTGCTGCTTGTGGGTGATCTCTTTTTGAAACAAACCCAGACCCTCCAGTCACAATTTATTTTTTATTTCAAAAATGATTTTTACTAGCAAATTTTGCTTTGGTTCAAGAGAATTATAAATCATTATTACACAGCCAGACACTTCAAACATTTTGTAAGAGCTTTGTGACCAATGAAGCATCAAAGGCAATGCTGAAATCCATGATTACAGTATGGGTGCACGTCCATTCATTAATACATTAAAGTTCAGGAGTCTAATGTTATTAATAGGATTTCTAGATTGTGGGGTATTTCTGTCTTAGAAAAGGTGGCTCTTCCTGTCACACAAAGCAAGTAGATTGTTCTTCATTAATGCCAATTTATGGAAACTTTTTTTTTTAGACAATTTAGGGTTGAAGAACTGGAATTTCTTAGTAGCTTTTAGCTATGATTTATTCACCAAAGACAGATATAGCTTTTATTTCTCTTTGCACCATGCTGTATTGTTGGTAATATGGGTAGGGAAGGAGGGAAGACAGGCAATTATCTATAGATACTTTTCTTGACCCTTTCATTTCTGACACTAAATTATACTCAGTGATCATGAATCTTTATTTAGCTCCCACTGTAATAAGCTCTGGGAGACATGTTTACTATGGAACAGTATATTTTGGAATGCACTTCAAACATGAGATAGCCCTTAAAGACCCTGCTGTGTTCAGATCTCCATTGTATTAGACTCTGCACAGATCCATAATAAGTGATGGCCCCTGCCCTTCAGCATTTACAACCCTATGTAATTGAGTAAAAGAACAGAAGAAATTAATTGTTGCCTGGATTTTACTGCTTGGGAATGAAGGCTCAGAAAGACTGAATGATTTGTTTAAATCGTGCATCAAGGCTGTTAGAACTGGGAAGTGACTCCCTTTCTTTTGAGATCCTACCTCGTTATTTACTTCTTCTCAAAATAAATGCCCATGAGTGTGGGGAAAGAAGGACTGATGTGCACCAAAATTCAAAGGACACTATTACCCCATTTTGAGTTTTGTGAAATTCCTGGCTAGCTATTGCAATTTTGGTGTTATATGATATTTGAGTAGGTACAAGAAGAGATACATAGTTTTGTGCCAACACAAAACTACTGTTCTCAGTTGCTTTCCCAGGAACCTGGACAGGTTTTGAAAGCTGAGAGGTGCTCTCTCAACAGAATTCAGTGTTCTGTTCTCCTTATGCAGTAATTGCTTAACAGGTGCAGGTGCTTTTCAAAACCAACTTTTCCTACAAGAAGGTACTCCCCTCCGTCTAAGGAGAGGAAGTTTCTCCAGTCTCAGTTAATTACTGTCTTTCATTTTCATTTCTTTATTGTTCTGACAAACATCCAAGATATTTTCATATATTTTTTCTCCCCTCTCCTGGCTGTCTTATTGTGGTACCACTTCTATCTCTCTGGAAATAGAACTTCACCCAAAAGCTCAAACCTCAGTAGCCACTGCACCTCTTTCCTGTATACAGAGCAAACATTGTACACATAACTTATTTTGCTCCTGAATGTCTTAATAGTTGTAGGAGTAGGAAAGTTAAAGGATGCTGTAGGGGGCCTGCTGAGGAGCTCACCCTCAGGAGAATGGCCATGGTAGCAAAGGTGCTGCTGCCCTGTGTTAGCAGGGCTCCTTGTGTTCTGGGTAACTCTGAGTTTAGGAGGAGACTCTCAGGACACATGTATTTTTGTTGACAGCTCACTTTGTGCAGCATAGTATTGAAAGTGGAACTTCTCCACTGTGGCCAGTCCCTCAGCAACAAAGTGACTCTTCTCCAGGAGAAATGGCAGTGGTTGGGAAGCATTGTGACCTGAAGTCGGAACAAGTGTCCAGGTTGATCAGTAACTCTGAAGTCAAGAGGGCTCTAGCAGGTGCCAGCTTGGCTGATGTTTACTTCAGTAAGGAGCGAGCTCAAGAGGTTGTGTCTAACCCGGGATCATTTCTCTCTTTAGAATTCTCATGTGTGTAAGGTAGGCTAGAGCTGGTTGTTAAGGTAGTGATCGAGATGGCTTGCATTCTGGTTATATTCCTGATTCCTTTCTCCCTGAAAAGGGGAAGCAGAAGAAGAGCCCGGTTCAGGCTGTTTTGCTCCATTTCTGAAATAGTTCCCTGCAAATTAGGGAAAAGCCTATTGCGAGAATGCATGCTTTATGCTAACTGAAATATAAAATGAGTTCTAATACTTTGCCTTTGAGTCCTACAGGAGGCTTGAAATTTACTTGCAGAGGAAGAGACTTTGATCCACATATTTTCATAAGTATTCATAAAGATACAGAATTAGAAGCTCCCCTTTATTCCCCTTTTCATGTGTGCTGGTTTTGAAACACATTTGAAGCTGTGGAATTGATTGAACTTCCAGTGAAGCTTCTTTCCAGAGATGGGCTAGGCTAAAATGCAGGGTATCACAGGAAACAAAATTATCCCACAGAGTGCTATTCCTCCATGCTCAGCTGCAGCAGTAGAGTATGGGGGAATATTGAGATTTACAGACTCCATGGTTGCTTTCTTAAACTCCCTACATAAGTACTAGGGCTTTCATGGAAGCATTTCAGAGTCCTTGGAATAACCTCTTCCTGCTAACCTGCATGTGAACAAAGGACTGACTCTTCACTCGTTTCTACCCCAAAACTTATACTTTATCAAAGAGGCGATGGAATAAGATCTTGTTCACTGATTGTATTTCCTGTATTGCCTTTAGGTTGCAAATTTGCTCTTTAAATTGAATAACAAAGCAGATGTTCTTGGTTTTCTGAGATATCTGATTGTTCAATTTTTTTTTCCTACTCAGTTTACAGAGCTAGTCAAAACATATGAAAACAGATCCCCTAAAACACACCACACCTCTTCAGCTAGCTCTATTTCTAATCTCTGTAACTTAGAACAGAAGCTGTTACTGGAAATAATTCAAATCTCAGAATAGGCAGTTTTAAGCCTAGTACCTGGACAAGGATGTTTCAAATCTCAAACAGAAAAATGCACAGAAAGCAAGGAGCAAGGAATGTCATAATGACAGAAGAAGTCTGACCACATCAATGTAGAATGTGAATGTTATCTGACTGTGCTGATTTGGTTCCTTAAAATAGAATGAGTGGGGTATTGTGTCTCTAAATCTCTGCTTCAAATATTCTGTTTACTCTGTTGTACATCTGGCATTTTATCCTCCTTAAACTATTATTTCTGGGATTAATATCTGTTGAATTAAACTGATGCAACAAAATATGCCGTACTTCAAATCTTCTATGTCAGATTCTTAGAGCTGTGCCAGAAATTTCTGGTGTCACTCTCAGTAGATCATTTAGTCTCTTAATGCATTGTTTCCCTTCTATTAGATGAGAATATTATATTCTGAATCTCACAGTGCTGTTGTGGAGATTAATACAATATAAAGTATATACCATAATTCTGAGGACCATAGAAGAACTTTAAATAGGAGTTAGGGCTTTCCTGAGAATTATCGCCATTTTCCTATATCTCTCTTTCTATGTAGGCAATTAAAGGGAAAATGAGGCACTATTAAATGTCAGGTGTGGCTAATTTGCAGAACAGTCCATCACACATCTCCTGCCTTTGGCCCAGTTTCTTTACCCTCTCAGTATCTCTTTCCACTTGCAGAAGCACAGCAGTCCCACTTGTTTACTTATTTGTTTTCATTTGTTTTGCTTCTTCCCGAACCAATAAAATATTTAAACACAATAAAAATGTTTATTAGAGGCAAACAGAACAGTAACGATGTTTAAAAAGGAAATGTACAAAACCACTGTGAACAAATCTTACTCCCAGGTGTTTCCTTGATGCCAGCCATGAAAGCTGGAGAAGTATTCATTATAAACTATCAGTTCTGCCAAGATCAAGGGTAGATTCCTGGAGTGAGCAGCACAAAAGGCAAAATGAAAGGATCTCCTTTTCTGCTACAGATAGTTCTACATATACATATGTATATGCTGTGCATGTATGTTTGTGCATATGCATGTGTAGGTTTATACACAGTCTATATAAATCAGCAGTGCTATCATCTTCTATTGAAAATATTCACAAGAGTGTGCTCTTTGAAATGTGAATATCAAAAGAATCCTTTTCTCCATTGTGAGGTTCCCAGAATAAAACAACTGTAGGGAAAATTTGACCAACCCACTTACGTGAGTGCCTATTTGAACATGCAGCCCTTATTCTCCACTGAATATGCCAAGCCTTTGGTAGCTAGTCAGGTTCCATTTCTCAAACATGTGATGGATGAATGTGTGAGGGGCTGGAAAATACATCCCCCACACGCCCTCTCCATACACAAGCTCCTGGAGTTAGTGGTCAGGGCCACTAGATAATAAGTAGTTGGTGTGAGGTTGTTTGATTTTATACCTTTCAGTTCTGACCACATGGTCTTTAATCTTCATTCCAAGACCTAGCAACGCAGGAATTCACTACAGGAGGCAAGGCAGTATTTTCTGCTTTAATTAACATATAGTCTCTTTGTCTTCAATCAAAGTGACTGCTTGGAGCCTTGGAAAACTAGCCTGGTAACCTTCTTATATCAGACTACCTCATATTGACTGTTTTGGAAAAGAATGAACTATCTTGTGTTTATCACTAGGTAATGTGATGCAATTCCTTGAGTATGTGCTGGAAGGCACCTTAAAGATCACACAGTTCCAACCCCTCTGCTGTGGGCAGGGACACCTTTCAGCAGACCAGGTTGCTCAGAGCCCCATCCAACCTGGCCTTGAACACCTTCAGGGGTGGGGCATCCACAGCTTCTCTGGGCAACCTGTGCCAGTGTCTCACCACCCTCATGGTAAATAATTTTTTTTTTTTTGTAGCCTCCCCTTAGGTACTGGAAAGATGTTACAAGGTCATTCTGGAGCCTTCCTCTTCTGCAGGCTGACCAACCCCAACTCCCTCAGCCTGTCCTCATACAGAAGGTGTTCCAGCTCTTTGATCATCTTCTTGACCTCCTCTGGATTCATTTCAGTAGGTCCATGTCTTTTGTGTGTTGAGGACTCCAGAGCTGGACGCAGCACTCCAGGTGGGGTCTCCCCAGAACAGAGTAGAGGGGCAGAATCCCCTCCCTCACCTGCTGGCCGTGTGCCTTTTGTTGAAGCTCAGGACGTGGTTGGCCTTCTGGGCTGCCAATGCACACTCCTGGCTTATGTCCAGCTTTTCATCCACCAGTCCTCTCAAGTCCTTCTCCTCAGGGCTGCTCTCAATGAGTTCTTATCCCAGTCTGTACTCACCTCTGGGATTGCCCTGACCCAGCTGCAGGACCTTGCACTTGGGCTCCTTAGGTTCCCATGGGCCCACTTCTCAAGTTTGTCCAGGTCCCCCTGGATGGCATCCCATCCTCCTGCTGTGTCTGCATTGCTCATCTTTGTGTCTGCAAACATGCCAAGGGTGCCCTCAATCCCACTGCCAGTGTCATTGATAAAGATATTTAAGAGCACCAGTCCCAGGACAAAGCCCTGGGGGACACCACTCGTCATCATCCTCCCTCTGGACATAGAGTCATTGGCCACAACTCTCTGGCTGCATCCATCCAGCCAATTTCTTATCCACTCAACAGTCCATCCCAAAAATCGGTGTCTCCCTTATTTGGAGATAAGGATGTTGTGTGTGACTGTGTCAAAGGCCTTTCATAAGTCAAGCTAGATGGCATCGGTCTGTCTTCCCTTGTAATCTGTAGTTGCCACCCCATCAAAGGTGGTTGCCAGACTGGTCAGGCACGATCTGCCCTTAGTGAAGCTGTGACAATGCAGCTTTGTGTGACCATGCTGTAAATTGGTCCTCAGTTAAAGAAGCAAACAAAGCAAATATCCCATCTCCATCTTGATCCAGCTTTAAGAAAGATTTTTTTCAGTGATCTAATTTGCCAAGCAGTTGTAATGGTACCACTGATAAGGTGGTGGCTGGTAACTGAGGGTGAGGGAGGAAGAATTTAAGTGTGCAGGTTATTTTTTTGTTTGGGGCTTCTTTCTTGTCAGCTCTGAAAAGAATATGGTACAGAACTATTTGGTTAGTGCTACACAGGCGATGTGATCTCTTCATTAGCATATTTTAGTACTAGACTAGCTCCAGATGCTTTTGTTGATGAGAATAGTGTGCAAAAAGCAGGAAGACTGATTTGGCTGTGCCTTGCTTAATGCTTTCACATGGGCCACAAAGTGATTGTGCAGCAGTGCCATTCTTATCTGAGTTGTCTTCCCATTAACTGTCACAGAGCACCATGCCCCTAAAACTTTCATAAGATTAAAAAAAACAGCAGCAACTCTGATTTAAAATTGGGAAAATATTTGCAAGAAGCTGACCAGTTCTTCAGCCTTTTGCATTATAACTTTCAGAGGAGAAACCAGAGTTTGAAAACATGGAAGTGTAAACAGCAGATGAGAGCAGCATGAAAGAGTTTGTCCTGCCACTGTCCATGTACTGTATGTTCTGTGGTTCAAACATGATTTCAAGCTACTGCACATTTTTGAATAATTAATTGCTATGAAGAAACATCTTCTTATAGATATATGTTAAGAATATGATTTTTGAAATGTCCCTGGACAATAACATCTGTCTTTCAAAAAAAAGACAAAAGTATGATCAATTGTTTAAACTCTGATCTGAGATAATGAAAATGTTATGGGAAGTAAGAGTTTGTGACGATTATCCAGAGTAAAATGTGAAAAAAAGGTTAAAAGAAAAAAAAAGATTAAAAAAAAAGTTAAATGTGGCCTTCCAGTCCCTGAAGAAAGCCTTCAGGAAAGATGTAAAGGGGCTTTTTACAAGAGTGTTTAGTGGCAGGACAAGGGGGAATGACTTCAAACTGAAAGAGAGATTTAGATTATATAATAGGAAGAAATTCTTTACCCTGTGAGTGGTGAGGCACTGGCACAGGTTGCCCAGAGAAGCTGTGGAAGCCCCATCCCTGGAGGTGTTCAGGGTCAGGTTGGACGGGGCTCTGAGCAACGTGGTCCAGAGAAAAGTGTCCCTACCTATGGAAGGAGTGTTGAAACTATACGATCTTTAAGGTCCCTTCCAACCTAAACCATTCTCTGTGTTAATTTTCATCCTGAGCTGACAGTCTCTCATATCTGTTAATAAACCTCAAAACCTTAAATATGTTGGTTAGTTTTTTTCTAGATACTCCTGGCTGTAGTTGTGTTAAGTCCCCTCACGCACCTGGATTCTCCTTGCAAAGGAAGTTTGGTGTACAAGAGGGGAGGAAGCTCTGGTGGGTCCCTTGGGATAAATAAGTCTGGACAGCTGGAGAGGCTGGGCCTGAGCACAGACACGGAATTTTCCCCCTTGGTCTCACCTTACAAGCAGAAACACTGCTGTTGATCTAGTCCCAGTCACTGCTGCGGATTACAACTTTCAGCTGAAAAATTGATATTATATTACTGTTTATTTATGTAAAACACATAGGAGAACTGTCAGTGCTTTTAGGATAGTGGAAATTATGGACAACACTGGTTGCAATGAATGGTGTAGAAATTTAGAGAACAGGGACAGGCAAGTAATTGAGCTTTCACAGCTTAAGGAATTGTTGCTAATTGCTTGTGTGTGTGTGCTTCTAACGGACTGCAATTCCAAGGCAAGAGGTATTACATACTAGAATATCTTGATTCAAACAAGTGCCTTGGCTAAAATAATCTACTTTTGCAATAGTATTGAATCAGAAATGTGCTGTGATGCATTAATGCAGCTCAGCTAGTAAGTGGGGAAATTGTTGAGCTGTGCCAACTGTAGTTTGCAATTGTCTGTCCATATCCTAATTTGCCACTTTTTTTGGTACTTATTCTTTCCATCATGTTGCCTCTCCTCAGAATTTGGAAATAATCGCTCCCTATGAAGAAACATTTTAAGAAAGGAGTTTCTAGGCTTGATTTCAGGCAGTTGTGCTTTTCACCAACATTGGTCATCTCAGAGTAGAAGAGCTGGCTGGCAGTGTAATATAGTAACAGCACAATTCTAACATGATTATTACAGTTAAAGTGTGATGATAGCATCTGTGAAAATGTAACCAACTCATCAAGGAACAGGCAGAATTGAAGTGAACAGTTGCACTGGCAATAGAGACTAGTGATCATAAATCATCTAGCAGCCTAAGTATAGACAAAGCTGAGGATTTGAAAAGCATCCCAAGTGAATGTAGGAGTCTTCATTCTCTCTTTCTGCTCTCCTGTCACCTTCTCCATTATTGGCTGCTGAGGAAATAAAATTTTTCCTCTGGGTTTGTTGTGACAACATCTCTGAGAGTTTACAAAATGATTTTTGGTGTGAATCTTGTCACCTTGCTTGACAATTTTCTTGCCTCTTTATAGTGTTCTGTGGGGTAATGTAAACTATATTTGAGTGGTTCTCACTTTTGAGAACATGTGCCTCAAGGGGTATGTAAAGGCAGGAGATGAAAAAAAAGTATTTTAACTGAAAGGCACAGCAGCCTGACCAGGAGCTGCAGGTGGGAGTGGGGAGGCTGCATTACTTTTTTAAACTCTGTGGAGATAAGTGTGGCCTGGGAGCTGCAGGGCAATGCAAGTTTTCTCAGTTACAGTACTTACGGGGAATGAGGGCACTCCCGTGCATTTGAGTTGTTCATATTTAAACCTACAGCCTGACTTTCCCTGTACTAGAGTCCTCCTTCATTAAGAGAATTTCTTCCCCTTTCTTCTTATGCCAGAGCCACCAGCACTGTGTGAGGCTGCTCTGCTACAGAGGCAAACTTCACGGAAAAAAGGTGGATACCTAAGGTGGATACCTAAGCTCATAATCTGACTCCATGCTGTCCTAGGTACAAATTACTTTGAATGGTGGTTTTCCTCCATAGCAAAAAGTGCGTCTGAGGAGGAATTTACATCTCCTTATTTCAGTCAAGAGAATTGAGGAAGGTATTTGAGAAATGGATGTTTTAGAATGGAGTTGCTTTGTGAAGAGGCACTGATGGTTCTGTAAGAAGAACCCAGCGAATAGGGATTATAAATCTATTTGAGTAAAAGCAACTTGTGAGTGTATTTTAAGTAGATAAATTTTTAAAAAATCTGATTCTGAATTGTGGGTTGTTTATTCTCAGGACATTGGTTAAGAAAATTTGAAAATCTGCATCTTTTGTGATGGTTTAAGTAAAATTATGAATATCTAAGTTCTGAAATTCAGTAACACACATTGCCTCTCTATTTTCTGACTAGCCTGAGAGTGGACTGACTTGTACAGTAACATAGAACTCAACATGAATGAAGTAGATGAAAGGTATTTGATAAAATCAACCCCTTGAATGAAATGAGAATTCATAGCCATATAAATAAATGGATAATATGCAATGTATCTAAAATCAACACCTGCCTGTGAAGCTTTATTTACTAGAGTATTTTCAAAGAAATTTAAAGAAATACCTAAAATTTTATTTGTTTTGAACTAGAGAATGCTGTATTTGGCTACACCCACAATTCTGCAGTAAGAGCTGTGGCCAAAGCCTTTAACCTACAGCTGGTAGACCATGGGTAGCTTTTTTCTAAATGATGTAATTACTGACTGCTTCCCAAGGCCTGGGACTTTACACATCCTTCTTATATATATCTGCAAACAACATAGATGTAAGATGTAACAATTAAACTCTTAGTAATATTTCTGCACTTTCCCAAATTCTTGTTGACGTGTCTAGTGTATTAAAAAGGTGGTCTCAGCTATTGTTTTATGTCTATTTGAAGTCTCTTTGACCTTTTTTGTTCATTTTCTTTGCTTCAGCCCATCTAAATTCATATAGACAAAATCTTCCTAGCATTCAGCACAATGGTCTGGGAATGGGCATGAAGGGAAAGCATTGGTTAGTTCCTGTGGAAGGAGCAACTGTATGGAAAGTAAGATGCACGTCTTGAAGCACAAGAGTTTACCTCGAACATTTTTCATCCTTTTCCCTTTTCTTTTCAAGGTAAGTTCCACTTCCTTGCCTGTGAAAATCCCAGCAAAACTCATATTTTTGACAGATAGTTCAGTTTGGTTTTTGGCAGATAGTTCAGTAGAGCTCTTCGCATCCTTGAAGCTCATTGGTACAGCTGTGCCAGGTTTATGGATGTCTAGTAGAGGAGATGTACCATAAGGGAGAAGCAGGAAGTAAATAAGATGTGGTGGTGCATTGTTCCACATTGGAGGAAATTTCTTCACTGTAGCTCATGCCATCCAAAAATCTCACTGCCAAACACTGTTTTTGTCTTGCTTGCATACATGGATTTCTCAGAAGATATTTACAGCAGTGTAGAGATGCCATAGTTTTGTGTTGCTGTCCTGAAATTTTTTGGTGGATCTCAGGACACACATTAAGTTATTAAATATTAAGATTCACCTTAAATATTAGGACGCATAGGATATAGAGTTACTCTGAGAGAACAGAGGGATGAGAAAGTATTTTTTTTCTGTGAATGGAAGTATGTGGGAGTGGTCATCTGCTCTGCACCATTTTTTTTCAGAGGGGAACACATTTCTCCATACCTTTTTTTTTTTTTTTTTTTTTCCTTTTAGACAGCTGCTTTCATGAGCAAGGTTACAGGCCTAGCTATTTTATCTTTCAGATAAGGAAACACACTCATTTTGTTGTTATTAAGAAATAGAGCTAAAGATACTCAAGTAAGTGGGTAAAAATGAAATACCTCCTGGGAAACAAAATGCATAGTTAAAAATAAATTCATTGTGGAAAGTTCTCCAAAAGGATCTTTTCAAGTTTATGGCAGAGAATGAATCTGTATCCTAAAAAAGAATAAAGTCAGCAACTGTATGCACTTTTCACGACTCTCATGTAAAACCTGGCAAACAGATTATTTGTTGGCTTAGTAGATTAGACATGAGGGCTTCTGTAAATTAAAAACAAAAGCAGCTTTGGAATGTATTTCACTGTCTCAGTTGGAAAACAAAGATCTCTTTCCCTCCACCCCTTCTTTTCCTTAGGATAATTAAAAATAAAAAAGTGTGCAGAGCCATATAAATAAAACAAGGGCTGGGATGAAAAAAAAAGAAAATCTTCCTTCAAAGAGATGTCAGCAATCACAGTTTTCATTTGTCTGTGCCAAGAAATGTGCTTATATGTAGGTCTGAATGTAGTTTATTCTTGACTATTTATGGAAGTTATGCTCTTAGAGACCTTAATATGTAATAAAAACAGGAAAATTCTTAATTAAAATCTGTTTTAAATGATGCTTAAATTAAAAGCTTTCAAATACTCTTCTAAGAATTACACAGTGTTCTACTGTCTTCCTTTTCCAGCATTTCTTAATGGTACAAATACATTAAAGGTTATACTCTAATTATATAGAATTTTATTGTAATTTACTTCAGTAAAGTGTGAATGCATTCTTCATGGGCAAAATATGTTACTTTGAATTTCTGAAAAAACCCTTTGGCTATACAACTTCTCCTGAAGTTTGTAACCTAAAAGAGAGCACAGTCGGTAGTAAAGAACATAAAATATGTTTAAAATACCACTCACTGTTAAAAATCACTCAAGAAAGAGCAAAAGAACACAGGAGTATGAGTGCCTGAGGACAGCCCAGAATTGTGCCTTGGCATATTATGCAATTACTTTTTTATTAAGTGAAAAATTTAGAAATTGCCATAACTCACACAATACATATTCTGACCAGGAGCTGCAAGAATAACTCCTTAAGAGATGCTTGCCTGACATACACATTTCTGACTGCACTGAACTCTTTTGTCAATGCTTATTCTTTCCCTTTGATTTTATTTCTCTTCTCATATTTAATTTTTGGCTGAGTCTTGTCAGACTTGGATGGTGGCAGGATGACAAGTCAAAGGAAATATAAGGTTCCCAAGGATCAGTCTTTGCTCAGTCACAGAAACAGCTCAAAACTACCTTCATTTTGCAGAAATGGCAGAATTTCCTCTGGTGCCCAGTTCTGCTGGGCTACATTCTGCTTGAGAAGAGGATGTGGAGGGAAGAAGAATAATTTGAGTGACACTGTCCCCCTGGAAGCCATTTGTTAAAGGCACATCCCAGCCCACTTCCCACGTTTCCATCTTGTAACCAGTGATGACTAGACATGTGTGTTTTCCTTGTTGGTCTTTGAAAGGATGGTTCTGTGGAACATCATTGGATCATGGCTCTGCTGCTTTTGTTACCTGGTCATTTGCAGAATTTACTTATAGTTCTCAAGATAATTCGAATTAGTTTGAAATTTGTTTACTGCTTGTGGAAAGATGGAACACCACATGGGGAAAATTATGTCCTCTAAAGGCATGTGGAAATGTAATGGACACAACAGTTTGTTGACACCTATGTAGGTTTCCTGCATGGCACCATTTTTTCCTCTCATTTTTGCAGGACTTTATTGATAGCGCAGACAAATAACCCCAAGACTTTAGGATGCTGTATGAGGAATGCAGAATCAGTTTTTGAATCAGTAGTTGGGGAATATCTTAGGCAGTTTTGGTTACTAGAATTATCTGGCCAGTTATCAGGCATGTTCCATGCAAGACGCTAATTCTCAAGGATATTCTTGATCTTGATTGAATGGTTTTTTATCTGTGAACACTACAGTCTTTATGTCAAAACTAATACTCATTTTCAGTGCTGGGCCAACTGGCAGATCCAAATACAAATATTACTAATTGGCTGCTCATAAGCCTTTCTAGCAATTAATTCAGTTATAAATGATTCAGACCTTTCTGTAACCCAAATAAGATTCATGCTTGGTTTATTTTTCACAGAATTATTTCATGCTAGAAAAAGATGTGTAATAAACCATTATTGAGAATGGGGGAAATCAGATGGTTTATTTGACAGTCCTCATTACCTCTTCTGCAGTGTGGCAGACAGATAAAAAGTAACCTTTATTGTCAAGCTGTTTCTTGTTTCTATCAAATCTCAAAAAATGTAGCTCTGTAATTTCCAATCTCTACACATAATATGCTGTCAGCAACTTTGAAACTCATGACAACATAGGAAAAGGTTACCTAGGAAAGAGGTAAGATTTTAACCCTGACCTCTGGTACAGTAATGAACCAAATCTTCAGTTTGTGTTTTGTTATTAGTTTTCCAGATAAGTAGTTTCTTATCTAAATCACTGCATTTTGTAGTTGTAAGTAATTATGTGTGCATTCTTCACTGCATTTCTATATGGTGATGAACACATGTGAAACACGGCCTCTTAATGGATCTTTGTCCCTGTGGATCCTGTGGCATTCTTTGTAAACACGGAGGCATTTCATCCCTGTATTCCAGCCAGATTTACAAGTGATTACATTTGCTTGTCTAAACTGCTTTACAGTCACTGCTAGCACAGTGTTCCTTCTCTTTTTCCAGTTTTAAACTGTTCTTTGTTGAACTAGACAGCTGCATTCCAACTCTGGGACATCCACATTCTGGGGATGGTTTGGCCCTGATCCATACAGGGACCACCATTTCTTTTTTGGTGTCTAAAAAATATTTGGCACCAATTTAGCTTCCGTCTCTAAATTCCTCTAGTCCCTGTAGCATTACATTGTTGGTTGCTATTTGTTCCCAATTTTACTATTTATTATGAATGAAAGTCAGAACACATCACTACTGAGATCACAATAAAGACACATTTGTTTGCTTTTAAATTTTTTAATGATTGTCAGAAATTGCAGGGCTGACTGGACATACCATGAAGTGCTCAGAATCACAATAGGACTAGATGAAAGTAAAAAGGAGTAGCATCTGTAGGCTGGGAAAAAGACTCAGGACAGTAGTCTGTGAACCAGTGAAAGTCACCCAGGCATCTGTATTGTCCTCTCATGTGAAAAGGCACAGAACAATGATGACTGAAGCAAAGATTTCTGTTTACTTTCACCATTCTTCTTGCTGTAATTTTGATCAAGATGAAACAGGGTCTTTTCTAGCACCTTCTAGAAAGTTCAAGGGCTGCCACGAGTCATTGTTAGAAGAGGAATTATTTTGCATCCAGCTTGCAAAGAAAATACTTAGAAGTGTTATCTATTTTCTTCAGGGCCTCTGGTTGCTGTTCTGACGAATGTTAATGAAGTTGAGTAGTTTATAGTCAATAGCTGTTGGAGATGGAGCGGAAATGTCTCAGAGAATCTCTTCCTCACTACTTTCCTAAGTGTGTTTTCACCTTGTGCTTGTGTTTTCTGAAAGTGCAGCACTTTGGTTTAAGTATGTTTTCTTAGTCAACCCAGAGTATCTTTTGTCATCATAACACACCCTCTGTGTTATTTTGACTCACTCTTTTGTGCCTGAAGGGTAAAAGAAGCTTCTGACAATTAGACTTAATCTTTCAAATTACCAAATAATATGACCCTATACAGTAGAGTCTGTACATATTTGATCTTAAAATGTGAATGTTTTCACTGAATTCAAGTCTTTCCCCAAATCCACTATGTTAAGGACAATGACATGGCAAGCAAAGGGTCAGCGACTTAAATTCCCTTGCCTAATAATTAATTTTCCTCTAGGCTGTGAATGAAGGAGCACAGTTTAGGGAGCGGTTAGGCATGTGAAAGGACAGACACAGTCAAGTCTCTTGTTCAAGAGACCTGCTCCATATCCTGTTACTTCCATTTTTCAGCAAAGGTAGATTAGTGAGTTGTCCGGCAGACATAGGTTTATGTGCCTTCTGTATCCTCCATGTGATTTTACCCATCAAGTTCGCTGGGTATTGGATCTCACTTTTGCTATTTAATTAGAGAGATGCTTCATCTTTGTGTCCCATTAGTAATGTAACATCAGCTGTGTTTACTGCTTAGTGTCCCTAGTGTTCCTTCTTTTAATTTGATATGATTTTGTGAAAGAAGACAAAATGGACCTTTAATGGAAAACCAAAAATGGACCTCCTTTAAATGGAGGTCATCTGATTGCAGATGCGTCCTGTAGGTAACTGAGAGGGGAGAGGATTTTTCATGGTGTTTTATTTCATTGTAGTTTCTTTCTCCTAAGTGATAACCTAGAGAACAAAAGGGCACTGCAGAAGCAGAGTTGACTTCAAAAGGCCATGTGCAGCTGTGTTGCATTACCTAGAGTTAGACCAAACTAGTGGAAACCAAACTAAGAAAATATGCAGTAAATATAAAGTTAAATCATTGCCATTTTCTTCCTTGTATTTACTTTTTTCTATGATATTTATGAGATCAACTTACTCAATTAATATCTGTCTTGGAACTTCTGCTGTTATTAACATTAGATCAAACCTTACTTGGTTTACTAAATTCTGAGACAACACATAGGTTTGAGAGAGAGGAAAGGAGAGTTCATGCCAATCTCTGCATACGCAGTTTAAAAGAAAAAATAAAAGTCTTTTTTGAGAGTAATAAATTTCTGTCTTTCCTGGGTTGTGAATTCCCCTTGGAAGATTTGAGAAGAAAATGTTACTGTGTTTATAGACATCTCAGTAGCTTAACTAGACTGTTGGCTTCACTTTGGAAATGCTAACAGATAGTGAAGCAGACTATGGGCTTGTGTTGTGCCAAGGGCCTTTTTCATGCCAGAACTATACATATTTTTTTTTCCCAAGATAAAAGTCTTTAAATCTTTTCAGTGCAAAAAGATTCTTTTCAGACATGCATAACTGACCAGTTTGGTACGTGTTTGTCCAGAAATGGTGAAAGAGATAGGACACCAAGACAAAGCTTAGTCTCGTTGGAGAAAATATTTACGGGTCTATTGTAAGTCTCTGGCTCATGAGCATTGGGAAAGTAAATGCTGTCATAACCATAGCTACCGTATAACAACAGTAAAGAAATAATTCCCTGCTTAACTACCAACTGTGCCTATGTTGTCTGTCATTTTACAGATAAAGTAAAGGTGTTTCCAGACTTGTGATTGATTCTCAAAGGCAGGTTTTACACACTTAAATCAGAATGGTGAACATCTGGGCAAGTTTTTAATACTTTTTTTTTTTCTGAAAAGCACAAGTATTTCCTCCCTGGCTCATATATAAAGGAGTTGTGACACAATTTTGCACCTCTCATTTAAACATTGTTTAATGGGCTGAACTCTAAATCCTCATTGTCTGACTTGCTAGGATGGTGAAGGTGATTACAAGTTGCTTAGATTAAAAAGTGGCCTATTTTAGGTACACTTGTTCCCTTTAGTTCTCTTTCGGACTTTTTCCTCCTGTCCCTTCATTATTCATAGTCATAGAATCACAGAATGAATTGTATTGGAAGGAACCTAAAAACTATCTTGTTCTAACCCCCTGCCACAGGTGGGAACACCTTAAACCAGACCAGATTGCTCAGAGCTCCATCCAACTCGGCCTTGAACACTGTGAGGGAAGGAATGCTACTTTTTTCTCTAAACAATGTCAAATTGCATATGCCTGCCCAAATCTTTGGAATTGATTATTAATAGAGTTTTGGAACAAATAAAACTGAGTTAATTAGTGCATCTGCAATCAACAACAATCAACTCTATTCATCTATAACAAGCAACTTTGCCTGATCACGCTATAATATAAAATAAACATGGCAACAGTTGTAGATTAACACAACTGACATGAGCTTTGTTTTTGCATACAGCCAGTACTTGGTGTGGTCTTTTTGACTTGCTTCATGTGTTTAATCATCTGCCTATCTACAAGGTTTGTTGGGTACTCCCTCTATTGTGACTTTTACTGCTGTGGCAGTATATAAGTCAGTGAGTTTATTGATCTAAATTGTGGCTCAGATAGATATCTCTGTTTCCTATAAATCAGCATATCTCCATCAACCTTATGTGGCTGAACCTATGTAGTCTAGTATCCCTCATTCAACTGTGGTAGCAAACTCAGGCATAGAATAAGAATGAGAAAAACCTCTATGACTTTCTCACCCATTTTTCTCCTGATGTCTTTTATTCAGCTCTGTGTTCCTGAGCTATTCGTCCTGTGTTCGTTCAGTAACTTTCAGTGTACTTACTTTTTTTAAGTGTAAGGTGCAGGCGTGCCCTTGTTTGAAAAAACAATCAACTGGTCTACAATTCATTGCATGAAGAACCACCATTTGTTTTGGTTTTTAAACTTTGGTAGTTCCTCATACTTGTATTGGGAAAGTTGCTTTATATATGGAAGGAATTATTTTTAGTTCTAAAATACCCCTTTCTGAGGCTGGGAGCCAAATGGCTCATTGTAATTGAGGAATAAGTAAATGAATTTATATGGTGGAGTAATTGTATTTTTAACATGGTCACTTGTCTTTTCCTGGTAGTTCATATAATTGCAGAAAAACTTAGGTTGGAAGGGACATCTGGAGTCAACCGATCCAATAACTTGCTCAAGGCTGGGCTGACTTCAAAATTAGATCAGACTGTTCAGGGCTTTCTCCATTCGATTTGTCAAAATTTCCTGAGATAAAGATTCCACAGGCACTCTGGGTGCCTATTCCAGTGCTTAACAGTAACAATTGAATGATTTTTTTCTTTTTAATATCTAATATTAATTTTCATCATTGCAACTTTTAAACTATTGCATCTCATCCTTTTTCTCAGGGAAGAGTTTGAATCCATCTTCACCATAACTTCTCAGACTTTCACTCGAGTACTTGTAGCCAACTCACAGTCCTGCATCTTATGTTTGGCTACCAGTCTAACCTTGACTGGCACTGAATTTTTAATTGTTAAATTTTTTACACGTTAGAACTTCAAAAACTTCTACATTCAGTTTGTGAAGTGAAAACTTTTTCTGATAGTTTGCAATATGAAAAATTTCTGAGCAATTGAAAAGGAAAGCTGGTTCAACATGGGGATTTTGGGTTTCTGTGGCTTAAATGTTAGATTGGATCTGTCACTGGATAAATTTGTGAACTTTTGAATCCTCGTGGGATCACCCTGCTGTTTTCATATGTTCCTAAAATTCTGCTGTTGCAAACAAGTATAGAACCAGCCTTGGATTTTTCTAGTAGTACTGTTACTGAGTAATGCCCACAGTATCCCAGTATGGAACATCAGCTATTTCTGGCTTTCAGTCAGCTACCAGATGAGTATGCCTTGAACTGATGTGCAGCTGAAAAACATTCCTAATTGGTTAACTACCTGCCTATTTGCTTGGTTTTGTTGTTATTTTCTTTAACTTGTGCTGGGGAGATGCCAAAACATCTGTAAAGCTTTATTTTAAATTTAAAAGCTTTATTACTCTGGTGTCGAGGACCTTCTGTGCTTGCTTTTCTCCAACACTCAAGCCACTGAGCACTGGTCACGTGGATCCTGATAGAAAGCAAATGTTAACTTTTCATGCTTGAGTACCTACTGACAGCTAACATTAAACTTGTAAGCACATGTATTTGCACTGGAAGTGGTATCTGCTGTATGAGAGGGAACACTGCTTAACATTGTAAGGTAATGTTCCTCAGATGTCCTTGCCAGAACATGAGAATGGAGACTATTAAATAAAATCTGAAATATCCCTTCTTAGCCATGACTACTCCCATACATAGTGTGATGACCATGGTTGTGACAGAAAATTACAGGCTAATACATGCAGTGTTCTCTGTGTGTATATGTAACATATATAAAATATGAATGAAAGCAAAGAGACAGTTTCCCTGAAGCCTTTTGCCAGACTCCCAGCACAGAAGCTGTTAACATAAGCTGTCAACTAGAACAGCCTTTCACCAGCCTGAGAACTGAGCCCTGTTATCCTGGGTTCTGTTCCAAGCAGAGCCTATTCTGGAGTCATGAAGCAGACTAAATCCTATTATTTATTCCACTGCAGTTTATCAGAAATCAGTCCAACAGCCTTGAAACAGCAAAACCAGTATCTTCTCAGAGAGTTTAGAGGCTTGGTCATGGTGGAACACTGTGATTTCTTTTAACAGGACACCCTCCCCCAGAAACACAGCCTAACTACTTAAAAGTGTAGCAGCAAACTATCAAAATATCCACTCAGGTAAGATTTTTCATTTTCTTTGGAATATATTTTATTTCTGTTTTACTAGCAGGGAGGTAGAGTTATTGCCAAACCAAAACCCTTTCTCATCAGTTTATTTACTGGATTTTTAGTTCAGCTTGAGGGTTAACATAGACTGTTTTACAAAATACATTTAAGTCTTGGCATTCAATCCTGTTCCATGGAAAATCCTACGAGCCTTCTTAGGGAGCTTGATGACATCACACTCTTTTAGGCACGATGTTTGTTATTGTTTTTCACTTGTCCATGCTCTACCTTTTTGAAGAACAGGATGTCCTTTTTTGGCTTCTGACTTCAAGTCTTATAAACCCACAGATTTAACAGTGTTCTGCATGTTCCATTTTGCTTATCCAGAGACCAATAGATCTTCTATTTCAAGAAGATCCTCAAAATGAAGGAAGTGCATCTTTCCTTTAGTGAAAAGGGTTATTTTCCAAGATTTCAGTGTGTTTTACCATCAAATATTTGTATTCTTTCTTTAGTCAGTTGCTAAACATTTTAGCGTGACCTGGTATTTCTTTCCTTGATACACTTTGTGGGATTTACTTACAAGATAAACTTTTGTACAGGTGAGTCCTCTGCAGTTACCAGATGTGTAATGAAATATAACATAGGTGATTCTACTAATCCTCCCTATTGAAACACAAGCTAGCCTTTCAAACCTTGTAAAAGTGTGCTGAAAAAATTGTGAAAGGAGGTTGTGGATGACATTCAAAATGTTTTCAGTTTTCAACACAGGTAAAGAACAGAGGATCTTTGTTAATTCTGTAATTTGGCAGTGGCATAAGATACTTTGTAAATCATAGGATTAATGTGCTGGCTTCACATTAAATATTTAACTATATGAATATGCTCCATTTTGACCAAGTTAGAAACAATGAAGTTGTGACCAAATTTATCAAGAGAGAGAAAAAGGCAAAATAACTAGGGAATAATAGTATGGAAATGGAAATTAACTTAACCAAGGTTGAACTAAACTTGGAGAGCTGAATATGTCTAGTCTTAGAAAACTAGATATTCTTCAGTGTAGAACATAGAAAGAAATAAAGCTGCAGATCTTGATCAAGGGCTCTTAATATACCTGTGAACGGCACCAGGTGGCTGGAAAATGGCAAACACATTATTTAAGATGACGGTGAAACTCTTTGGAGCATCTACATATCTCCAAGGCTTCTATGCTGGTATCCACAAATATTTAGCAAAAGTTACCAATATTAATAGAATATGGGAGAGAATCAGGCTGATCTTCCATCTTAATGGTCTTAACTGATTTTCCATACTAAAAAAACCCCAACACCGGTAGATCTAATCTTATTGGAATTAGTATTTGATATGGTGCAAGATGGAAAACTACTATAGAAGTAGTGCTTGTGTATCGTGAGACCAGTAGACACCATGTGAAATAATAGAAAATACCAATTTATATGAAAGCTACAACCACCAGTTTGGGCAACAACCTCATCTAATGCATCCTTTGGCCAGAACTTTGGCCTAAGAGCAGGATCCTTTACAGCTACATGCAGCAACAGCTTCGCAATGAATATGGCCCACATGCTGTGTCGAGGTGATTCAGCAGAGTTATCCACCCTGACAATCTTTGCTCTTGTTTTGTGCCCCAAAGCACACAAAAATCTAGTTAAATTTCCAGTTTGCTTGGCTGTCACTGTAACTGAAGAGTCTCCACAGGGGACAAAACTGAGTGGCTGACAAGCCTGATTTCTTCTGTTCTACAACCCCTGTCTCCTTGCGTGCTGAGTGAGAGGCAAAGGGGAGGACAGATCTCCAGACATCAGAGCTTTCAGGGCACGTGTGGATTCCTGTCCACTGTACCTTAGTTGCCGGGGAGAGGAAATTCAGGCACACAATCCACAAAAGAAGCCTGACTCTGGGACCTGTGTCCCAACATATTCCCGCTGTTCATTTCTGGGGCAGTTTTTATGTTTGGTACAGACGCATTATCCAATCTGAGGAAATTAACCTTCTTACTAGGCTACATATTAGTAGCTTTCTGTTCTTGGATTACTAGCATGGAAAATATTGAGAGTTTATCTCTGATTCTGGGGAATCAGCAGATCATTTACCTTTATTGCACAGTTATCTGTTGCCTCATATCATACCTGGGCAGTCTTTAGATCACCAGAATATTGCAAAGGCCAATAGTGTAAGCCCAAGTCTTTTTCAATTTGTTTTCTATTCTTCCTCTGGCTTGTGCCACAAAAGAATTTTGCATAGGTTTTGCTCTTGTAGGTTTCATGGGTAATTGCATAGAATTTGCTCTGGTGTCTCTAAAACCTAGGTAATCGAAGGCTTTTCCAGCTGTCTCACAGCTGACACTGGGACCATGTGTCGATGGCTTCATAAATGCCACTGCTCTGAACACAGCAGCCCCCAGGTTGTGTTGAATCACAACCTTATTATCTGGCCATTTTCCGACCCTGACAAATTTCATTTGGTACTTTCACAGTGGCATTAAGGTTGATGTTGTAATTTCTTGATGGAGTACAGTCCTGTCCTTGGATTTGAAGCAGCAAAAAAATCTACTGCCACATGTAAAATATTGCTACCTAAATACAAGTGTTGCCAAGTGCACTGTTAAGATATTTAGAAGGTTTTAAAATTATATACATTTTAAAAATAGTTTTGTGTATTCTATTTTGTTAACTTCATAGGTTAATACAAAATTGCTTTCCTGGTTTGACATTGATATAAATGTTCTCTTTTACCCCTGTCTACTGAGGACAGTTAATTTTGCTGCTTAATACTTAGAACAGATACTAACTTTGAATAGGACATTGTTTCCCAGCCAGATCAGTAGCTAGCTACCTCTTAGGCTTTTTTTTTCAGTGTTAGTTCAGGACTGGCAACAATACAGCAGTAAAAGAGGTAAAAGTTTGAGTGTACTCAGAGAACGTTTAGCTTTAATCTGATAATAAATGTTAATTTCTTCTTTGTCAGATTTCCCCTCCCTTTCTTATAACTATTTGTAACTGTCAGCCCCTAACCTTATTTTAATGAGAATGGCAGCTCTAAATTCCTTCTGATCACTCTTATTTCTTGCTGGTTCTAAATAAGGAAATTTCCAGTGCCTATTAATCTCTCTTGGAGATGTTTAATCAACTGATCTCAGAGGCTGAGTGCTCTTTTGCTGCCTGCTATCACTTTGAGTTTTCTGCATTGCTAGGGTCAACTGTGTTAAAATATCCAGTGTTTGGACAAATTCAAACCAAGAATCTTTTAAATTCAATCTTTATCCAACAAGACTAGTGAGATTCCAACATTTCATTTTGTTGAATGCTACCTAAAAGGGGAAAAAAAGGAGAAAATATGTAACTTATACATTGATTTACTACAAGTGAGGTAACTACCTTGATTTTTCTGTTCCCTTCCATTTTTTTCTTCCTCAAGATTCTTTGCCATTTTCCTCTCTCCTTTCCCCTCTCCTTTCTTTTTCTTCCTAGTCTTTCTTCTTTCTTGTGTCTCTTTTCTTGTTTAAGCTGCCAGGCTGAATGAGGAAACAATTACAGGATGTTGGCTTTAAAAGTGTCTGGCTTTGCCAAATAAGTTTATCTTTTTTTTTCGTTGTGGCTTAAAACATGCTAAACTCAAAGCCAAGTTACTAACTTAAAACTCATGGTAATTTTTTGCATTAGGCTTACAATAAACTTAGATAGTTTTTCCACAGTCCTTTTGCCAGTGATTAGTTTGGAAGATAGTATGTTTTGAATTTGCTGAGAGATCTACTGTTCTTAGCTTAGTTTTAGTACTTTTAAAAAGCAATCAATAATGCCCATTTTGTAATAAGCAAAATTTATGAACTGACAAGCAAAATGTAATTATAGTGGGTATTCCGTACAAGAAAAAAGAGGTGATCTTAAAGCCATCTCAGCATTCTGTTTGCACTCATTTTCATTCATATAAATGATTAAGTGGTTCTGTGCTGAAACGTTTCTCTCTCAAGGCTTAACATGAGTCTGGAAAAGTTGTTGCCAAAGAGTTCTATAATGAAGTCAATGACCACTTGTATTAACTTCTCATTGTTACCTGCAGACTAAATTTTTTACAGTATTATTTTTATGACTAAGGCCCTAACTCAGCAGCAACTTAAAAACCTTTTGTGTTTGTTCTCTAGGGGATATACTCTATAAATGTGTAAATTCATAACAAAAGTGAATCTTCCATCAAATGCTTAGGTTGACTTTGCAGTAAATGAAATTGTTTCCCTTGTCCCTCCCTCTGCTGAAAAATGGGTCCTTCTTGAATGAGCCACAAAAACATCATTCAAAAACTATGATAAAGGGCTTGGTCCAAAACTCAGGTTTGTGAAAAATCACCTACTGAATTCAGTAGGTTTTGGGTCAAACTGAAAAATGGGGATGTTAATTTCCATTTAGAGTTGGGTCAAAGTTATGCTTTGTCCATGCTGTTTAGCAATGTGTTGAAATAATATGAAGTTAAATAAACGTTCTGTCTTTTAATAATCAGAAACCACAGTGGATTTTACTGCCACCTAAGCAGTTCAGGCAGTCTCATTTTGACACACCTTAGCTGCTCTTGAAAATCAGCTTAGGAGTCAACACTTCTACTTCATTTCTGGTCATATATCTTTCTGTATCACAAGTTTCAGCTGCACAAGCTCTTGCCGAAGGATCCCCTGTACTAGGTATTAAAAAGAAACAAACCAAGTGCCTTCAAGTCTGTGAGGCTTAATGTCTTCATGTATTTAGAGAGATATACATCTAACTGCAGCAGATAGATCATCAGATGGGGTCTCCATCTGGGCCCAATATGTGATGTTAAACTCGTAGCAGACTTGCTGCAGCAGCCACAGCTCAGTAATGCATCCTGCCAACTCTGTGACGACAGACACAGAGGGCACTTCTTGTGGTGCTGATCATTTCATACCTGACATCTAAGAGTAATTTCTGCCAGACCTGAAGTTATAGAAAATTAAAACCTGCAAGTGTGGCTGCTAAACTTACTGGAAATCATGGACCAACCCTGCTAGAGGAGAAAAAGCTTTCACAATGGCTTTCTTCAGCAATAAACTGGGAGATATGTGCACATAAAGCTCTGTCAGCCTCTGTGGGACTTTATATGAGGATGAATAGATCAGTCAGCACAGATCTTTTTTCAGGATGTAAGAGCCTAAGACTTACAGTTGGAGAGGATGTAAGAAGATGAAAGGAGAACTCTAAGCCTCGTTCACATGCACTTCTCAGTGCAGCAGAGCACCACAATGACAGCTATTGTTATGCTAGATGCAAATTCCAGCTGCAAACATTACTTTGGTTTTCCTGCAGATTTAAAAAAAGAAACTTTTCAGATACCCGTATTTCATTTGTGGGAAGTAGAATAATGGTGCTGTCAGCTACTGGGCAGAAGATAATTTATATACTGTGCATGAAACGTTCTTTTCATTAAATCAGGCCTAGAGATGCTTATGTGGATTTAACTTGTGAGATTAGCAAGTAGCATATATTGCATAGGCTTATATCAAAGAACAATATAAATTTTTTTTTTATTATTACTTTGCAACCGAGTAGATTATCTGAAATTGGTACTAGTCACCAAGTCTCATTTTAAGTTTATTTAGCTTTTACTGTGAAGAGGAAAAATAAAAGGTTGGAACCAAATCAGGACCTGGTCAAGTTTCAGCAGGCTTATCCTTGAGATCCTTGATGAAATGTTACTTTGAGATACCTGCATGCCAGTCTCAGCTCAGTAAAAACTCTTGCTCATTTAAACATTGTCTTTGGATGGGCATGTGGCTGTTAAGTTCCATTATCCATAAATCCATATATTAGCATGGACTGCAAAGAAAATTGTCTGATTCTGGGAAGATGGTCTAGATATTTGAGGCTTGCTCTCTTTATGGTACATCTAGCAAGAGAAGCCGAAGGGAATCTCCGAAAAAATACTGACTGGCAACTTTGCAAACCTTATTTGCTTGTCACAAAAATAACCAATATTTGTAATCCTTCTTATTTTAAAACACCAGGAGCAGTCCTTGTGCTTGTTATCTTCTTCCAGCGCCGAGGTACTCCCAGGAAATTGAACCAAACTAGACATGTATATCCTACAGTGAAGCTCTGAGGATTTTGAAGGTGTCACTCTTGCCTGCTGGCATTGGCCTGTGTTAGCATGATCGTAACTCAGAAAGACTTTAACTCATGAGACTTATCCTGAGCTCCCCCTGCAACATCAGCCTCTTTTCAGGCTTTGTTGTCTATTTGTGTCGGTGCTAGAGGAGTGATAGTGGTAGTAGTAGTAGTAATAGGCACTTTAGAAATGCAAGACATCCACAAATAAGCATTCATGCTAGAAAGTCTTTTGTCTGGTGGAAAGGGGAGGGTAATCAGTGTATCCAATGAGCCCAATTTCCACTTTGAAAATCTGAATTTCACTCTTTATGTCTTGCAGCCCGTATTTTCTCAGTCAGAAACCTCTGTTTGGTTCTGTGTTATTGAACTTTGTGACATGGTAGCAATTAGAAGACACTTAACAGAGATAGAGGAAACAATATGCTACTGAAACCTTTTCTTAAAAAAAAAAAAGAAAGAAAAAGGACAATTTTCAATATTGAAGTGATTAGAACCTGTCATTTCATGTTGTTGTTTGCAAGTTGACATACATGACAGGACAAAGGAGCATAGATGGAAAGAAGATGAAAATTCAGAACAGATGTCAGGAAGAATTTTTCATGCTGAATGTGCACAGTGGCCAACCAGGTAAGGCAAAAGCATTTTCCCATTTAGGAAATAATTAGCTGGCCCACCATGGACAAAATGGCTTTCCAAACTTCCCTTTTCTCTAGTTTCCTTACATTCTTATTATACTCCAACTGCTATTCACTTTTCTTGAAAGGAAGCTTCATCATCCTCTGGGCATGAACTGAGTCGTTACAGCAGTGGATGAGCTGCTCAGTGAACATCTACTTAGCTAGATATTATCCTGTCAACATTATATCATCCTGTTATGTTGAAGGTCTACCAATGCATGCATTTTGAAGCTCAGAGTTTCCAAAAATTTTTCATCAGTTGCAAAAATAAGACTAGAAGAAAATCAGAGAGACAGAAAACACGCTGTTAGTATTATCTTATGGAGTCTGAATATTTTAAGTGATAAAAATGCTATACAAAAAATGAATCCAAGACGTCACTTGGGGAAAAAAAAATAAATTGATAAATATCCTTCCCCCAGGATGAATGTGTTTCTGGACTCTTTACTTTAGTTCAAGCTTTACTTTCAGCTCTCATAGACTCCCTGTGTAATCTTGCAGCCAGTCTTTTATACCCTCATGCCACATCTTTCGTGTTCATAGAATAGTTTTAATTTCTCATGTGAATATGAATATGAAGCTGTAATTATTTGGCTCATTGACATTTGACTTCTCCAAGTATCAGTCAGCACTAAGTTAATTTATTATGCTTGTGAGTCTCACTTTGGTAAGGTGTTGGCCCAATAAAAGTTCATATGTTAAACCTATTTGAGCATGATGGATAGATAATGCCCAATGAGGACAGTGTTAAGACTCAGACCTAGAAACTTGAAGTCTTTGGTTTACAACAAATTTTTCCAGGAACTGCTAAGTGAGGTTATTAAAAGACTTGCTGCACAAGTTGCTGCAACTGGCAGCTGTGTTTCCAAGCTAATGATTTCCCTCATGTAAAATGTAGAGATTTCTGCCCCACTCCAAGCCCCTATAGTTTCAGTGCTAAATGGTGCCACCAACATTCTCAATTTAAAGCCATTTATGTGATAAAACTTGATTTTTATATTCGTGGAAATAGCTCAGTGAAGTTGCTTCTGGCTTACTTTTTAAATGTGGATTCCAGCATTAGTAATAAAAATTCAAAATGTCTTAACAATGACCAATTTAGACATATAATTACGAATATTTTTCTAAAAAATCAATGGTGCTGAAATATAGTAGCTCTGAGAAGAATTCTGCACTGTAAATTTTGTACTGAAGAGAATGATCATTTCCATTTGTCAAGGAATTCAGCCTTCAATCAAATAAAATTCTTGAGTAAATATAGCTAATTTTTAATGACATATGGAGGCAATGTCAGTCACAGCACAGAGTAAGTGCAATTTTGTTGACTTTGGAATTGGTACAGGACTTGCTTAAATTAAAGATAGCTAGAGAGCTAAAACTGAAGGATGATACCCTGCCCTCATTTCTTAGGGATTTTTTTTTCCCCTTGTAATCCCCTCAACAGCAAACAGTGACATGAATTAACACCGGACCTTTCCTGAATTTAATTTTGTGACTTTCTGCTGACATGTGTGACTCCCACTCTGTTTTGCAGGATTAAATCTTTGAGGTGGTAAGTGAATGAAAGGTGTCCAACAACTCAAAAGTAGGATTGTAATAGTGTCAAGAACTCTTTCCTATCTAAAACAATCAATCACTCGTCTTTACATGTACAGAGAAACAGTATCTTGAAACCAAAGTTTTTCTGAAGTCTGGACTCTGCAGACACTTTTGGAAAGTGGGGACAGAATATTAGTTCATAAGAACAGAACTTACCCAATTTTTCCTTCCTTCCAGCATGTGTAACAGGGAAAAGAAAGAACAAGAAGGAAGTATTTATACCAGACACATCCAAATTAATTTGAAAAATTGCTGTTCACTCTCTAGAAGTTTTTAGAGAATCTCATGCTCATGTTAAGGAGATAAAACCTTTCAGTTCTTTCACCTCTGCACTACTGAAAATACCTGTTTCCTGCCTTACTTTTTAACCTGTTCTGTCATACCCAAGTCTATTTTTTGCCTCCTTTGCACACCTTTGATATTATTAGCATCAGCAGATTTGAAAAAATACTTTATGTTTCAGGTATTTGGATTCAAATACCAGAAGTCACAGTGTGAGCTTAGAATTATGCATTATTATTTAGATGGATTATTAGCATTCCTTCCTATTGTTTTCTTCTTTCTATTCTGGTTAGTTGACTTTTGGTTGTGTTTTCAAGGGATTGGTGTTTTTCTTCATAACCATGAGGCCATGAACTACATGTTCTTCTAAAAAGGTAGGAAAACAGGATTCTTGTAAAATGATGTGAATCAAGAAGCTCCTTTTTTAAAAGCGAAGATTGGTGGAGTTCACTGTACTTAATATGAATTAAGTTGACTAACTAGTTTAATTGAACTCTGCAGCTGACAGAGGCAGCTGCATCACTAATGGGTGCCATATTCCAAAGCAATATGGGTGGAATGGACCACTAGCAGGGTACAGGCAGTTTCTTTTTGTACATCTACAGCTATGCCACAGGATCTCTCTTTAGAAGTGAAGATCTACCTAAAATTGAGATTTGGCCGTGTTGTGTAACGAAATTAATTGGAAATTAATTTGCACGTGTTGTTTTCAATCTGTAGTTTATATTTTCTGTGTTAGAAATTCTTAGTCTTTTAACTTCTCTGATTCAGGTTGAGAGAAGACCTTATTCTTAAATTGAAATAATATATTCAAATCTTCCCTCTTGTCCTTGCTGTGAATTCACAGTGCCATAGTACAATGCAAATACTTTGTTTAGGGGTCATCTTGGTGTGCATGTCTCCCAATATCTCAATCTGACAAGAGTCTGAAAGAGTCCAAAAGGACCAATTCTATGATGGACTCAGATTAGTATTTTAGTTAATGTAATATATCATATGAAATATACCATGAGCGCTAAGATCCTTTAAAATCAAAGAATAAATAAAAAACCGGTATAAAGCCAAATATATCTTATTATAATTTAATTAATTATAAATCCATTAATTATAATTTAATTTGCAGTCAGCAAGAAAGTCTTTTCAAAACAATTTTTTCATTAGGAAGACAAAATATCTGCTTAATATACCTGAGTTTGCCTCTAAGATACAAAGTATATGGGCTTGCTCATATGGCAAAGGTTAATCTTCTGGATATCTGTTAAACAGACGCATTAATTTGGTAAGAATCTGTACTGCAGAAGAAAATCCATTGTGATGAAGAAGGGATTTGGTGAGGGCCAAAAGGCATTGTGTGTTGCTGGCAATTACAAGACCAATTGTTGACTCTTTAAGACCTTAGAACGGGTCTTTGACTGCAAATGAGAGATGAATTAAAATCCAGGTTCTGTCATAGATAATTTCTTAGTGGGAGTCTAGCATTTCTGTACCTTGGTTTTTTTGGCCTTCAGGGAAATGGGAAGGTTAAATATGAAAACATATTTTCAAATTCTGAGGGGAAATGGCTACATATAAACAAAATATTATTGCTAATAATATCATCATATTGTGTCAATTGGCATAGTTGTATCTTGGAAAATAGTTCCCATATCATTATTAGCTATGACTCTTCCAAGAGGAAGTGTTAAGTACAATACTAAAAGATGGAGCTCTTTGGAGCATATTTTTATGTTTATGTTCCACTGAAAGTAATAACTGGCCCTTTTAAAATATAAAGCAGTATTTCCTTTACAGTTTCCAGTGCTGAAAACACTAAATAATTTTAAAATAAATTTGTGGATCATTCATCTTTTCTTGCACACGCTTTGTTAATGTATACAGCCATGGAGAATTTTAAGAGATTCTTTTGATGCAATGTTAAGAGCAAATTATCTTAATTCAGTCCAATTTATACATGAAAATAACGGCTCAAAGCAGTCCTATGATCAACGTGGCTATGACTACCTTAATATTCACTGAATATTATGTCTACTAATAATAGTCTTGTAGGATTAATTGTTATACAGGTTTTGGGTTTTTAAAATTGATTTTAAAAGGTCAAAATTTTAAAATGATACTGTTATTTAAATGTAGGGTGAAGGTTTAAGAACAAATCACTCTAAGGTAACTTTTTTTAAGAGCAAACTAATGCAGTATTATGTTTTATGGTGCAATAAAATTATGTGCTAAAATTATGCTCATAAATGCAGGCAAATGTAAACCAAGCTATTAGTTATGTTTTCTCAGATAAAAGTGATTAGCATAGCTATCAAACTCTTCTCCCGTTTGAATAACAGAATTATGTCTGAAATCTAAGGCCTGTTTGCTAAAGCTGAGTCTTAAAAAGAAATGTAAATCCAGCTATCAACGTTGTATTTGAAAGTGAATGCAATGGTCTGCCCGTCACTCTGCTCACAACTAAGAGCAGAGGAACATGACCCAAATTGCAGTGAAACACATCAATGTGAAATGTGCCCGAAATACTATTTTGGAAGTCATTCTTTGCACTTTATCATAATCTCCTTACTGCTGATCAGACTTATTTAAAAACCATTGTGGTTTGTTTAAACATAAGAGTGATGAAAGAGTCTTTTAGCAACAGTCACTGTGAGACAAAGTTTCATGTATAATTCATGAAGTATGTGGTCATCTACTAGCAAATTAATTTCCATTTGACAGCTATACTTCTGGTAGTGTCCTCTCAGGAAGGCACATGGTATGTAATTAAATTCTGAACAGAACAAATTAAATGCTGATTACTTCACAAACAATTTCAAGGCTTGACTATTGTTACCTGTCTTTATAGGATCAAAACAAGATATTCTGATGATGTAGATGAATGAATATATTTTTTCAAGGCTGTATCCAATTCTTTTCTAAGTGCCTAAGGGTTAAAATTTCTACTGCAAAATCCAACTGTGGAAAAACAAATCCTAACTAAAAAACCAACTCCCAGTTCAAATCTGCAAGGAGCAAATAAAATCTCTCTACCTGTGGCTTTCCTGTAATGCTGATATTGATTGCTCACAGGCAACATTTGGTATTTTAGATGCAAACCATTGCCCAGACACGTGCACTGTTTCCTTTGCATCTTCCTTTACTCTATCCCCTTAAATTTAGTTAATCAAAGTAACTTGATGAATATTTGCTACACTGATGAGAGAGAGACTACAGATGGTCGACTATTGGTGACCATAAGAATTTCTTCTAATTTTTGCAATAAAAGCTATCACATTAAAAGATAAACTATTAAATAAAATATTGCTAAGGTTTTCAAGCAAACCTGGAATGAAGAACACTGCAGGGAATTTTTGCACATGACGCTGCTGAACAGGAATTTTGTTGAGGTGTTTACCCCATTCCCCATCCCTGGAAGCGTTCATGGCCAGGTTGGAAGGGGCTCTGAGTAATCCAGTCTAGTAGAAGATGTCCCCACACATGACAGGGTGTTGGAAGTAGATAATCTCTAAGGTCCTTTCCAACACAAACCATTCCATGATTCTATGTTTCGCATTTGCAATGCAATGTGAGGTTTAGCTTGTGCTGGCAACCACAGTGCAAATTCTTAAGGACATATTTGCATATGCTGGAGTCTGCCACTGCCTTCCCTCTCCTTTGCCAGTCCTACTCACGTTAAGTTAGCAGAGATGCATTACCATGTCCTAAAATTTAGCTTTCTAGGCATGGGATTTTTGTCTGCTATTGAAACACTGGATAAAGAGCTAGATTTCTTTTTATGATACAAGGACATTTTCTGTATGTTGACACATCACCATTTATCAGTCAAAGGTATTTCAATTTATGCTATCCCTTCATGATATTTTTTTCTGGAGAGACTGAGGTATAACATATAGAAAAAGTGCAGTAACAGATTCCTGTACAATATATGGAAAGCAATAGTCTTTCAGTAATGCGGACCAAGACAGTTTATTGAGAAATAAATTTTCCTTAATTTATAGGTAATTTGAAAAGATGACAAGAGTAAATTTAAAAGAATTCAGTTGATAAGTATGTGCATAGACATGGGTGGTGTAAACAACGTTATAACATTGATGCATATGAGTATTTCACGAAGGTAAGAGTTCACATTATATTCAATTTTGTAAGGCCCACTGCTCAACTGGTCTGCACACTCCCTTTCTACTTAAAGCAGCGGTGACTGAAGTTAAATCATGGTGCTACAGGTCATACCCGGTCAAGTTCTTAAGCTCGAATTATGAGGAGACTGCTAGTAGAAATTGCCTGCTGTTCGATTTGTTTGGTTTTGTGCCAATGACAAAAGTATTTAAACTAGCTAATACAGAATACTGGATCACATAATTTCTTTGGTTTGGATGTTATGAAGAGGAAAATGATCTGGTATTATAAGTGTTGGCTTGTATGGAACACTCTTCTGCATGGCATTCTTTCCTCTTTGCAGTTGTATCAACGAGAAAGTGTTTTATGATCTCAAAGGAGGGACTGATGATGAAAGAGGGAAGAAGAACCGAGTGCTTAAAATGCAGAAAAAGGTACAAAAAGAATATCAGAGCTGGCCAGAAATGGCATAAACTAAGGTGTAAGCTAAAGAAATGGGGAATCTACAGATACCGGGAAAATAATATATCCAGTTTAAACAAGAGTTAAAAATGAGTGAAACTGCTGAGGGTGAGAACATCAGCACTAAGATTAATGGTGAGCAGTGGTAGCAACAGCCATGTCAATACCATATAAAGTTTGGAAATGTTTTCAGAATAAAAATTCTGAGAAGGACACATTCCATGTGGTAAATCTGAGTTCACACAATACTCGATTTTGTAAGACCCACTGGACAACAACTATATCTAGGAAATACTATGAGATGGCCAAAATGTGAGGCTTGATGTTACATGTGCTGAAAAATCTGTCATGCTGCAATGTCTGTTAAACACAAGCTGAAAGAACAGTATAAACTGCCAGTAAATATAAAGCAAAATGAAAACAAACACTGTAGTGCATGACTTCCTGTGGGAAATGATATTAATCCCCACTTATGAGGAGTAGTCTGTACAACATATTTTCCCTAGGGGACTTGTGAGTTATCCTGCTAATCCTTATTCAAGGCATATGATTTGTATCCAGCAAGAAATCACACAGAATTTTTTCAATTAGCTCCAAATATACAGTATTGATAATAAAATCTGTGTGATTAGATTTAAAAAAAAAATTCTTAGAAAACAAGCTTAATGTGCACATTCCATTATAGAGTGATCAGTGCTAATACTTTGGAGGTGTAATTTTATACATCTGATTATCTTCTTTATAAGGTCTATTTGGATTCAGATAATCCCTTCTATGTTTTCAGTAATTTCTTATCCTTTTATTACCTATTTTTTAAAATACAAATTGCAGATTAATCATCTTCGTCAGGTCTCTGGTTGCATCCTGGTGATCGATGTGCTGTCTGTGCTGGTTTTGAGCTCTTCTATGTTCACCATTTGAACACAGCTTTTCCAGCTTCAGATTATTCTGCCTGATATGTTCTTCACTCCCTGGTGACAACATCTGTGCTTTCCCCATCCTATGGAAGAGAAAAATTAAAAAGGTAAGAAGAAGATAGTTTGCAGGTTGTCATATAAAAGACGCTGGAGTAGCATCTCAGGTCATTACTAGATATTTTAAAATGTGCTTGTTCCTTTTCTTTTTGAATAGAGCAGTGCTTAATGGCAACTAAATATAACTTAATTCTGATAATATGAATACTGGAACTGTTGGATGGACCTTTAAAAAGAGAGACATTTCAGTTTCCTGTGAGCAAAAATAAGTGAAGTTCACTGTTCTAATGGCGTGATACCACAGAGCGGATCAGACAGGCTTGGCTGAAATGTTAGCTGGGATTCAGCACTTTCAAAAAAGCCCTGTGTTCGTGAGACGGGGGAATGGCCTCTGTTAGCAATCACATCATTTCCTAAGCAAAGCCTGGATGTACATTTAGACATTGTACATTTTTAGTTTGTGCAAAAATACCTCATTTGCTTTCCATGTTTCAAGACTCACTGGAAGACAAAAATGCCAGATGTTACATATTTGTTAATTCTTGTAGTAACATGCATGTGGTACGTATGCAGCAAATATTCCAAAGACTGAATCTTGGCATGGGACTACTAGCATGCTAAATATAGAAATTACATTGTTCAGGCTTTTATTTCAAGAGTTCAAATTTGGTATGTTGCTGCTCATTTAAATACACGTGAGGAGGTGGAAAGGATATAGGAATATTTTAAGTTTTCCCCAAATTTTCTTTAAGCAACATTTTCTATGCAGCTAGCAGCTCTTAATTTCCACTGAGATAATTTGCCAGAAAATCTTTCCTTGCTAATGAAACATAGGCTGAGTCTGTCTATTTATTTAAAATAAACAGATTATCAATTTACATTTTTTACTGAACAGTTTCAACACAGTAAGTGTAGATAAGGATGAATGACTTCAGAAAGGATGAAGACTTTTGCCTTCTCAGACTCACACAGGACCTTTCATAAATCTTTTGGGACTGTAGGGAATTCAGCAGTGTTTTGCAGTTGTTAGGTGCTGAGAGTTATAGCCTCAGCTCTGAGGAGGACTTACTAGGAGTTTGGGTGGCCTGATCGGCATACCTGTTGGGTTGTACATGTATGTTAAGATTAACACCAGGTTTATGCCTTTGATTTACTGGGTAGGAACACAGTTTCTTCTACATGGGTTTCTGCAGTACTGGAAAGAGAATATTTTGACTTTGTAATCTAAGATTTTCTCATATTTGTTTAAAATGTGGTCTTGTTCTTTTCGTAGCTCCTACAAGTGGTAGAATTTTAGATCCTAAAGCCAGTGATTTCCCCAGTTAATTTTGGGAAGATGACACAGATGATCCTGAGTCCATAAAATTCACTTTCTAACTGTCCCCATGACCGAACAACTACAACAGCTTTGCTGTTAGCACTGTGTTTGGGCTTCAGCTCAATATTTGCTGAGTCAGAAGGAGAACTGCTATCTGATGAGCCTTTCTGCTGCAGTGTGCAACAGTCGATTCACAGTGATCCCAGTCACTTATTGTTCATAACTTCCAAAGGAAAGATGCCAAGGCATTGAGATGATTCTGGCTTCTTATTTTTGAATAGGTCAAGTTCCTGCTGAGTAGTAAAATCCACTTATTTTATGCATCAGACTTTTATTAACTTGAGTAGGATATCAATTCAGTGTTAGGTCTGTAAAATATTCCAAGCCTTTAGCAGTTCTGTAAACATAAAATTCTTAGTTGGCTTAGGAAGCCCATAAATTCAGTAAAAAGCAGAAAAGTATGTATGTGTCTACCAGTTGGGTTACAATTAGTTGATGGATTTGTTGCCTGAGTGCTGAAAATAGAGTGTCATGAAACTATCTTTTTCTCTGTCCAGGCACTCAACTTGTGTATCACAGTTTGTTGTAGAAGCATCTCACTTTCTATAAGTCATCTCTACATTTTGGTGAAGGTAGAAGGACAAGGTGAGGAAGCAGAAAGACATTTGCTGTCAATTCCAAGTAGTAAACTGCTACTTGGGATCTGGTTCCCAAACTGGAAACTTTATTGCAGATAACGAGTTAATCAGTGGTATCAGCAATGTTATTTACTTTTCCAAGGGCATTACGTAGGTAAGAAATATTTCTTACATGTTATGTGCCATAGCCTTAGTTCTAAATACTTTTAAAACACTTAAATCCTTGGGTGATTTAACAATCTATACAACAGTCTGAATGTCTAAAAAGAGAAGCCATTTGTTCTCCACACACCATCTCTCTAATGAAATAGAAGCTAGGAGATGGAAATTCTGAGGACATGAGATTCTTGCCAATATGAGGTTGGACTCATGCTGATGGTTAACTTGCTGAACACCAGGAACATAAGAAGAGCCAAGACTATTTCCTCTCTTTTACTGCACAGTAAAACTCCATCAGAAAAGTCAAGGAATACCTTTTGAATATTTGGTTAGTGATCAACAGATTATCTTATATGATAAGGACTTTTCATCCTTATAGCTACCAGATATATGTTAAAAAGAATTCTCTCTGTGATATTGCTGTCCTACATATGAAATTTAAGTTACTTAGAAACAAGCATAAAAGTTGTTGTGTTAATTTCTCCTTTTGGCACTGGCTGACTACTAATGGGCAAGTTCAGTCTAATGTCTCATATACTGAACTGTACTTAAAAATTAGCTCAATATATGGTTCCCTAAGGTATGGTTATTGTCATAATCTCTCCTTACTCCATCAGTAGGAACTTGAGCTCAGTAAAGTGTTTATTGTATGTAAGACACATACTAAACACTTGTAGATATGGGAGCTACCTAATGGACCCAATTTTTAGAAGCCATATGGGTAATTGTAAAGCTCGTAACTCTGTACCTCTGCCTGGTCCCAGTGCGAACAGAAATCCTTAAGGCTGCAGAAAGAGTTGTCTGTTGGCACAGATTTCTCAAAGTAATGCTGACCACTCGAGTGGAATCCTAACAAATTGAAATCATCTGGATGCACAGACAGAAGCCAAAAAACTGACTTTATATTGCTTTTTCCAACAGAGCAACCAGACCACAACACTGGACCATGTGGGTGGCCTCACCCACTTACACATATGACACTTCTGGAAGTGAAATGGCTATGAAATCACTGATTTACCCTATGCATAAAACAGCTCGTTTGTCTTGGTGCCTTAACAGGCTATGAAGAGCAATCTTTATGGCCAAGGTTCTCAAATTCAAGACAAGGAAAATTTGACAATTGCACAATTACTTTTCTTTATGTGCAGAGCTAAGTATTGGAGGACTTCACTCACAAAGCATTTGGATACAGCTGTATACAGAGAGGTTCATGTGTATCCTTCTTAATGACAAACTAGTGTACTTGAACTGTGTTTTCCAGAAAAGCTATTTTTGCTTGTTCTAGGTACAAAGTATTTGAAGAATTAGGGCAGTCAATTAGATAAACTTGAGTAAAGTTTGCTTTGCAGCTTTTCAAGCTGTGTAAGTATCCCTGTTGCAAAGACAGGAGTAAAGCCATGTAACTAATATTTTATTAGTAGAAGTGCAGGACCTTTAAACTTAGGTTAAGATTACTGGAAGCAGAATTTATGTTTATCTTAATTTAATGCTCAAAATCTAAAGAATGCATTAAAGAACACCTGAGAGTCACGTGAGCATGATTCTGTAGTTGACCAAGAGGTACACATCTTAGAATTCATTAGGGAGTTGACCTTGCCTGTTCCCTGAGCTATGATGGTTTGGATAAAATGGAAACTAGATCTTGCCAAAAAAAGCTTCTGGTTTCTGAATGCATCTGATGAGAAAAAATTAAATCCTTCGCTGATTTCAGCAACAAAATTCTCATCATCTTCAACAGCGCATTGAGGAGGATGAACAGAGAGAGGCAAGGTGTCACTAGAAGTAGTTAGTATATGTTTTGAAAAATATATGATGAATAGGAGTATCAGTTCCTACTGAATGCTTTTAAAGAGCAATCATTCAAGCAGAAAAAAATATTTGAGTGTTAAAAGCAGTAGATAAAATTAAAGAGTTTCCTACTTCTTGAGAAATTCTAACAAGCTATCTATTTATATTACAATACCATGGAATGACTCTTATGTGGTAAAGAAACCTGAAACCCACAAAGGGTTCAATAGTACACAATGAAATCCTCTTTCTTATTCCTCAGACCATCATAATATAAATTGTCAGATCTATGTGCTATGACTTCTGATCAAATGTGCATCTCATGAACATGGATTTTACTTAAATGTCCATTAATGCTTTGTTAGCATTTCTAATTTTATTTTTTGCAGTGTTTGGCCCTTAAGAATGGCTGTTTTCGTGGATTTGTCCTGCAGCTGCAACACAGTGCTTCTATCTATTGGTATTTGCGTGCAAAATGTGCAGCAAGAAATTGATGGATGCCACGTGTGCCCAATAACGGCAAAAAAGGAGGGAAAAAAGTAGGATAAAACAAACTTCTCCACCCTAGTAAGAGGTTTAAATCATGACTGCCTCAGGAGAGAATTGTTTCCTCCTTCAGTAGCAGTCTAAACTCTTGAACACGGTGCAGCCAAGACATACCCCCAGAAACAGTGACTGAGCGTTACACAGTGCTACATCTCTTTTATGAAAAACATTCTCTGAAAAGCTTGCATAAACAAGAAGTCCACATGTTCAACTAAACTATTTTTTGGCTCTCTCACAGTATTTGTTGACTCATTTGGGCTCTAACAAGTGTGTAACTCTTTAGCTTCCGTGCTTCCTGCACTATAGGCAAGTGTTGATTTTTCTTTCTTGTCTATAGTTCATGCATTTCCAGAATGAACCTAAACAAAAGTTATTGTGTCAGTGGTTGCCATTAAAATGTGAATGCATGATAGCTATTCTCAAATATTCTCAAATAGTTTTACAATTTTGTTAAAAGTGAATTTTGAACAATAAATATTCTACATTTATATGTAGGTTAAATATTATTAGTATTAGCAATGATAAAAGTACTTGTATTATCAGAGCTGAGATTGTGACTAGACTTAACATTGCAGCCCTTTATACACTTAGAGCAGGAATTAAATTTCCCAAACACATTCCCTCCCAAAACCCCAGTCAGTGTTTGTTTGCCAGATGTCAACAACAGCAGCAGACAAGGCTTCAGGAAACCTAGAGCCTGTTCTCAGAAGTGCCAGTCTGATGTACAGCTAGGTCGAGCTCCTTCTCTCGCTTTTGGTTCCTTGATATCTTTTGCTTTCTCTGCCTTGTCAGTGAAATTTTTCAGCCTGGGGTTTGTTTACAGGATATGTTCAGACAGTATTTAGTGCAGCTGGGTCCCAACCTCCATTTGAGCCTCTAAGCTCTACCCCTTCATCTTTGTTTCTCAAATGCCCTTGTGCATGTATAGAACAGTAGAAGCAAGACTCTTGCCTCTCCATCCTTTTTTTTTTTCGGTCTTTTACCATAGTATTTTCACCAAATCTCAGTTAAGTTATGTTTTTAATCAGTCATTATTTGTCTTCTTTTTTTTGGATGTCTGACTTGAGATACGGTGCTTTTATCTGCTGAAGTATCCACAGTTGCAAAGGTCTGAGTGATATATAGCACTAAATAATCTAAGTCAGGTACTTTGAACCTCATATTTAGAACTGGAGTAGATACCTTTAGTCTCTGTCTCCCATCTTTAAGAGCTGATTATATTCCTTCAAATCATGGAGGTGTATTTATGTGAAATCCTGATGTACTGTTATAATAAATTTCACCTAAAAGTCTATAGAGGAATTAATATATTTTTTTCAAAACACAGCCTGGACAATACATTGTGTAGTCAGAGGCAATGCATGGAACAACAAGGAGAGAAGAAAACTTGGCTGTACCAAAAAACCTTTTGATATAGGATCTTGCAGAAAATTGAAAAGTAGAGTTTTAAGTAAAAGGTTGAATCAAGTTTATTCAGGCAACTTTCATTCTGTGATTTTTTAGCTATGACGTCTTGAATTATGACTCCTAGTAATATCCTTTTAACCCAGTTACTTAGAATACAATGCTCAAACAATGTGAAATTCTCTGCTTCTGATTACTATGTTCAGAAAGTAGTTAAATATATGTGTTCCTGAAGAAAAAGGCCAAGTATGTTTGCAATATTTTAGATTATTTGTTTTTAAATATTTCTGTCCCTGTTGCTATTTTTGTGTTCAGTTTTCCAGGAGTGTATACAAGCAGAACAGAATGTCAGAGCCTGAAGTGGCAATTCCAAGTAATAATAGCTTTTCCAACTGTACCGTTGTTGGTATGTCTGAACGCCTGTCCAAGTCTCTGTGGATTCAGTGACGCCTTAGGCAATCTTGTATCTCAAATGCACCAACCTGCCACACGTGCAGACAAAGTGTTTGAGTACCTGCTCTAAATATCTCTTAGGCTGCCAGTTCATGATCCAGCGCCACACACTGCTCTGAGACTTGTCACTCTGAGAGAGAGAGGAGCTCAGAGCTAAACATCCTCCACCTCACAGGCAGCAAACACTACAGAAGGAGTGGCCTGACTGTCTGGGTAGGGATTCATGTCCCAGTCACATGGTCCTACAGAGGAGGTGATGGTCTTTCTATCTCTCCTCCCTGTTTCCAGGGCAAACAGTGGTCCTGGGCTCCTGCCAGCCAGTGGTCAGCAGAGAAAAGTTCCTTTCTGATGACTTGTCAGTCCTAAATGTGTTCAGACAGGCTGTTTATTGACATTAAGGTAAATCAGATGACGAATATGAAGATTCTGTGCAACATGAAATTGATATAAATTAGTTATGAATACATTTACTCAAAATTCTGAAAGAGCTTTCACTAAGCAGGCAGCAGAGCTGTTTGAAAATTATGGGAGAGGTTTTATGAGAGAGAGCAACTTTTGATGAAAGTACTTTGTTCTCTTGTTGCATCTTTAAACCATAATTTATAATCATTCTTTGGCTTGGTTTGCATTATTTTATATAATTAGCTCATTGATATTCTTTTTTTGTGTATAAATATCTGTATGGGATATATAAAGGATGTGAATCATGTAGGGCTGTCACTATAGTCCAGAGTGACTCATCATTTGTACAGGTATGTTCTGGCATCCTGCACAAAGAAACCAGAAACAAGTATCTGCCAGATTTTCTACACAAGCTAATATCTTGCTTGTTCCTATTTTTCTGAGCAGGCTAAGGATGTTCTAGGGTGAGGAATAACTACCTAAAACTGAATTTAAGGCAACTCTTCACTTGTTCAACTTGAAAATAGAAATAGCACAATTTTGTTGTTTTGTTATTTGAAAAAGCTTTTCCTTTGCTCGCACACACCAAAGCAAACATTTTTCATAGGGCTTTGAAAGAACACTACAAATAGATTCTCTATCTAGCACATTTCATGCTGGTGACTTCATTTCAGTTAATTGTAACTAATGTCACTAGAGCTATTTCCAACTGATTTACATTGACAGAAAAACAGAAGCAATGGAGTTATAACCAATACCTATGAAAATGAATTCTGCTCTGCTCCATCTAATAAAGTGATATTAGATTTAGGTTTCAAAATTACAGTCCTGTTCCTGCATGCTTTTCTTTTCCCTTTTTCTCAACTTCTCAGCAGTTGCCCAGAGTAAGGACTGAGGCCTAAATATTCATGTGTGTTCCTGACATGTCCAGCACAACTACTGCTACCAAGAGCAGGCCAATACCTCTTTTGATTCTTTGAACAGAGTGCCCTAGGGATGCAACTTTTTATTAGTTAAAGGCAGCTTTGTTAAGAGCTTTGATTAAAATATGACTAAAGAAGTATACTGGCAATTTTGCTTTTGTTTCTATTTAACCAGAAAAAAAAAAAAGGAAGGGAAAAAAATGTTCTGCTGAATTGCATGACTTCATGGACCATATTTCACGTTCCTCATTGAAATGTGGTTAAAATAATCTTGTACTTAACCACTTCCAAACCTTCAAACAGCAATGTGTTTGGCCTTTTTTTTTCATATGTCAGCTTAAAAGATGGGTTTTTTTTTTTTCTTGGTCTGTATTTATCAAATACTTACATATATAAAACATTCATTAATTAATATGAGCACTGTAATTCATACAAAACAATTATAGCATTTAGAGTTTTCTGAAAAGCTACTATTGCTGCCTTAGCCCTTTTAAAATATATACTCCCCAAAGGACAAAATGTGATCTATTAATATGTATGCATTATTACTTTTCTGTAACTCTGACTGCTGATGTCTCTGAATATGGAAGCATTTAGAGGTTATAGACGGCCCGTTAGTCGACTTGCAATTCTAAGTGCAATATTTTCTAAAACCTAAAAAGCATTATTAATTACCCTCTGTCTGTATTAGAGAGTATAATATATTTTCTTCTGGAGATTTCACATTTCCTGTGATCCTGCAATAGCAATACTTGAACTTGTTAAGTTATTTAGAATAATTGGCAACACAAGGGATAAAAATTTCTGGTTGACTGCTAATTGCACAAATTAATAAAAATAATTCATCTTACATCACTCTGGCCTTTAAGCAACTTTCTTACTTTTCTAGGATCCAGCAATTCTGAGATTATGTGTTCCCTGCAGAAGGAGTTTACCTTCTTCCAATTGAAGGGTAGAATATTTATGCACAAAGGCTTGTAAAAGGAAAAACTGAGCTGATTCAATAATGTATACATTCCTCCCAAACTAGAATGAGGTACTTTTAATTTATTTTCTATTCTGTATTTTATTCCAAAGTTTCTTGTGTCCTAGCTTTTTAATTGGGTTGATAAAAAAACGTTTGTTACGCAGGTCTGGAACTGCAGGGAAGTCATTGGCTCCTTTTAAATGTATTAAGCGTAGTCAGTTTGCTTTTTATAAATGAAATAAAAGAACTACTTAAAAAATTTTCAATTCTTCTCCATGATCAGTCTATTGTCACATGCATTTGGCATTCATTATACGTTAGCCCCAGGCGCCTCCAGTCTTGTACTCAGGCCAGCAGTAATTTGGTTTATAGAGATCATATGGCAGGGAAACAGACCTTGAAAGACAGAACTCTAAGAAGCATATTTGATGAATTTCCTATGATTTGAGTCTGGGTTTATTCTTTCCTGTTGTGGAGCAGACACCCTACAGCACACGCGCTGAGGCCCGATGCGCCTGAGCAAGGGGCCAATTAAATGACAATATGCGCACTGTTTTTTTGCACATCTCGGGTTGCATTTCCTATCAGAGAAAGGGAAGGGATGATGGGAGGGGGAGGAGAGGAGGAAAAAGGGGGGCCTTGTAAAGGATCCAAATATGGGCAGGAAACCACACAGAGTGAAGGTTGCCTTTGTCATTAACAATTAATGTAACCATGAATGCTGGAAAAAAAATACGCTGTGGCTGCGAGCGGCAGTGGCACAGCCAGTGCAGCACGTCTCCCGTCTGCCCCTCTTCCCAGCAAGCCTGGCATCCTGGTGCAGCCAGCTCCAAGGGCTCTGCTGCTCTAGCAGATAAACCAGCAACCTTTTCTGAGTGTGCCTAACAGGTAGTGGAAGTAGCAGAAATAGATCTCAGAAATTTCCGCAGTCAAATGGGTCTTTGCCACTAGCTCTTACCCTCTTGATTTCCATATTAGAGATTTATAGGCTGTAGTCTGACCTAATGCTCTTGGATGACATGGGAGATGTTTTCATATAGGTCACTGAGTGACAAATTAGGCTTGAGCTAAGTGGTGAGGCTGGATTTTGACACTCTTCCTTACGATCCGCACCACTTTGATCCCTGGCATTGATGGGATGCCATAAGTAGAAAGCTATTAACCACTATGTGTGACTAGATATAAGTGTACACCTAAACAGGCAGTTATACTTCCTCCTTGGGTCCTTGGGCACAACCTCTACACCTAAGCAACCTTTATACCTAAACAACCTAAAAACACATGTGCACACATGTAGGGAAAATTTCACTGTGGCTTTTATTTCATTTAAAGGTCTTAATTTCTTTGATGATGTCCAGAGACAGTCCAGGTCCCTTTGTTTTGTTTTTTTTTTTTTTGTTTTGTTTTGGTTTGGTTTGGTTTTATTTTTTTAATTTTAATTTCTTTTCCCCTCCTCATGTCTCCTTTCCTCTCTCTTTCTCTTCTCTTCCCCCAAATTTTTCTAGTAGTTTATAAATGCCACTTTTCATTAATGTGACCAAAATGTCATCAAGTAGTTTAATGCTCTTTAATGTCCTTGTATCGTTTACGTTTTTTGAACAGTGTGGAAATGAATCCCATCTGTGGATTTGCTAACATCAAAAAAGTTTGACAGGCTATTTAGACGTGCTACTTCACGTTGCATTAGCATGTACAATGTCAGAGAGGCAGGAGCCAGAGCGAGGCCATACCGCGCCACCTCACTCTTGACCCCTCCTATAACTGCTCTGAAAGTGGCAGATCACTTACCTCAGAAAATGAAAGTCAATTGTGAAGTATCTCGGCCTGGACAGGAGCCCAGAGGCCCCAGGAAAAGTGTGAAGCCTAAATAAAAAAAGGTAAAATCTTTCTGTAAAAAACCCAAACCAATAAACCAAATTCAAACGCATCCTCTCTTCCTTGCTGATGCCAAGAGATCCATATATTATCAGCTGGAAAAGTGGACATGTCCTAACATTGTCTGACATTTCATTCTTTTGCTTGTAATGGGATTTCTTGTTTTTCTTATGGATGGTTAAATGCTTCCAAACTTATCTGGTTGCATTTTTCAGGCTATTTTTTAATTTGTTTATTTTTGCATATTGGCCAACCAAAAAGAAGTTGTTTCTAAAATTGGTGATGCTGTGCCATCTCATTAAGGACTGTCCCCACCCTTGAAAGGACGTAGTATGCTCTTTTTTCAGAATTGGGATTTTTTGAGGTGATTATTTTAGGTACCCCTTCTGCAATACTCTCTTCAAGTTAATACATATCAGGAAAGAATAATTTCTTATTTTTTCAACTTGTATTACTGTTATTGTCTCCTAAGGCTCATGGATTTAACAAACTGTTTAATATGTGATGGGTGCATTTTAAATTTCTTTGGCTTTTTGCCATGAGAGTGATGTGCCCCCCTTTTAAGGCATTACTGTAAAAAGAGATGTGGCTTTTTATTTCGGGAAAACAAAAGCTTCTGTTCTTCCTGAGACACAGGGAATAGCAGAGTGCATTTTAACTGTTAATCATTATGGATAAATGGATAATAATTTCCACCTCTGAGTGCACTAGGATTTACTTGCCAGTTTTTTTTAACCCTCCCCCATAGTGCATTTTCATATGCAAATATAATTTAATTTTAAGTAAGAATGTAAATAAATAACCTTATATAGTGGCACCAAGTTTTCAAAGCCAAGATAATCTTTTATAAGCATGAAATAAAAATGCCTTTAAGGCAATTATTGTAAGTGCACAAGTCCTTTAGTCTTTAGCAATTGGGTTTGTGTGAGTTAATATACAATTGTGGTGTTAGTTGTGTCACACTGAAAGAGTAAAACACGAAAGTATGGAAACAATAAACAATGCACCTTATTTTACTCTTTAAATTGGTAGGGCTGTGATGATTTCACTAAAGGCAGGATGAAATTGGCACGTTTCATGCCCTGATCTAAGCACTGTTTACACAGAGTCAGGATCCAAACTTGCAGGAGGAGACAATCAGGTTACATTTAAACTCATTTAGCAAACACATGCATTTGACATTCAATTCCAATTGTTTGATCTCGTGGGTTTTATGCTAAATGTGGATAAGCAGGATGGACTCTTTTAGATTTTTCAAATGAATTTCAGGCAAAAGACACTCATGGGTTTTCCTTAAACATTTCATAGGAGACATGGAAAGAAACCCTAAAGTTTATTTTGGAAGCATTTTCCAAGTAGCAGAATCCAAACTTTTCTCTCATCATGGCTCATGTGTGCACCATGTTGAAATCTGAAACAAAGCTTTGAGTCTGTTCAATCCAGGAAGAATAAACCAAGCAGTCACAGTTCTAGCAGAAAGCTGTGAGGCTTCACTGCAAATGTAGCAGGCAAATTATGGGTCTGCTATTAGAATGAGAATTTATGATTTTTATAAGCACACATGCAAAACTCATGTATAGGGAGCAGAGAGATTCTGAAAAACTAATGCAACCATGAATAAACCTCAAAAGATACCATTGGGCCAAAAATTTACCAAAGTTTCAGTGAAAGAGTTGTTCTCAATCACAGTTAGATGCTCATGTCTTTCTGAACGTGCTTTGGGGATTTTGGAATAATTTAGCTGGTACTTGGAGCTGAGTGGGGCACTGAATGCAGGGCCTGAAAGAGCACGCTGCTCACTTCAGGCTATTTCTGATATCACCCCAGGCCTTGCTTTCTGTTGTTAATTACACCCCAGCCAGTGGATATGAAATTATGTCCCCTTGAATACTGTGGGTGTGCAGCCACTAATACTCATTAAAAAGTAAGATCAGAAAGGGATCTTAAACATGTCCTTTGCTATGGGCTGTATGACAGATCCAGCCTCAGCTGGATTGATCGTACTTTGGGCAGTGAGTTACCAGAAGTGACGTGTAGGTTTTCAGACCACAGTAACAGTGAAAAGAAGAGATGAGAGGACCTCAGGTAGATAAATATGAAAATTTTCTGTTTATAAATTTAAAATTAAATTGAAGTACACTGGTCATAATGCAGATGAAGATAAGCCATTTACGAGGAAGCAACTATGTAACAAACCAAGGAGGTAGGGCATTTAACTACATTTCTCTTTGGATATATAAAATTGAATTGCAGTTGCCAACATTTACTAGCTATCCAGACTATATGAAGAAAACAAAATAGAAAAAGCTTCTCCTAAAGTTGAAAAGTATTGCTTTAACCCTCATGCAAAACTTTGATAGAAATGAAGAAAAATAATAATGTTTGTAGAATTTTTAGATCATAACTTGAATTTCTGTGGTGAATGAGCTTGCTGACAGTTGAAAGTTATAGAGAAAAAAATAAATTTACAAATGAAAACATTTTTCTCATTTGAAAGTTCTTATTAAAAGTATTCAATAGGATGGTTATTGAAAAGCATTAATTTTTAAACAGAATATTTGTTTAATCAAAAGCTTCTCATTAGATTCCTTAGAGCACTTGATTTTAAGCTCAGCTTTTTTCTATCAAAAATGAAAATGTGAAAAATGGAAGTTCCTAGGCTACTGACAGTAGTTTGGTATGTAGCACAAACCAGAGCTGCTTCAGAATAGTTTGTGAAAATAAATTCTTCTGTACTGGATGGGGGGAGTTGGGGGAGAAAGTTCAGCAGCACTTTCCCTGTATCTCTGATAAAGAGAAAATTTTGAGACTTCTATGGCAAAAGAAGAGGGACAGGAAAATAGTTTTAAGACTACTTTTAATGCTATCTCCTAGCAATATTGGAGATAGTAGGAGAAAGTGCCAGGAAGATGGACGTGGTGTTCCTTTCTGTATAGGCTTTGTTTCCCAGAATAGAAACTAACCTTCTTACATCAACTGATGAGGTTTTAGGTGGTTTCTGCTACTGCAGGGTACAGCCAGAAAAATATTGATCTAGTGAATGCCCACTACAGCATATAACAATGAGCTTAGGTAAATGAAATGTAACCCTAGAATAATGAAGATTTGTTTGTGAATAAAGAGGTCAGCAATTGTCAGTTTGACATCAATTTTTTGGCCATTATTACTTGATGGTCAAACAGTTGGTTATAAATCTAGTTAAGAGGCTAATGTGGCCTATAACAAGCTATAACAAGAACAAAGACAGGGAGGGCTCAGAAAGTAAGTAAAGCACAGGTTAGTAACCCACTCTGTCAGCTGCTGTTCCTGCCACTTCAACATCAAAATTAAAAAATCTAAGAAGAAAACCTGCAACTACTTTCCAATGTTGTACAAAATGTTACAATGTAGCTCCTAATTTCTTATTAAAAAAAAAAGAAAATCAACTGAACTGTCATATATCCTTATTATGGTGCTGGCTTAATAGAGAGAATATCAGGTCAGGATGGATGTTATTTGCAGTGAATGTTGAACTTCTGGAAGATGAAATACAAATGAGACAATTGGTGAAGCAGGAGGCAGATGGGGATGTAAAAGGAATAGCGAAGGACAGAGAAAGAGGCACATCTCAAGTATTAAAGAACCTGTGTGAGTGGGTGCAGTCAAGAATGTCTCCTACTCCAATGAACCTGCACTGGTTCAGCCTGGACCTCTATTTTGCATTGTATGACAGCTTTTGCCATTTTGTGGGCTGAAACTGGGTTCTCTGTGTCTGTGGGACATTTGATAGAATAACTTGGTTAAGCTACTTGGTCTTTCATGCTTAATGAGAGATGAGTTTCTTTTGACTCCTGTGATATTCTGAGGACTCACTACATTTTAACAACCTAAAAGTAGCAATCTTGATGAAAGAATCCCTCTTTCTTACTAGAACATTAAAGCTGGTAGTAAATCTAAGTTTTAAAAATTATTTGAATTATTCATATTTTTTATATTTGGGAGAGCAGATAATACTTTCTTTCTCTAATGACATAAAAACCATATTGATGTGTTACATCACTGTAACAGTAAAGCATGCTTCATATTATTTTATACTTTAAAATATATCTCCTGTTTCATTTAAACAAATTAATCTGTTATGTGACCCTATCAAGACATTTATGTGATAGAGATAAGACAAGTATAAATTCTGCTTGAAATGCATTTCAGTTTGCTTTTTTTAAAAAAGTAAAACACAAGAGGCATACAGACCTAAGTGAGATTATGTAGAACATTAATTTAAGTACTTCCCCCACAACCCTCAGCTACACATGGATGTGCAGTAAGCATTTAATCCAGAAGGGTCCATACAGCATTGACTTTGCACTCCTTGCATGGCCACAAAATAGTGCTCTACAAACTATTTGAAACTTACAGTAAAGATCAATAGATTTTTTTATACATATATGTATGTGTTCATGCATCATGGAAAGAGAATAGACAATAAATATCTTTGATGTGTGCATTCTTTACAGTTTGTAGAAGATTGCTTAGGCAAAATTCCACAATGTTCATAGAAAGGACCAGGTACATAAAGAGAATATATTATTTTAACAGTATTTGTTTTATATTAAGGTCTGTGCGGATTTCACCTGAGTTAGAGTTAATTTTCTTCACAATGTGTGGTATGGGGCTGTGTTTTGGATTTGTGCTGAACACAGGGTTGATAATACAGTGATGTTTTTGTTATTGCTGAGCAGGGCTTGCACAGAACCAAGGCCTTTCTGCTTTTCGTTCTGTCAGGCTGCGGGTGCATGGGAGGGTGGGAGGAGACACAGCCGGAACAGGTGATCCCAACTGACCAAAGGGATATTCCAGACCATATGACATCATGGTCAGTATAAAAAGTAGGAGAAGAAGGAATAAGGGGGGGACGTTTGGAGTGAAGGTGTTTGTCTTCTCCCGTCACCGACACCATGTTGATGCCCTGCTCTCCTGGAGATGGTTGAACACCTGCTTGTCCTTGGGAAGCAGTGAATTAATTCCTTGTTTTGCTTTGCTTGTGTGAGCAGCTTTTGCCTTCCCTGTTAAACAGTCTTTATCCTATCCCACGGGTTTTGAAGTTTTACCCTTCTGATTCTCTCCCCAGTGTCACTGGTGGGAGTGAGCGAATGGCTGTGAGGGGCTGGGTTGATGGCTGGGGTTAAACATAAAGTCTCACCACATAAAGTAAACTCCATAGACTCTTAGATGATCCTGAACACTTTAATATCATGGCTTATAACACTTCCAAATGGACAAAGAGGTGTTGGAACTCAGCTGATATTCCTGGAAAACTTATTGAAGAGGCATCTTTTAGACCTGCTGGCAAAATACCTTCCTGATGAAAATATAAACACCTTTGACATTTTAGCAAGATGTAGTACTTTTTAGGAATTGCAACGGTATCTTAAAGGGAATTGGATTCATATTGAAAGGCACCCTTTAAGTCTTAAAATGAATTAGTTCTTATTTTGATTTATACACTCTAATAAAGCTGTCAGCATTTTGGCTTCCCTTTTTAGCAAAACTAAGAATCCCTGTGAACTGGTTTGAGTTCATTTTGGATTGGAGATTCTCTCTCAATCCCAGTAGGGGTAGAAGTCTTTGATTCATAACATACGCCTAGTTGGAGTCTCCTATTCCTCTTTGGACTTGTCAGTTTACCTGAATAGTTTTCTTTCTTGCAAAATACCATAAAAACTAACTTGATTTACTGAATTCCTGACAGGATTCCATGGTTAGCATTAGATTTCCTCTCTAAAACACAACTGAAGTTGTAAAATTGAACGAAGAAGAAGTTGGTTATTTTGAACAGAAATGCCTAATGCATGAAGAGAGCATCAGGAAATACACCCCTGAAGCTCATAGCATTTGATCTGAACTGTACTTTAGGTAAGAAGGACTGTGCCTTTTCTTGTCATCTCTGCTCAGAACCCACTGGCTATCCATCTTGAAATCAATGCCAAAAATTCCAATGACTTCAACAAAAACCAGGCTGGCCCATATTTTACAAAAGAAGCTAACATGCATAGCAGAAACTTGGCTAAATTCTCTATGTTTTAGTAAGGTAAAGTTTCCACTAATGAAATGGTCTTTCTTCCTGAAAACTGATAAATGCAAGCAACACTGCAAATCCCTGTGCTTTCAAAGTCTGAAATGTCTGTTTGTTTTCTCCTTCATCTGTGGCTATTTCCAATGGATAAGGGGATCTCAGAAGCTCAGTGATTTACTTTATTTTAGACAACATCATTTCTCTTTCTCTTAGAACTGTGACTATACAGTATGATGGCATTTCAACAGCCTTTTCTCTTCCCATGTTTTCTTTTTTTAAGATGATGAAAAGGGAGAGAATATGCATCCTTGTATTATAGAAATAATTACAGCTGCATCAGTGAAATTGTAATTTTACTAGCCTTGTGCAACCAGAATGTTAACACTAAAAATGCACGGATATCTACATCCATGTCTGAGTTTAACTGCTTGGAAAACTTTGGAATAAATATAAGGGTTCTCCCAGCCCTCCAATACCATGATGTGTGTGCTGATACAGTACTAGTTTTGTTTCAATACAAGACCTGCACTGTAAACCTTTGGTGGCTGAAAGGTAAATTACATTCATGCAAAACAAAACTGATGAACTACTGAAAGCTGTAGCTGCTGAAATAAATTCCTGTGTGTTAAATTTATGGGAACTATGCACTGTGTACACCACAGTACATTCACTTGCAGATTCAACTTTCAAACGGCTTTCCTTACCACAATAAGTAGCAATATTATGAGAACAAGGTCCACCAGTGAGGAGTATAAAGGCATAATTTTGTTGTTGAAAATACATACTAATCAGCATATATTAAAACTTGCATGGATGAAGGAGCTTTGCTTCTGTATTTATTTTCATTTACTATTCATTACTGACATAGAAGTAATAGCAGGGCCTGAAGGCTCAGTTTAAGAGGTACCTTACTGTATTAACACTGTTAACAGATTTCATCTTGCAGTTTAGGGCCTCCAGTGCTAAGACTTCCTTCTCAAGTCTGTGTTTCTCTTTTACAAACGTACTTGCTTCCTCCACAGCAGCATCTCCTGTTTATGTTCTGTATGATTCTGCTTATTACAGTGACCAGTTACTGAGGAAGACTCAAAAAAAGGGGACTAAAGAATGGGCAGTGTCTGTCTTTGTATTACAGAAGATTTTGGTATTTGGATAGCAGAATGGGAAGATGGTGATTCTGTTTTATGAAGGTTTTTGCTGAATTTTGTCACTGTCTTGCATAAAATTTTTCAGTACGATGCTAAAGTGTGTTTCTTGTACTTCTCACATCAAACAATAGAAAAGACAGCAATTATTAGTCTTACAGATCACATCTGTTTAATACAGTTATCTCATATGGCATTTCTTATTTCATATTCTAAAACCAGTGAGTCCTTAAGAGCTTACACACATACTAATGGTTGAGATATAGTTGTTAAAGAGCAGATATTTCAGCCATGATATTCTGCACACTCGATTGGAAAACTATAGAACACTGAACTGACAAGACAAGCTTAAATTTGAATCTAAACCCTGTTACACAGAAGGAAGTTCTTCTTACCAATGGACACCCATTAAGTGAACACAATCGTGCTTAGTAGCACTGTCAGCCCACAAAAACAAAAAGGATTTTTATTTTGATTATTTTTAAAGTTTAATGACAAATCCTTTCCCTTCTTCACATTAAAAAATAAAGGCTGTGCTGGAATCCCATTAAGGGACTGCTTTAGAGCCTGGTTCTCTGAGGCACTTACATTGTTTAAATTTTAATTTCTAGTCTGAAATTTTTATTTAAAACAGTACTTACAAACAAAAAAAAAGTTTCTCATATTCTATGGCTTCTACTCTTGCAAAATCTTCTAAGCTTTTACCTGTCCCAGTGTATTCTCTGCCAACTCCCAGAGGCATGTTTTCCCTTCCTCTGGCCTCCCCTAGTCAGTGTTGTGGTGCTCTGGGAAAGCACTCTGCTTAATGCCTTCCCATGATATTTCGACAAGGAATAGAATATATGAAAAGACAGAAGACTACATTCACCTTTGGTGTAACGACATGGAAGGCAATTCAAATGGCAGTCAATGAGGCAACATCACAGATAAATTCTTTGCATGCAACATACTGTTTTAGGAAATTTCTGACATGGATATAAAGTTGGGAGGAGGGACTATAGCCAGTACTTTATTATGTGAGTCTCCACCTCTCTTGTGCTGCAAAGTGTGATTTTCTTCATAATAGTAGAAGTTATTTGCTGAGTAAATGTTTGATCTGTGATTTATTAGTTGGAATTATCTAGCCTGTGCAAATCAATATTTAAGCTGTTACAAGTAAAGAAATGGGTCAGATGTTACAATTCTGTTTCCTGACCAGATGCACAAAATCTCAGAATTAAAATGTGTTACATACAGAGCATTGTCCAGAGGATCTTGTACGAGATTTCAGCACCTCCTGGTTACTGCCCTGTCTCTCATTCTTGAAATAGAAACTCTGTAAGCATATAGACCACATTGCTTATTCCTGGTGCCCAATGGGGTGCTGTTACTGAGAAAAATAGATCAAGTAGTTTAAAAATATGTCAAATGAAACATGAATCTCTATTGTTTCCCTCTGTTCTTACACAGGAGATTCTCTACACTTAGGATTTTAAAACTACTTTACTTAAGAAATAAACACTGTAACTTCTCTGAAAGGTCTTACTAATTCCTTTTTTTTTTTTAGGTTCAATGTCCTCTAGAGTTTTGATATATTTATGTGATTTTCCCTTCTTATATAGAGAAGAAATTATCTTCTGTGAGGGTGGTGAGATACTGGAACAGGTTGCTGGGGAAGTTGTGGATGCCCCATCCCTGGGAGTGTTCAAGGCCAGCCTGGATGTGGCATTGAGCAACCTGGTGTAGTGGAAGGTGTCCCTGCCCGTGGCAGGGGGATTGGAACTCTTTAAGATCCCTTCCAACCCAAACTATTTTGCGATTCTATCATTTCTGCAGTGAGCCTTTTGAGAACCTGCAGTAAATAGATAGGTTCCTGTCCAACAGACTTCAAAAACAAACCTAAAAACCAAACCACCAACACAAAAAATAATGCTTGGTTTAGGAATATCAGGTTAGATTTGGAGACTGCAGATGGCTTTCCTGCATGTCGGTTATTCTATTATATAGCATTGCTGAATATAGATAGGGTAAGAATTCTTAGTGCATTGGTATTGCTCTTCAGGTTTAATGGACTATATTTGTGTAACGCTTGGAAAATAGATTATATTCCATAGGCACTGTGCTATTCAGAAATAAGGCTGTAAGAAATACTGAAGTCACACACATTAATGTCCACAAGAGGGAAAATTTCCAAATTAATACAGACATTCTCAGAGAAACCTGTTAGTCATTTCTCTTTTATGCTTTGAGATCTAACTGTTGGCTGGCTCAGAACAAACAGGACACTATCATGGAATACTTAGAAGTTGTAACTGCAGGGAAATAATTCCTTATATTTATTTAAGGATCCATGAGTGGGTCAAGAACAGGTGTGTTCTTGAGTTGTGCATGTGGAAGGTTAGTAGGATCAGTGGAACTGGGCTGGAATTTTCTGAGAATGGGTTGAGCACACAGGAAAGATACAGCTTTCATCCTGTTCAGTGACATGTTATGACACCAAGTATCTATCACGTGGTAATATTTCCATCACTTCCTCTCTGTAATGAAATACTTCCATATTAATGGAATTATTTTGAAGCTAGCCATGTATTCTTTCTGCTCTAAATCAAAATAGTTCTATGATATAGCACCAAAACCATGAAAGCTGTGGCATAAAATGAATACGCTCATAAAAAAGGACTGAAAAAAACCTCACTTAAAAAAATAGTGTGGAGGTAAATGACATGCCTTGCTAAGATTCTTCACACTCTTCTCCTGTCCCAATATAAATAACAGCATCATCAGTAATTCACTAATCACCTCAGTAGTTAGAATCTCCCATCTACTTCCTTCTGAGACAAGTGTGATGCTTGGGGTTTAAATGGGATGCAAGAGAAAGTCAGAATTTGCCCTCCTACTTCCTGCTTTCTTAACTTTCCAGGCGAAAGGGCCAGCAGAGGAAGCTGTTGAGAATTAAGAGTTTTGTGCTGTTCTGAAGAACTTGAGCAGCCTAGATTTCCCCAATGACTTTCCCATAAGGGGTAGTACTTTTTCTTTCCCAGTATTTGTTCTCTAAATGATGGCTGTATCATGAAAGTTTATGGATTTTACTCTGTAATAAGTCTCTCAAAAATAATCATGATAGGTTTAGCTTTAAAAAAACAGTATCTGATGAGGTACAGTCCAACTATTCTTTGACTTCTGGCAAAATATAGCATAAGTTAATATGCCATCCATACTGAGGTGAAAGATATTGATAACTAAGAAATTGTGCTGATGTACAGTCACCAATATAGAAAACCTATTGGAAAGGAATAGAGATACAAATATAATGTTATTACATCCTGTTGATATTTTAGGACTATACTGTTTTGTATTTTTAGCACATAAATTTTCTGAAAAAATAATTTGTGGTACTCTGCTCTCCACTGACCTGTATCTTCTACTTCTGTTCACTCTAATTGGCACTTACAGGTCTAGGCCCTTAAAACTGGCACAAAAAATGAATTAATGTGATGTGTTTTAAGCTTCTGGTCTTATCATGGTTTAATTACAAGAATAAATTAATTTTGAATATTTTTCTATCCTTGAGAAAACCTCTTACCGTAAGAACCAAAGAAGGGTGATCATTCCATTCTCATTACATTCCCAAAATTGCCATGAGAAATAAAATAATTAATATCTGTGCTTATTCTTTATCATTAGTCTTTGTCCTAAGAATGGATTAATGAGAATATTCAATGAAAGTCAGAACATCCTGGCATTCACATCTGTGAAAACTCATTCTTGTGTCAAAGACTGTAATGAGGACTGAAAGAAGCATACAATTAATTCACAGCAACCTTAAGGTTGTAGTGAGAAAATAGTACATCATTCCAGACTGGTGACCAAGATCAGCATAAGAGAAAATGAAGAATGAATACGAGAAGACTGAAGGAAGAGCATTTGAAGTCTGGTTCATAAAGATTTTGTTTGATGGTGTGTCATTTTAAAATCCACATTAGCTTTTATTGACTACAGTTTTCACTCCATTCACTTTATTTTCACCTCTCCTTCCCAGATCTTCCTTCAGAACTAAGCAATTATCTAGCAAACTGATTTTCTTCACCTCTCCCACATGAGGGGCTGTCAAGAAACAAAAGATGAAACTACTTTTTCCACAAAGAAAAACTAAGAAATAAGAAAGCTGTGAAACCAAATGACTTTTAGAGATATTTCCTTGATATCTATGGTTTTGAAACAAACATAATGTACTTTTGGCCCAGTATAAAATTTTTAGGTATTTGCTGTAGTGATTAAACCATATATTTCTGTTAGTGTTATGGTCTAGTTGACACGGTGATGTTTGTTCCAGTGTTGGACTTGATGATCTTGGAGGTTCTTTCCAACCTCAATGATTCTGTGATTCTGTTAGGGGTGCTCATTTCCTGAGCTACTTACAGCCACGAGGAGTAAGGGAAACTAATTGGCAATGGCTTCCTAAGGCCTTCAGTTGTGTGTGTTGTGGCTATTATTTCTGATCAGTGTCCTCACAGCTGGGTAAGTGTTCCTGGCTTTGAATGACAGCTACTGATAAAAAATAATATAGAGTAGCAAGAAATTAAATGAGCGCATCTCCTTGAAAAATGTTTAAAATGGGTGCTTTGCTTTTGATTAATAATTAATGTTGCTTAGTTTCTGTAGGCTTAAAGGAATTATTACTGCAGCATGCCTGTTCCATTATACTTCAGGTAGTATCAAGTTTTTCATTATTAAGCCCTGTATTTTTAGTTTGTTTGGTAACATGGCCATAAAAATTGATTCCAGCCGTGAACTTGCCAAGAAAAGATCTCAGCTTAGCAGAAATTTAAAAAAAAAAAAATTATTTTAATTTTTAAATAGTTAAGCTCCTTGATGGTTAGCAGGGGGAATGGAAGCCTGGGATAACTCTTCACAGAGAGAGCTAGTGATCAGAGCACGGCCTTCTCACTGCATGTTATGCTTTATGTTGTTTATTTCCTGTCACATAAAAATGCTGCTGGAAGATAAGCAGAGAAAGTTGCAGTGAGAAGCATGACAAAGAAGAGACTTCATACATTTAATGAATATCTGGTTCAGTATCAGAATAAGGCAATTGTTACTGTAGTTCTTCTTTATGGCTCCTGATATGGGGGTTAGAGCTAAATTTACATTGAGATAGAAAGTATGAGAGTGAAAAAATACTGGCTGGGGGTGGGAGGAAGTATTTTTAGTGCTGTAGTGGCAAAATATGGACCATCACTAAGAAACGTGGCATCCAGTGAGAAGATAAGAGGCAGTGAGCACAAACTGAAATAAAAAACTTTTAATTAAATTAAGAAAAAATGCTCTGATTGTGAGGGTGGTCAAACACTGACACAGATTGTCCATAGGGGTTGAGGAGTCTCCGCCTTTGGGGAAATTTAAAGCCCAAACTGAACATGGTCTCGGCCAACCTGCTGTAGCTGACCCTGCTGTGAGCAGGGGAGTTGAATTAAAGAATCTGCAGAGGTGCTTTTCGGCCTCAGCTGTTCTATGCTTCTTTGAATAGTAATACTACTATTAATAAATCAATCTGGAACAAGATTAAGACTTTGGTGCATCCTGAACTTTACATTTTTTTCTCACTGGTGGGACAGCCTGAGTGGGGGTTAAGGCAGATAAACATCTCAGTGGATGGTTATGCCTCTAAAACTGGATGTGACAACAACCCTCCTGTTATCTATGTTAGCTATTCCAGTGATACAGGGTCACTTTTCAGTTTCATACAGCAGGCTGTATTTGAACACCTTTTGAAGGCCTTAACCTTTTTTTTTTTCTTTTCTTTCTTTGTTCTCTATGATTTCTAGTGGGATTTATCCTTGAAGTGAGGAGTGGAAGAGGAGACAAGAATTTCACAAAGTTATTGGCAAGGTAGTTTGGAGATTTTTCTGCACTTTTCTTCCTGTAACCAATCCCAAAGGGCTGCAGAGTACCAGAGATACAACAAGCAGTGAGAGAAGACTGAGCTCAGTGTTGAATCCTACTGTTGGAATTGTTCATGCATTGAACATTGCCCTGTTAATGGCTAAAATGCAGAAATAACCCTAAGAACAGATTAGCTGTGAGCTGAGTAAGATTCCAGAGGGATTAATGCAGCCTTTACTGAAGTAGTTTTCTTCATACTATATTAACTGCAGAAATGCTTATTCTTTCATATCATTCCAGGTACCAAGGAGCTGAAATCACACACAGCTACCATTGGATGTGAAGAGCAGCTACTGAAGAACATTTTCTTTTCCCAGAATTAAAGATCTCCACAAGGGCTACTTAGCCAGTGGTGTTGCAGGCCTACATCTTCACATTTGACCAGCAGATTCATATTCTGACCCAGTAACTTTACCAAGATCTCTACCTTGACAGAAGCCTAGCATGGAAACCTGACAAATAACTCAATCTGACATACACTCGCAAAAATATTATTATGCTAGGAAATATTAAGAAACCAAACTCTTCGCTTAGGATATCAGCGAGGAAAATGTGTAGTGATTAATTAGTAACTTCATATTGGTTTATTATTTGACAACAGTTCCCTCTTTTTCTTCCCTTCTGTGCCTGTCTAGCACAAAACCATGAGACTTTGAAAGCATGAGTCTTTGCAGGAATTAGCCCAAACTGCAGCCCAAGATGACCTTTGGAAACTGAAATTTCCTTAGAACACAATAGAACTGATGAGCAGATATTGACACAACTTCTTTTTAATTTCTTCACTTACATTTTAAAAATAAAACTACTGTAAAACCTAACTTCCCCCTCTCCTTTCTCTTCCCCCTTTCTCCTTTTTCAGTTCTGTAGAAACACACAGACAGATTGCAGTGTTGCGTGCAAGGTGTTGTGCGCGTGCGCATTAAAACCATACATTTATTTGATGAAGACACTTTGGGGCTCAAGCCTCATCTTGAAACCACAGTATAAAAAATTAAATATGTGTATAACGTGTGTGAATGGTTGCCACTGAAGTCTGTACAAGGAGACTGAAATATCAGCTGCACACATAAATAAGAAATTTTTTTTTAATTACCAAGATGATACAGTGTCTTAGCCTTATGAATCTGGCAAAAAAGAAGGGAGCTATGTGAGATTTTTTAGCAGTGAAGTATTCAGTACAAGCTTCTCTTCATGGTTTTCCTTGCTTGCAAACATGGTTGGTTGAAGTGAGAACTGTTTCATTGTGTGTTTGTGTGGCATTTAGTACAAACCCCACACACAAATAAAGTATTTGGGGGATGTTTGCTCTACTTTAAGGCTTGTAAAGTTGTAAGTAGTAATTGACATGTCTCCAACCATGTAACAGTCGATAAGGTAATAACAGAGATAATCACATATTAATTTAGGAGTGTAACTTTTCTCTGTATTGTAACACAGTTCTTGCAGGTACTTTGCAGCTTGGAGAACTCATATCACGTTTAGGATCCAAGCTCTCTATGCAATGCAAGGATTGAGTTAAGTACCAGAGAAAAACTCATAAAGATGGGCATTCACTTGTGGAAATAAGGAGAGGAAGGTGGACCAAATTGGCCAGAGCAGTGAATGTAAAAAAACCAGGAAGGATCATGGCTTTAGTCCTGCCCCTTGAACAGAAGTTCCTAACTCTACAGTTAGGTACTTTGACTGGAAGAGAATTTTCTCAGAAAGGCAATATGGGACCAGTGATTACTCACCTGCCAAGAAAAGGCCTATTCAAATTTTGCAGAAGTAGTTATTTATTAAGGTGAAGAGGAGCCTGGTTGGTTTTTTCTACATCCTCGACTAAAGGCCCTAAAACATTGGACAACAGAATCCCCATTTCATATTTTCTTTGGCTCATTTGTTGTGTAGTACATAGCAAAAAACGTGTTCTCTGAGCTGTTGCATGATACCTTCTTATATAGAGATCAAAGCTTGGATGGCAAAATTTGTAATCTCACCTACAGTGAGTAGGTTGATGAAACCTTTCAACTGCCATGCTACTTTCTAGCAGGGAAAACTAAGCACACTTAAGTGTAATTTTGGATTGCTGAGACAGTATGTTTGTCAAGGGAAAGATCTTTTCCATATTTTTCCTCCTTCCACAGTACCATAGCAGATTCTTTTGTTGTATGTATATAGTTGCTCTTCAAATGACACTGGAATGAGGAAATCACTCATCCTAACAGAAATTAAATTCAGCTTTACTGGCACGGAACTCTAATCTTTGTCTGGAAACAGAAACCTTTATTGAGCAGTACTTTAAGGTGCAGAAGCCTCCCTGTGTGGCTTTCAGCACAGAAGTGAAACACTTTTTAAGTGTGAACACTGAGAGAATCCCACCTGAAAGTCTGGTTCCAAGGAAGGAAATACACCTTTTATGCAATCTGCTGAAGCCAAAGAACTGATGTCAGGACTGAGTTATCCATACAGATATTATTCAACACTGTTCTAGTGCTGTCATAGAAGTGAACAAAAAGATGTGCTCTGCTAAAAAAAAAATTAAAATCTCAGGCATCCCTGCTCTATAAACTGTCTTTGTGAGAGACATTTTTTTTTGATATAACAATAAATTCTATGAATGGGAGCTGTGAGGCTGCATGCATGTGTTAGTTTCACATAGTACTGAACACAAATATCTGTTCCAGAGCCCTTCTGGAAACAGATTTATTAAACAAAAAGAATAACTCATTTTGTGGAAGGAAAAACATTGTCTACTGTCAATGTTATTACAAATAAAACTCGAACTGTTTTTTTTTCAGTTTTTATTTCAGTTTATTGCATTTCCTTCAGTTAGTGGCATTCTGGTGAACGTGATGAAAATCTTGCCTCCTGCAAGAGCACGTGTGTGAACCATAACCGAAATCCAATTTTTGTCAAAGTTTTTGGAAGTGTGAATGTTCATAGAACATTCAGAATAGTTTGGCACAATCTCCAGTGTGAACACACATGAAAATACTGGTTAATACTATCAAAATGTGACATTTTGTTGTTTCTGTTTTTATTTATAGATCCTGCCTGTTCTGCAGCTGTTCCTTATTATACAAGCTGACTAGAAACTGAAGAATAAACATGAGGAAGAACTGAACAGTACTGCTATCTTAACCTGCTCTTTTGATTTTCCAAGTTCCATATATCAACCCTTGCAGTAAAAGTATGTCTTTCTAGTACAAATCCAGTCCAAGAGCACTTCCAGGTAATTTTAGTCCTATTAATAGACCCAGAAGACTGATTTCAGCCACAGAAGTCAAAAACCATCAAGTGTCAGCCATTCCTGACTGGTCTTATCACATGTTAAAATCAACCTAAAATCTTAAATCTAAATATTTTCAAATCTACAAGTATGATATTGCTGGAAGTAAGGAAAGGGCATAGAGATGATTGGTTTGGCATAAACGGGCTAAGGGGATTAAATATTTCTAATGAGAAGTTATTACATGCCAACTTCTCTTGTTGTTAAGATTTTCGTGTGGGATTTCAAAGGGCAGAAGTTTCCATCTTGTGCTATAAAACACCATACTCTAGGTGGGAATTAAGGGTTCTGTCCACAGTTATGTTAGCTGGGCCATACAAGTGCAGATCCTCAATAGGTAAAAACAAAAAATATGAGACTTGTTACCCATAAAGTGTTAGTATTTCTTATCACGCTCACAGTGCTTCGGCACCCATTCCTAAGCTAACAAACCCATGCCCCCTGGATGGGAACCATCCTGTTCTTCACATGCACCTGCTCAACACCCACAAATCAGAGGGAAATTATTTCAAGCCAACTCTTAGAAGCTTTTGCATGGGGCAGTGGGGGCAGTTTGGATATTTGTTCAGCACAATCCACAATATAATCTACAGCATAAAGTCTGTGGTCTTCAAGGTCTTCAATACCTGTTTCAGTGTTCTAAACGGCTCGATGGGGAATCATTTCCTTTTCCTTCATTAAATTTGGGTCCTCTTGGACTCAGGGTTTATGAAATATTGAGGAAATGCCTGTATCTTCACAGCTACCACATGAGCTTGGTGTGGGGTTCTCCAAGTGAATGTTTCTAAAATGACCTAGTTTTGTTTCTTAGTAAATCCACTTCAAAACCACTATCAATGACAATCAAAGAACACTCAAATCAAAATGAAAGTGATCACAATTTGTGGTTCTGGGATGTCCATTGTAATTCCAAATACTGGATTCTTTGGTGTTTTTTTCAGGCAGGGAGTGCCATGCTGAGTGGTGTATGAAAAGACAACCTAGGAAGTGTTTCACTGTGTTTTCTCAGCCTGTATTAGGCAAAATAGATTTCTTGCATTGGGTAAAGTAGCTTGCTAAGGAAATAGACACCGAAACTTTAAAATTCCTTTTCTCCTTTTTTGGAAAGATAACATCATGTTGTGGACTCCAGAGCTGTTGGATTGGTGGAGTGTGTGTAGAAGTTTTTTTTCATTTTAAAAAACAAAAATAATAAGCATGGGTAACAATATTTACAGCAGTACCTAGAGATTCAGCTGAGAGTGAGTGACCATAATTTTGTCCTGTTTATATGGTAAGGGACAGCTCCTGCTCAGACACACTAGAGTAAGCAGAGAGTAACACAAAGTGGGATAATGAAGCACTGAGTTTTGAGCCCAGATTTTAGGACTAGAAATCTCCCAATGGATTACGTGTGTGTCAGACCTGGGAATTGGAGCCAACACAGTGCATCAATCACAAGGTCAATTGTTCTGATTTTAAGAGAAGGAATTGTATGGGTAATCTAGAGCTTCAAATAAGCATTAGATTATAATTCCAGCATTAAATTTCTTATTTAAACCAAACCCCAAATCCAAACCCCTAGAGGGTCTCTCAACACTGCTAATGCATCCGACAGTGCACATTCCAAACAGCATGTGCATTCAACAGACAATAGGGATTGTTGTGGTGGGAGGCAAAATACGCAGTGGGTTGCAGTAGCAGAGATTATATCCCATATATTTTTAATATAATATATAGCTCATGTTTCAAAAACTGATTATAATTAAAATTAGGGTATAAAATATGACTTTGATTAATATTTACATCCAATCTAATGCCTTCATTTGTTCTATAGTTTCATTTGAAACAATTCAATGCACAAAATGTTATGTCAGCTGAATCTTAGCAACTATTATTTATCTCTTATAGTCTTGATGCAAACTTCTCAGCAGTTTACAATATTTCGTTAGGATATTTGAAGAAACCTAAAGGATTATTATAAAGAAGCAGAGCTAGGTTTGGCAAGGAGCCTTTCTTTTGTCTCTGAAACTTTCTGCAGTAAATTTAGAACAGAAGAGCAGTTCTCTGGAGTAAAAATATATGTATTGCTGGCTACAAGTGTATGTTTGCTGCTTCACAATTTTAGAATTAGATGATGGACTTATTTAGTAGACATTGGATAGTAAAAAGTAAAACCCCTAATTTAAAACATTCCACATTACCACATTCCAAGAAAAACATGGACCGGTGAACAAAACCAGCAGTATTGTAATAAGAAAACAACTAGGTGCATTTTTTCCAAAACCTAAACCCAGAAATCTAAATGTATGAGTTACTAGCTAAAAAATCCCATTTTCATGTCTCAGTTTCTTCATGAACTGAAAAAACCAACATAGACTTAAGAAAATGAAAAAGTATGATCTAAGACTCCAGGTCAAGGTTTAGAGCACAATTATAATATTATAAAAGTCTTTTTTTAACCTTATTGTTGCTCTTTTTTTTAATTTAAAAATGTGCTTTTCTTCTTTAGAAGTGATTTAATATTACGGCAGTTTTTTTAGTGGATAGGTAGAATACTTTTGGTAATTGTTAAAATGTATTATGATAATTAGTGTGAGCAAAGGTTTTCTATCATCACAGATAGGATACTTTTGGTAATTGTTAAAATGAATTATGATAATTAATGTGAGCAAAGGTATTCTATCATCGTAGTCTGTGCGTTGCCTTTGTTATCTATCTAGGGAAGGGATCAGTTCTGACATAAGCTACAGAAGACGACTGCTGAGATGTAATATTGGTCCCCATCCAGCAGGCTACATAAACCCCTGGCTGCTTGGCATCCACTTCTGATAAATAATCAGTGTCTGAGAATTGATAGTAAGCCACGTCTGTTCAGTCAGACACTCGTAGTTGCACTCAGCTTTGGGAATGTGGTAACATTCCAGCCCAGCTTTCTACAGCATCAGCTTAATTTGAGTTTTACTGAATCATAACTGTAATAATGCTTGGAAGTGAGAATGGGAGCTTGTGGGAAGATCAAAGGGAGAGAAAACTTGAGCTACATTCTTGAATCCCTGCTCTTATGAAGAGTGCTAAAGCTGCTTTGCTTTGACTTTCTGAAAGGTTTTGCAAAAGAAGAGGATCTGTACCTGTACCTGTGCAAGAAGGTGCAAATGAGAGGAAGACAGGAGGAACACAACTTCAGAGATACTTTTTCATATTAAAGGTAGACCGTGAATATGGATAAAAACTGTTGTGAGGAAGGCAGGGCACACAAGACATTGGAAACCTCAGATGCGATTTCCTCCTCCTGGACATTAGTGTGCTACTTGGGGTATTTCAGCCTCTGTTGAATATTTAAGAAAATGTTTGTGATCAGAGAAAAGACGGATCAAAGCAATCAATACCTGTGTGAATAGTATGGATGTTGGTAGAAGAAAGGATGCAGCACTCAGAGATGCTGTTGAATTTACAAGGCTCTGCACTGCTGCTTTGACTTTGGCAGGAGAATGTTCTCTTCTAAACTAATGCAGCAAAATTTTACTCAAGTGACATATAAGGACCTTCATGCTATAGTAGTCCATGTCTCTAAAGAAGCATCAACTGCTTTCTAACAGGCAATTTCTCTTATGCCTAATCTTTCTTGCTTTACCCATGTGGAAGAAACTGAAGAAGATTGCACTACTACCCACTGGTTTGTACATCTGTATCATTCTACTGGTCTCTAATATTTCACATTCACTTCCCTGTGACAGCACTGATCCAGATTTCATATTTAGTTTCCTTCCTGTAGACCACAGTATCTCATGAGGGCAGAAGATTATTTTTAAATATAATTACCTTTGAAGGGGTGATGGGACAAAGGGTCCTGGATCCAGGCTTGCTCAGCTGTTTGAGCTCTTGCTGTTTATGGATAGATCAATATTAATCAGAAGGACACTGCATGTAAAATATAATCATCTTTGTGATTATATCTTTTACCTCCCTCTTGAAATCTAGGGAAAAGGCAGCCTCTTAACTGTGCTCAGTGCTTTGTACAACTCCATGACGGACCAGAAAATAGCACCAAAATGTGGTGTGTCAAATGCATCTCCCTCAGGAGGGTCAGTGTGACTACTCCATTATGTGCGCTGACCTTCATTGCCTGAAGGACGAGGAATTTTGTTCTTGAATCTGTTTCTTTCAACCTCTGCCTTCCCAATTTGCTTTGATATGGATTATAAATACAAGTGCCATAAGTATTGTTTAAATAACCAGCGTGTATTTTTTTATTGTACTTGCTGTGATGTACAGAGAGAAGGTAGATCTTTAATACATGATTAGAGCTTCAGGAACAAAACTATTTCTCAAGGTAAGAAGTACACTTTGATGAATGATATCTTCATATTTAGAAAATATGGAATCCAACTCCTATTTAGCCACGGATTTCATAAGTGGTAATGGGATGAATCACTTAACAGTCATGACTTCCCCTGGTAAAATAGTGGTATGAGTTAAACTGATGTTCCTAAACTGCTTGGGAATGCACACAGCATGTTGCCAGTACTCAGAGTAGTCCTGGCTGAAAAACCTTCACCTGAACATCTGCAGGGGCACATTGCTTACAGTGCCAGTACTGTGAGCTTTTCCCTGTTGGAGCTTACTTTTGGGAATGTGTACCATTAGTTCAACAAGGCAGTGGACCATAAGAAAAGTAGGTCACAGCTACTCTGATGGATGAGAGGGATGCTTCTCGGAGTCCAAGTTTCTAAGCTGGGTGTCTAAAGTCTTGAGGGTTTTAAATAAGTTTTTGTATCTAAAGAAAGTCCTCATATGCACTGGGGTTATTATCACTGCAGAACCCCACACTGGCAGGCAAAAACAAAGTGTCAATTCATGCTTACAGAATTATTGTCCTTATTCAAAAAGTTTTCTCTTCTAGCCTTTAGCCTTTTCTCATTTTGTTCTGTTCTGTTTCCACCTTAATTTATATGAGCTCTATTTTCCTTCCCTTTCTTGTTTTCCTTTCACTGGCTCCTAAATAGAACATGGAAAAATATATGTTGTTTGAGTTTGGATAAATATCTTTACTATCTTTAATATCTGATGTTCAGTTCTTTTAAATTAGGCAAAACTTATTACAAAAAGTGGACACATATTTTAATCAGCTGACACAGAGGTTATTGTTACAAGGACTGCATCTGTGGTTGATGTCTTGCTGAGTGATACAATTATTCCACATGACGTTGCTAAGAAAATTGAAGTCTAAAGCACACCCACCAAAAGGCTTAAGGCATTGTGCAGTATAAAAGCATTTTGAAATATGTACCACACTAAAAGACTAACATCTAAAGAGAAAAAGAAATTCAATCTATGGAATCCAAACGAGAGGAAAGTCTGCATAAGAAAATTGTAAAAAAACTGTAAGTGTGAAACCAATAAAATAATTTTTTTTGTTGTGGCCTAAGAAACCATTATGCTTATTGTATTACAATTACATAAAATAAGAAGCTAGGTTATTGTCTGAATGATAAATCCTTTGTGAGGCATTGAATTTCACTGCACATTATTCCTGTGTTTTCCCTCAGATAACTGTGCTATGTTTTTATGAGTTGCAAGCAAAATGTGCACCTCAAGTCACGCACTCTTAAAAAACCAGCAGTATAATCTATTTAGAGAAGGCCTGAAGCATTTTCAGAACAAGTGCATCATTTTTAAGGTTTTTCCATAGGGAATTACTTATAAAAATATGTATCTTTTGGGATTTGTACCAGGATATTTCTTAATTATTGCTGACATGCCCCCCATAACACCATAAGCTCCCTCAAAGGGCAGGAAAAGAGAATCGGTCTCCCTTAATCACCAAGTATAAACCAAATAAATTTAGCAACTACCTCGTGCTATTGAGGCAACAAATTCAGAATTCCCTAATGACTTATATGTATAAAAACTAGCAGGAAAAAATAGTGCTGCATGTTGTCAGGATGAAACCTCAACTTTTTTTTTAGGGCACTTTTTAGAGCCGCCCACCAGCTCAGAAACCTTCAAATGGAGTGTAACCAAAGATTGTCTTGTCTGTCAGTGGGATCATTTGTATCACAGAGGTAGTTTAAGTGACTTGGAGGTGTAGCAAATGAAGCCTTCAAGGAATCAGGATAGGGGGCAAGTCCTGCATATATTTCATATTTAGAATAGCACTTTAAAAATATGAGTTATCTTGCTATTTTGGGCATTTAAAAAATGAAGACCAGAACCTAAAGATTTCCACAAAGAACTGGTATAGATTATCCATTCAGGATTCTATATATAATCTTCAACTATGTACAACTTCCCTGAACAGCCAACCTATGTTAAATCAAGTACAAAAAGCAGTTTTGGTCTACGTGAGTATTTTTCTTCTGTTTATCCTCGTCCATTGATTTGTGTTGAGTTCTTCAGGTGTGAATAAACTCAGTACTTAAAAGAAGTGTTCTAGTGTGGTTTATATTTTTATACACTGATAGTATGATAGCTTTGTAGAGTCCCAGTGGGCACTGAGATTATATTGTGCTATTAGCTTTATAAATTTTTTAAAAATGTAAAGCCAATCCAGGTTGCTCCTTGCTATTAAAACTGTACTTGGCTATGAGAGAGAAGCACATGGTTATGTGCTTTACATGTAATATATCAAAGCCATGCATCAGCACCAGCTCACTTGAATCTTGTCTGAGATTGAAGTCTTGTGTTTTGCAGAAAAAGGTTTGAAACCAGATGATTTTTATGGCAAATGTTTCTCACAATGTTACATGCAATCCTAGTGGATTTATTTATATTTTTATCCCAGAGACTGTTTAGATTCTTACAGGATTGGGCACTCATTTCCAACTGGCTTTATTTAAAGTTATGAGCCTTGCGTCTAACTAGGGTTCAATGATCCTTGCACACAAGGTTTTAGTACAGAAGGAGACACTTAAAATTACTGTCAAATTACACACAAGCCTCCACAGTTGCACATACTAGAAGAAAAGAAATTTGTTTTGTGTTTTTATTTCTGTGATTATTTTCTAGTTAAAATGCTGAAAATTTAAAGGAATAAAGAAAGAATTGATATCCTTTATACAGGGACAAGTAAAAAATTATAATCAGTGTGGTTATATTAATCCAGGATTAACTAATCTAGTGATTTGCTTTAAATAATGTATTTTTAAATTTTAATTATCCAGTGCTTCAGTAAAGAGATGAAGCAGGCTGAATGACAGCCTTGTTCAGCTGCAATCTCTAACTTTTGCAGGTCAAATTTATTAATTTATTATATTGTAATATGTACAGACTGAGACACCATAACCTTCCTCTGTATGCATTTGATCCTTCTCATTTGTCTTACCAGTCTTTGGGAGTTGTCTAAATACTAGAGATTTTTTCAGGTACATTTTAATATTCTTTGGAACAGACTTGAAAGACATTAAGGCTTTATCCACAGGAAAAATTGTATCTAATTTATGGTTTCCTCTCCAAAACTCCTAAATCCCTGTTTAGTTTTCTGCTCACCTTAGACCCAACTAAGGTTCACAGCTTATATTATTGTCCAATAAATTTTCTAAACATGTATTGTTAAAAAGTGTTTAAAGAAGATTGCACAATAGGTAGATTTCATGTCTAGTGCTTGAATTTTGGAAGTTTGACTTCTGGTTTTCTTATTTCAATCAATGTGTCTACTGTTATATATATATATACACAGATATATATATGAGGGAACAATGCATACTAAAGGCAAACCAAAATAATATTTTAAAGTTCATGACCAAAAAGAAAGAACTGTTGCCAACACTGAAAAACATGATCTTTGATTCCTTTCTTGTGCTTAATTAAAGTAACAACCATTTCTAAATCAAGAGAAAAGGCCAGAGTAAAGGAGATGAAGTTAGCTAAGTTCAAGTTGTTTCTATTGAAGCATAAAAGATTTTTGCATCATACAAAAAGATAACTTACAAATTGCATAATTTCAGACTTTTAGCAACTTTTAAAACTTTCTCAAAATATTCTCATCATGGGCATCCCTGAGGTCAGAAGCCTGCACCATCACCAGAATAATCTGAGTAAAGACAACTGACATCTCTCACTGCATGCACACTTCTGAAACATCGGTATAAAGGCTCCCGGGCTCTGATTAAACAGCAGCTGCCCTACAACCTGACCCTAAATCAGCTGGACCTCGTTAAAAATCATGCCTTGTCTTAGCAGACAAGTAAAACCACCACCCACACAAGAAGTGCAGCATGAATTAAACAAATCATTCTTTCAAATCAGCCACATCTAATATAACACTTATAAGTTCTTCAGGTAGTGGAAGTAAAAAACATTAGTGCTGCTCAGTGTTTATGTTCTTATTTGCAAATTAAGCCATCCAGTCTAACAAATTTGGACGCTCATTTTTCTGGAGTCTCACTGCATGATCTTCAGTGCTACCTATGTTTGCCTAATCTTTCTGTAAATTCATTTTACTAAAAATTTAATGTCGTACTTGATGCTTTTTTTTCATGCTCTTTGTTCACTCCAGTTGTATCTCACTTTTCATTTAAGTACCTATGTTTTTGACTGAGAGACTTGCCACATGATGTCACAAAACAGACCAAACTGTGCCCAAGGGGGAAGACTGTCTCCATTCTGGGAATTGTAAGCAGTAGTCTTAAACAAGAATTCTTCTTTAAGGGTTTTCATTCTTTTTAANTTCTGTAAATTCATTTTACTAAAAATTTAATGTCGTACTTGATGCTTTTTTTTCATGCTCTTTGTTCACTCCAGTTGTATCTCACTTTTCATTTAAGTACCTATGTTTTTGACTGAGAGACTTGCCACATGATGTCACAAAACAAACCAAACTGTGCCCAAGGGGGAAGACTGTCTCCATTCTGGGAATTGTAAGCAGTAGTCTTAAACAAGAATTCTTTCTTTAAGGGTTTTCATTCTTTTTAATTTTCCTGTTTGTTTTTTTTTTTTTAAGAACACCCTATGTAAATGTATTTCAGTAAATGAACAATCTTACAATCTCCCCAAAAGTCCCAGGGTTTATGCTACTGTTTCATATCACACGAGGGTGTTAGGCCCACTGCCAATGTTAATCCATTCCATATTGGAAATCTAAAACCTCTCAGATGTATTAGGCAGCCTACCAACACTCAGCCGTTCTGTGCTGGAATTTGGCTTAATTCCTAATAGTCATCCCTTTGCACTTCTTCAGTGTGGAGAAGGCTGGGGTTTTTAAGAACTTGTCATTGGTAACTACTGAGATTTTTGGTGACAGTGGAGTTCCACTAAAGCTGTTACTGAAGCCATGTTCCTGCCATCCAGACTGTAGTGGTCACTACTGAAAAACTGCAGGTCTTTTGCCACAGAGTCAGAACATGTTATGTTTGCCAGAATGTACCACAGTTATTTCCTTTCCTGAGCCTGTGGAAATAGACACAAATGATAATTGTTAGCAAATGTCACATGCTGTACTATTTGCAGAGAGGTTTACACAAGTAATGAGCAGTCCAGAGATACTGGTGTTCACTGCATTATTGTTAGTTTGAAACACCTCAGCACCTCTTCGATTTTTTTTAAAATCTATCTCTACGTAGCTTTGAAAATGATGTTACAATGCCACCAATACATGCAGAAAGAAATGATTTTTGTTTTCTGAATTTCATAGACTCCAGATGAAAAGTAGTGTCTATTGATTTATTTAGATGAAGCAAACGTTCCATTTTAAAATACGAATGAGTGCTAACAAATGTTAGCTGGTCCCTAACCTGATATCTCTGTTTAGCGTATTCCTGCTAAAAAAAAAATAAGGTAAACAGGAATATCATGATATCACGGTCCTAAAGTGTGAAAATAATAGAATCCATTCCAAGGGCCACATGCAATTTCAGAGCTTTTCTTCCCTCAAATTCCCTTCATGCCAGAGGTGCATATAGGCTAACTGAATTATTTCACCCTCTACATCATCAGCAATAGAACTTGAAAAGCAGTTGCCATTTTTAGATAATTAATACTCAATCAATTCATGTTTGTTTTTATCTGGGTGTCCATTACGCAATCTGTTGCTGTTATCCAACACAACAGCTGGGTATAATTTATTTCTGGCTTATCTGGCAGCTTACAGGCATAGAATTTAAACTTACATGTTCTTTAAAAGTGTTGGAAAAGGGTTCACGTGAAAGTAACCCCTTTTAGCAGAGAGTTCTGTTTTGTCTGAATTGTGTTGGACATTTTGCACCTTTTTTACCCAATCTGGAGGCCTCTAAACACCTGCCTGAGTCTGTATAATATTTAGGATAACAAAATGCCATCAGATGATATTCCCAGTATTTATCTGGCTAACACCTTAATGGGATTGAGCCAAGATTTTGGGAGCATGCATAAATGTACTCAAAAAAGGGATTTGGCAGCCAGAGCTGTAGAACAGAAGACTACAAAGTCACAAGAGTGACTTCAGTTAGGTCAAAATGAGGAAACACTGTTAGGTGCTGTTCTGCTGAAAGGAATTTACTCTGTCCATGTTAAGATTGGGATGAGGAGAGATAAATGGGGAGCTGACTGCAGAATAAGCATCAAAGTCTGACTAAGACCTTCTGCAAATCTGGTCTGAAGATGTTGTGCTGGAAGTGGAAGGCACAGCCAAGCTCTTCGACAGCCTTGACAGCGCCACTTGAAGAAGAGTGTGACGAGAGTGATGAAAAGCAAGTGCTTTATGTTTGTGGTGATGCACCTTATCCCACGAGAATGTGCTCCAAGTTTCTGCACATCCTACCAGTGACCAGTGGCATGGATGCATGATGTTGGTAGCATCTTTAGCACACGTGGAATGCAACGCGCTCTTCTCGCTGGCCCGCTCGTGTCTGACACGGTGTGCAGCACTACTGGCCAGAAAGCCTGACTAATATTTGTCGTTTTGGGTGCCAAGACTCAAACGGCAAAGAGGCCTAAAATTTCTAATCAGCAATGTTGAAAAAAGGTCTGTTTCATTCAAAGCAAGAGAGTGAAAGGTTAATTCAAAAGAAAAACTCTATATTTATGAATATTATTAAACAAATATACCAAAATGTTAGCAAAGCACATTTTTCAAAAGCAACTTATGTGCATGGAATGAAAAATGTTTGTATTTAAAAGTTGTGTAGAAGATTTCTGTTTTGTAAAACACATTTCTTAAAAAAAGAACATGGCATATAAACACAAACATACATCTACACACATCTGCACACACATACTTCCCAAACCCATGAGATGTCTGTTTGAAAGATGTCAGTTCTTTCAGTGACTTCAAGTTTCTTCAAGGCAGAAAACTATGGAAGATACAGTATAGCTGAACATCTGTCTTGTCATGTAGGCAGATATTAGGATTAAATTAACTAGAAATGAATAGAATGATATATGACAGGGTGCAGATGTCCCAGCCACAGTGTGATAATTTCATTGCAAAACTATGTAATGAATTCCATACATTACAGAAACACAAATATACCACTTTAGGTAATTGTGATGAAAAGGTATAATATGGAATGGATAAACAGATGGTGTACCCAAAGGCATTTTTCGTTTACTGTTGCTCTCTAGTCATTTTGAAACTACTTTATTCGGTTTACTGTACGTCTATTATTACATCCTTTTTCTTCTTTTAATTTTTTTTTTTTTCTTAGCTCTTCTGAATCTGGATTCCATGAGGAACATTAAGGACCATTTTGCATGTCTGATCCTGATAGATTGGTTAGCTCCTATTTTCTTTTGTAAACTGTACATATTTGTGCTACATCTAAAGCCAACATTTCCATGACTTCAGCACAAATTGGATTGATTCTAGGAGCTTCTTGGCTTTATGGATTTTCTAAATTGGCACATGCTGCATCTGTGCTACTTGAATTAGCAGTACCGTTCCTATTTTACCACAGATTATTGGCAAATTTTCCTTTATTACTTGCAAATGGGTACTTTGGGTAGCCTGAGAGATTCAGTTGAGGCCTAACCATTTCCAATAAGAATATTAAAATGTGATTATAAGAAGATATATTTTACGATATGATTATTTGACCATTCTGAGAAATAAAAAACCTTTTTACATCTGTCAACAGATGTTTTAATAAGTGCTATAAATAGTTAAATCTACAACATGGCTTTCCATCACTGGTCTTGTTTGGTGCATATAGTCAGCTCTTGACTTCTTTAATGTTCAAAGTTGAACTGCGGGGAGACTAGTAACTGATAATTAGATGTAGAAACTTAAATTCTTAAATCTTAAAATTCACTGCACCCATATGTGCCCATGCCTGGGAGCTGGACTGAGGCCCATCTGAAAACACAAAAATTTTAGTTCTGCTGTTAACCGCAGGTTAATTATCTAATGTCTCATGGACCTAAAAAGTTGTAGCAAAATATTTTCAAATGCAGTTGAGATTAGGAAAAAAAATCTAAAATAAAATATTATTTCTTCCTCATAGTTTTCATCTTGATTCATATTCCATTATCACAGCAAAAACATCTGAAGCATTGGTGTTCACTTGTAATAAAGAACTTCTGAGGTTATCAACAACTTCAGTTTCAGTTCAACATTTAATCACTCACCAAAGATGTTTATTGCCTTGTATTCTCCAATTCCATGAATATTCTCTCTTAATTATTAACCATGTCTCTAATTTTAGATCTACTTTTTAAGAAAAAAATCTTTAGCAATTGAAACAAAACAGGCGAGTGTTGCCAGCTGATTTTATTTTTTCCTAAAGCAAATCAGTGACTAAATATGGCAGTATTTTTATTGCCACCAGTACAAACACATGCAAGCACCCTACATATTTCAATCACTTTCTGCAGTGGTTGGTTTTATTGCTGGGTTTAATCGCTTTAATTCCATACAATTTATATAGTGGTTTGATGAAGGTGCTAGTACCAAGTTCAAGTTCCAGTACATTAAAACCTTAACACACTGGTTTCTGAATTTTCAGTTCATACCTGCTTGTCTCAGTTTCAGATTCAATGTTACTCTTTTCTACCCCTTAAGCCTTCAAAGGAAGGGAATCTACTTAGAGGCATATGTTTTTAAATATGGAGATAGCACAGTTCATTTTCTCATGATGAAAGCATATTTTGGATAATCATTTTTTTCCAAACAGATGCCCAGTTTATCTCACTTAAATCAACTGTTTCTGACTGGACCAATTCCTGGATGAGTTAATTGAGCATGGCTAAACCCAAAATGCTGGACTAATCCAAGGAAATAAGAAGAAGTGATGACTATGAAGATTCTCAGCTTTCAGTAGAGGTGTTTAGTTGTTTACTTATATTCTCACAACAGAAGGAATGTAACAAACTCAGCCCACTGGAAATAATTCTGGATAATCTCACTCCATTACTTTCAGTGAAATTGAGTCTGCTCCCTCTACCCTTGTGAACCAACATCTCAGGGAAACAAGAAGGTAATAGCTCATTCATGCAGTACAAAATCAGTGACAGAAGGAAAGGGAGACTGAACGCTGTATGTCTTTAGTTTTTAATTTATATTAGCAGTCCACCATTAATGTATTAGCTTCTCAATAGCTACATTGAGCACAGGAAATCAGTGTAATGCTGTCAGTGTTGCTGGCAATGTTGTTCATTAGTACCAGGCTGTCTTGCACACATCACAGCTGCTCATTCACGCTCACTTTTCAGACTTGGAAATTTTAGTTTGGTGAATACTGATATCTTGTTTGACTCTTTTTTTTTTTTTTTCCCACCTCCCGTGGAATCTTCTTCTGAGAAACACATACTAAAAGGAAATCATATTCTTGAATATCTTTGCTATATAAGAGGGAAATTTCTATTCTCAGTGCTTTGTATATCCTCATCTATCATTTTCTGCAATACAGTTCTTAGGCAGACAGACCCCGGGACCAGGCATAGAAACCTATCATCATTGTAGCGTGGAGCTGAGGCAGGGGAGCTTTAGGCTGGATATCAGGAAAAAGATTTTCACCCAGAGGGTGGCTGGGCAGTGGAACAGGCTCCCCAGGGATGTGGTGACAGCACCAAGGCTGTTTGACTTCAAGAAGTGTTTGGACAATTCTCTCAGGCACATGGTGGGATTCTTGGGGTGTCCCATTCAGGACCAGGAGTTGGACTTGATGATCCTGGTGGGTCCCTTTCAACTGAGCATATTCTATGATTCTACGATTAAAAAAATTAGCAATATGGCCTTTAGATCTGATGGTTGGACTTTTTATGGGTCAGAAACTGTATTATGAATATTTTAACTAATTATTAATTTTAAATGTGTATAATTATACTAATTTTGAGGTCTGCTTTAATAAGTACAACTGAGATTATAATAACTGATGAAGTTGCCAGTTGTTCAATGTTTCCAAAGTCTTTCTTCATTTGAATTTGGTCTTAATTTGAAATAACTGAAAAATATTACTTGTTTCATATCTTTTGCTAGATCATCAGTTACCACAATTCTGGACAGGTATCCACCTGCAAACTAATAGTCTCAGTTGAAATTACCTAGTGTCAGTCCTGATGTGCCATAGTGATGCAGCTGTAATTCAGTCGTACAGCATCAGCGTAGAACGTGGTTCTTCTCTCTACTGCAACAACCAGGTAAAGGCTTTTGCAACTGTTCTGGTGCCTGTGAACAAAATGGGATGATGGCAAACTGCTAGCTGCATTAATAGACACAAACACATTTATAGCCCTTGAATGGATCCTTTTGCTGCCCTGATGGAGGTCACAGTAACTGCTAGACGGCATAAAATGTTCTTCCTAGGGCTCTTCTCTAGGACTCTTCTCTTCCTAGGGTTTTGGATTTGAAGCACAGTCATAAAGTGATTTGCCTGAAAAGTTCACACCTTTTCTGTGCAGTAGCAGGCCAGTGGTCAAAAAATTCACTTGGGCTATGGGAATCAAGAAATGCTTTCAGGTGCCTGACAACTACTGTAAGTACAACTTAACATACCTGAAATTATAATTCTACCACTCTCTGTCATTTTTCCATCTAAGAGTGAGCATTCCATCCCTTTGACATGTTAATTTTCAGTTTAACAAAAACCCCCAGCAAACTTTGATTTTTTCTTTCAGAAAATAAAAATGACTTAAAGGCTGCCAGTCTGCTATTTGTAGACAAGTTTACAGAAGCAATGAGGTTTGTTTGCATAGAAGAACAATTCTCAAAACCTTTCACAGTTCTTTCACAGATCTACTACAGAGTGAGTGCTTCCGCTATGGAATGGTCCTGCTGACAGAAAAACTTTGCCTATAGCAAGCACTTCTTGAGGGATGTCTTTGAATTACACAGAAATGTTGTTCTTCCTTCTGCTAAAATCAGTAAAAAAAAACTAAAACAAGCATCTCCCAGTACTTTGTTAAGCAGGTGTAGACTTACTGTTTACGTAGACTGCTTTTTTTAACAAGGCATCTTTACTGGAGAAGAAATCAGAAAAACACTGGCATAGAGGAGGAAGAAGAAAAATTAGCCAGGGAGTCATTCTGTGATGACTTGTTGGGTCATATGAGGTTATCAACTAAACAAGTTAATGGAATCACACCCAGCATGAAAAACAGAGAAGAATATGCTTATGAATACTTATTCATGAGCAAAGGCAAACCCTATTTTTTTCTTGTTATTGTTTGCAAACACTGAAACACTTGAGCAGACTTCTGAGGCTATAAATAAAATTAAGTAGAAATCTAGCTATTTTGGGTTTTAATGTTACTTATCTCCTGTGTGGCTATTTACTTTCAGTACTTACTTTTCTGATATTAATGAAGATGAGCTGCAAAGCAAATTTGTAACTGTGAATGACACAAGCATAGCTAGGCCTTTAAAAGTGAACTTTTTCCTGACTATCCATAACCCAGACTGGTTATTTTAGCTGTTTTATCTATTTATTCCTGGTGTGGATGTCTTAAACAGGGATCTGCAGCCTAAAAGCCATTTTGACTCTGTTCACAAGTAATTCACGAATGCAGAAAACCTGGGCAGCAACCACCAGTAGCTATTTGTAGTGAGTTCTTCGTGCAGGTCTACAGGGCAGTCGCTTGCTTTGGGTAGAAGACTAAGTGGGTCCTAAGCCCCTGGAAACACACATATATATATTCCTAAAAGTGGGTAGGGGCACACACTGGCAAAAAGGAAACATAATTTTCAGTCGTCACGATGAGTGTTGATATAAATATGAAATAAATACGATCTCACTTTTATCAGGGTGAGACGTGTTCAGGAACCAAGACCTAGGCCAGACACTATGGGCTGCAAGATGAGATATTATAACCGGTTACAGAATAACACAGAATCTTTTTGCTTTTCTGAGGGAAATGGAGTAGAATTACTTATTACATTTCTTCATTTCTTCTCTCTCTTTCTTTGTCCCTCACTACCACCACTAGAAAGCCAACAAGAGATATTTCAGTGAAAACATGAGACATCTTTCATGAATTTTAATCTAAAAACTGAGTTACAATGCATCTACAGTCACTAGTAAGGCCTGCTAGCTGAAGCAAGGCTATGGAAAGAGATAATGTCTAATATTTGTAAGCTCTGTTGAGTTTGTGTCTCATCTGAGGCATTGTTGCATAAAATGCATTTCATGTTTTGAAAAAAAAGATTATTACTACAGTCTTTAGTTATTTTTCATGCAGACTAGGGGACCATAGGGAATATTGGGATTTCAAAAGTTTCTGGTAAGAATGCTTCTCAACATATATGCTGGAGTACATTGCTGCAAGTCTTTATTAATTTATTTATCATGCTGCAATTCTCTAAGAAGGAAAATACTTATTCTGTAGTGAAATCATTGCTCATACAGAGAACTAATCACATATTAAATTTAAATAATTTATATGTTAAATTAATTTGCCTAATGGTATAGGAGTTCAGTTAGATGTACAGCAGCTTTACGGGTATTCTGAAGCATTTACTATGCTGAAAAAAACCCCAAATGCAAAACAACAGTGATCACAGCCTGAGCTTTGCATAAGGACTTTTTCCACATACAGGATACACTCAGTTTACAGACCCTAGTTTGTAATGCAGAATTGTGTTGCAGTAGGTGTGTTTTATCTTTTTTAAGAACCCAGCCTGACAGAGATATAAAAGACCATGAGCTGATCCATTAGGTAATTAGGCCTGATCCATATTGGTGCTATCAAAATGAATCTCTCAGCTCATTTTTGGAAGAATTGGATGAGGATATAAGGATCAGAATCAGCGCTGTGTGTATGAAGCAGCCCTCAGGGTGTGCATTTGGTGAAAGGCCTGGCATGCTTCTGGGCACTTCGAAAATAGTAATCACCACTGCATGTCATATCTGTGAGAGTGTCTGAGTGTGTGCACTGAGACTTTATGTGTGGCTGAATAAAGCGGGAAAAACGCCTGGTATCAAATGACAGCAATTCCTAGAAGGCAAGGCAGGAACTGGAGGAAACCCATTCCCAAACTTGTGCTACTCCTCTCTTCTCAGTGTGGCACTTGATAGCACTTTCTGCTGGGATTTCAACCTGGAAGCCTTGGTGTTAGTGCTGAATTCTGTAAAATGTGCAGGCTTTAATGAAAGAAAGAGTGGGTTTCACTAGTGGGGTCATCATAGGGCCAGTGATTAAAATATTTCTGTAAAACATATTGATAACCTATTCCTATTCATTTTAACTTCCCTCTGAGACTAAATGAAGGTCTTTGTTAAGTGGTCAAACTGGTATTTACAGTTTATTGAAAAAAGAAATAATTGAGGTCTAAGATGTCAGGAGACAGATTTCTTTTCAAATACATGGGGGTGAGTAACCTGGTTCCTTCCATTCTGTGGTTGGGGTTTTTTTCCTTTTTTTCCTTTTTTTTTCTTTCTTTTTCTTTTTTTTTTTTTTTTAACAGATTTTATGTTAGTAGAAGTTTTACAGAGACATGAAGGCAAGACTCACCCTGTTTCTAACCTCCCCTGAGTGCCCAACCCAATCTGTGTTTCTGCATTTCCAATTTGCTGGCTCTTTTTGACTCTACAGACCTATTCCTGTGCAGCATGAGCTGGTAACTCAACTTGGGAATATTCTCTCTCTGGGGCACCAGGAATTCAAAGTCCTTGATGCACTTACAAGATCCTGTCAGCATCCTGCTCAGGGTTGAAGAAGCCACAGCAGCAGAAAATGAAAGAAACAGAAAGTTCTAAAAGGAGACAAGGGTTGGAGATGCACTTGTGCTACCTTCAATATCAGGAAAATCAACTGGTAACAGTAATAAACTGACATAACTTTAACAAGGACACACAAAAGTAGTGATACACAAATTATTCTAGCAAAATCTGATCAGTGTGACAAAGGCCTGCTGTAAATGTCATTTGAGTCACCTCTGGCTTTTGGATAAAGTCCTATAAGAGACCGAACTACTAATGTTCAGACAAGCATGAAATATGGTAAATTTTAACACAGCTATGAATCCTAACACAACTACAGCTGTAGATGTTCCTGAAGTACATTTTGCCCTGCATTTCTATAATATTTGAGTAACTTCAAACACATTTTCCTGTATCTTTTTAATGTTCAGTTTATTTAAGTTGTATCAGAGATCAAACCCAGAGGTGTTATTACGTATAGGGGCTCATTTACTCTTCCCACAGCCTATAACCAACATCTAACTAGTGTGAATTCCTCTCCTCTCTCCAGAGAAAGAGAATTATGAAATTTGGCTCAGATTTCTTTATGGTGCAAAAAAATAGAAAAAAAATAATTAAAAAAATAGTATGATCCATTCCATGCATGTGCTAGAGGATACTGAAAGAGGACCCTGCACTTCTGCAGAATTAACTGCTCTGGCAAAAATCACTGTAGATCCCATCTCCTCCCGTACACTCTGACATTATACCACCACCACCACTGCTAGCTTTTTCTCCTGTGAGAAAGGAAGAAAGGGATCCAGGAAAAGCGGCTTAAAAATCAGCTTAAAAATGTGTCACCTTGTCTACCCTCCCAGGGATCTAATCCCTTTCCCACTGACCCTCATGAAGGCAAAAGTTTCTCTCTTCTTTAGGATTCTTGTAAGTCCAATGGGAAGGACTTGTTGGCTCAAAGATTTCCCATGCCAAGCCTGGACATGAAGAGAGCAGTAAAGCTAAGAAAACTACCAAAATTAAAAGGTTCTCCTTTTTCTTTGTTTCATTTGTCTGTGTGTTGTGTGTGTGATGGATTATGTTAGGGACAGTGAGAAAAAGATTGCATTAATTATGGTGAAAAAATCAATTTACTGTACTGAAGTACATGCATGAAGCAGAGAGGAAAAACATTCAGTTTATTCCATAAATATCCTAAAATAATTCCTGCATTGACATGAAGTGCTTCTTTTTTCACTGAAAGTTATGTAAAATCATGTAACCTGTTGCACACGACTTTCTTCTGCCCTTGGGCTAAGTCACACTCTTTCTCTTTGAACAGCATTCAGATTTCATTCCCTGGAATGTGCATAATGTGCAAACAAGCTGAGACAGAGGCTGTTCTAGTTTTGGCTCATTACAGGCATGTGTGGATGTATAAATATATATATTTTATATTAGACACATAAAGATATACAATAGTGCAAACCCAATGTCAGAAGGAGCAATAAGAAACTTTTTAACAGGGCAGGGAAGGAATCCAAGAAGCAGGTTGTTAATGCAGGCATCATTCAACAGATCACTGCAAACCACCAAGCATGCAAATAAAAGGTGGTGATTTGGTACATAGTCCTGTTTGCCTGGCAAAATGTCAATTTGTGACACAGCACCATAAAATGAGGAATGATATGAATATAATGTTGAGAATTTTGTTGTTGTTGTTCAAAGAATAGTAAAAACAGATTTAAAAGAAATTAGGTGGTTGTTTTCTTTCCACTGTGAAGGACAGAATCCATTTTGGGAATAATTCTGATATCAATAATTTCACTAAGAAAACCCAGAAGTTGCATCAGCTTCTGCAAAATAAAAGTAAACTAGATCTGTATCTGAAACAATGCAGATGACAATACGAGATGACAAAAGTATAATTTCTGTATAAACATGTATATTTGTGTGTGTGTGCATAAAAATAAACACATGTACGTAGCCTGTAGGCAGGGACACGCACAGACACAAACATCCCACGTGCATGCAATATGCAAATGCACCTGTCAGGTAGCACACACTCATTAGCCATGATTAGGGATAAATGTTCTGAAGACATTTCCTATTTCAATAATTGCAATTATATTCATTTTTAAATGTCCATGCAGTATTTTACACTAGCCTTGAAGACTCTACTAAAAGCTGTAGACAGACCACCACAAGTTAGAATTTTCTTCCTGTTGCCTCCATTACAAGGGTCTTTGCTCCTGGAAGAGCTGCCAAAATATTAAACCAGCCCGAAGGAAGTTGCTCAGATGTGATCTTTAGATAGGAACATACAGAGTTCCTATAGTATGTTTCTTTTAAAAGAGAGAAACCATTCTAGATCCTACACTTTGAAAATTCCCAGCACATTTAGGAGATTGCAGAATAATACAAATAAATATATATCAGAAAAGATTTTGTGTTTGGATACTGGTCTTCACAGGGATTTGGTTTACTTTCACTCTATGTTTCCTGGTGGATAAGTAGGAGAAAAACCCTAGCAGTCCAGGAGCAGCAGCTGCAGCAACAAAAAGGTTATGAAAAGTAAGTGCTATGCAAATAAAGGAAATAAAACAAACAGATCATTTAAATCATAAAAGAAATAAAAGAAACAGCCATAAATCAACATGCTTGGGAAAGAAAATTAAAATAAAGGGCAGTTTGAAACAAATCAAAATGTCATCAAAACAAAAAATGGCAAAACTATAAAGAACTAATAAAATAAACAGTAATTGGAAGAAATTGCAAATAAAAATAAAATGGAACTAGCAGGAGCAACAGGTGGCTGCTCATGTTACATTAAAGACTGAGTGGAAGCAAAAGCTTTTGTATTTCTCAAAAAGGTGGGAATCCCATCTCACAGTTTTACTCCAAACATGTTTGAATTTTCTGACCGTCTGGATGCAAAGTTGATGCCTGTTTTCTCCATTACTTGGTAGGCGACACAAATAAAAAGAAGCAAGTCAATCCTCCACTTCCTTCACCCCAAACCCAAAAGTGTTCATTTAAACCCTTCAGAAGCCAACAAGCAACTAAACTTCTACTTGTCTTTTGTGAGTAAAGTTGGATTTCAAGTCTGAACAGAAGCTGGGCTGTTGGAGTTGCCCTGCTTGTGTTGTGGAGTGAGATCTGGGAGCTGGATTTAGTTCAGATGCTTCTGGGAGGCCTGTGGAAGACAGGACAGGACAAAGGGCTCCATGAGACAGCCCCAAGATGAGAAGATAAGCACCAGGAGGTGTGCATGGAGAGAAGGAAATGATCAGCTAATAAATGACCAAACAGGTAGGATTTCCTAAAGGAGGAAATCACCAAATTAATGTGGTATGTCGGTTTTATTAGTTATGACAAGTGAATGACAAAGAAACAGTTGTGGCCAAAGTGTTTGAAATAAGTTGAAGTTGATAACAGGCCAAAGAAGGCCTTAGCTGTGCAATACAGAGGTGCAGGAGAGCGGCTGTTGGTATGATGTACTCCTCTGTAATAGCCTAAATCAAATTTTTGGGTAGCTTTCCCCAGAATTGTGGAGCTGGGTTTGATGTCCTGTCACCATACGTGCGAGTGGCTGCGCTCTGCCTGCCCGGAATTTCCCTGGCACCTCCTTCCAGCTGGGCCAGCTGCTTTGGCCACCTCTGGTGCCTGGAGGGCTGCAGGGATGCGTTTGTGGCGGTGAGAGACGCGAGAGGGGCATCCTGCCCTTGTCACCCACTTCCACGGGCTGTGCAGCACCTGCACTGTGGGCTGAGCAAGCAATCCAACCATTCCACACTAGCGTAAGGAATTGAGCAAAAGAGGCTCAGGACTACAGCTGCAAAAATTTGCAGATATGGAGTCATTTCCTAACCACAGTAATAGATGAATAAAGTAGCTGAACAGTACATGTTCATCAAGCCTACTGGAAACCTAACACCCTGCTTCAGCAGTTTATTTTGCCTTTTCTTTTTTTAAATATATTTGTTCTTAAATGGCCCCTAAACCCACGCTGTGCAGTAATTTATACAAATATTCACAGGCAACTCTGCACTCAGTATATATAATTTTATTGTTTTGACTTAAAAGTCACAAGACTGAATTAAAAATGCACGGGTGGCACTTTGCCATACTGCACCTAGAGAACAAGAGGCTGTCAGCCTGAGCTGTGTGCCAACAGGTTGCTGTGTACTAGACTAAACTGAACAGCAATAAGTCTACACAGCAGAGCTTTGCTGAAAGATGTGATCACACCTCCTAATGTGACTCCATGGCTCTGTTACTTACAGCTAAATTACATTATTATGACTTCATTGTTGAATCCCAATTCTCCTAATTATAGCCTAGAGATCTATTATTTGATTTTGTAACACCAAGTGCTTCTTTTCTAAATCATGTAATCTCTTGTAGCTTATTAATGTCAGGTTTGTGCACACGCAGGGACTTGGTTGTTTGCCAGGGAGAATCAAATTTTCAAATTTTCACTGTGTTATGTTGCAGGGGTTTGCTTGTTACAATCTAATTATATTGGCACTGAAAGCAAATTTATATTATAAAGCACTTTAACTCTTTCACGGAAACGTATTTGCATATGTAAGTGTCTCGCCATTGGTTTATTAGCTTTTTCATTGGGAAATTTTTATGGGATTGTTTGGAAAAGAATAATAATTCTGAAACCATTAACTATTTATTTTCCTCTGAAAACATGAAGGTTTTAATTTAAAGTGATACTCACTGTAACGAACCTGTGAGTGAAATACAAGTAGGTGCCACACATGGAACTGGCTTTAAAGCTTCATAATGACAAAAGCGGAAAAACGGAAATTTATTGTTTTATTAAATTGCATAAATTCTAAAATGTCATTTTAAATTGAGACTCTATTTCCCCAGTATAAAACTGTCTGACAGGTGGCTTGGATTTTATTTACATAATTCCCAATAATGATAAGTGTATGCAGTTACAGGTAGAGTATTTTAGAGTAAGAGCGAGCTTTAAAGTGTGTAAGTCCCAATAATATGCATGTCATTGGCTTCTGCTGAATTCAATGGAAGTTTGAGTGACTCATGATCTTCCAGACTGGGGGAGTGAGCAAGAGTGAAATAAAAGATTCCAATTCTCAATGACTATGCACCTCACGTATGAGAGTTAGTGTCATGAGTGATTTTAAAGCTCTCTTTAAACTACCTCAGTTTGTAATGCATTTTCAGGCTGCGAGTGCTGTGCCCTGATCTGCTGCTCCCATCACAAAAATAAAAGGCTGCTGGTTCTCTTTTCTTCTCTTCTGGTGTAGCTGCGACTGGCTCCTGAAAGGAATGGATCTGCACCATCCCGCTGTCCTGGCTGCTCCCAGCCAGCAGGCTTTCACTTCTCTGGCATGAGGTGAAATGACTGTGGCTGAAACAAGTTATACGACTGTCAGTTTGGTGATTTTTATTGTTTTTTCATTTCCCCCTGCCCTCCTCCCATCACTTTCAATTAGATCACGCATTTGGACTGAATTGCTGGGCAGTCAGGAGACTGTGCATCTGAGTCCTGTACAAGAGGAAGGGCAGAGCCTGCAGCTGGGGCAGATGGAGAGGGGAGAGCAGGGCTGCTGCTCCCTGCAAGAGTTACAGCTGCACTGCGTTAGGTAGAACAGGCAACCGTACCCCAGACTGTACCCCATTTTCCTGTCTCCTCCCGCAGCTAGCCTAAAATATCCAGCCTCCCTGCCCTGCTTCTGACACGCAGCATTTGGTTGGTTCTGCATTAGATTTCCACCATACAGAACAAAATGTTCCGTAGGGGAGAATTCTGCCTAATCAGTGGTATCTCTTTCTCTCCCTCTCTCTCTGCCATCAGAGGAGAAAAAGAAAGGATCAGCACTCATGGACAAGACTAGGACTAAACAACTTGGGGAAGATTTTATCATTGAACATATATTTTTAACAGGCTTAGTAGCATGGGGCACCACCTTTGCTGCTGTGGTCAGGCAGATGTTTGCACACTAATATGAATATGGGGTTAGGATGGAGAAAAGAAATGTAGGCAGACTTGCCACTAGAATGTAATGATTTGCAAATCTTACTGCCAACCTAACAGAGTCTTCTCCTGTTGCCCAACATAGGTAGACCTAGATTTTTAGTCCACAGAATTCAATAGAAATTTTTCCATTGATTTCAGTGGGCTCTATTTATGCTCCAGGTAGATAATGACTGTGGCAACTTACATAGCATTCTTTGATGAATATCAGTAAATACTGACTATCATCTATGAAATAGGGATGATGCTTTTATCAGAAACAGCATCAGAGAGTACTGCATTACTGTTCTATTTCTCCTTTACAGGGAGAAGACCACCCTCCATTTTCTTCTTTCCAGATGCACATTGAAGGATCCTGAGCTGGACACTTTGCTAGCAAGCTCATCCTCCTGTCATTTGAAGAAGATCCCTGTCTTTACTTCTGCACTCCTTGTTAGATTTTCCATTTATTTCTCCATCCACAGCCACCAGACCAAATAGCAACTGACATCTGTTTATGCAGTTAGTGCTCCTTACTGAAACAAGTCCAATGTCAGTTCTACGCAGTGAATAATAAAGTGTAGCTTTCAGTGCCTATTAAAAACACCCCATTGGTGGGCTGCCCTGCTGAAGAAATGTGTAAACCCTACATCCAGATTTAACGGGTGGGTTTATATGTGGATCACCTCACACTGCACGTCAGTACTTTTAATATTTACAAGAATTATCATCTCCATTCCAAGTAAGTATCTGGAAAGAGAAGGACAGGAACAACCACCATTTATACATAGTAAGATAGTTTTTCTATATATTTTGATTCTATGAAAACATCCAGGATCACTAGCAAAATTGGTACCACTCAAGTGAACAGTAACAGTAAAAAGAGATTTCCATGAGAGAATAAGATTCCGAGGGGAAAGCTGTTATCAAGATACAGTGGAACAAATGGGCATCTTATGCATTTAAATGCAAATGTTAAATTTACTATCGTTTCCAGTAAATACTGCTGGTCCCTGTAAAATTTGGGCCTTGTGTTAAAGTTCATCTGAAGCTGTAAAAATGAGAATTGAAATTAGAATTTCAGTGCAAGGGGCATAGAGATCTTCTGAGCTTCCCCACACAGTAAGTTTATGCACACATAGAAATCTATATTACTGAGCAACACAAGCACTGTGAAATTTGAAAGAACAACTCTGTGTCTTCTGTGGTGCAAGTATCAGAGGTCTGACCCAGGAAAGCAACAGTCCATGATAAAGAAGCAATGAAAAGCAATTACACAGCAAATTACCCTTCCATATGGGTGTTTAGTAAGAAATACTGATCTGTAATGCAATTTGCAGCAAATCATTGATCAAATGTATGGATACATCTGAGGGTCCCTCTTACTTGAAGCAGCATATTCAATAGTTTTATGTAGCTGTCTAACATGAAGGTGAGCTTTTGACACAAAATAAGCCCCAGAACTTACATTTTCCTCATGATAGGTTCATAGAATTATGATCAGATAATGGATTGTGGTATTTCTTGATTACACAGTTAGGGAACAATCACCTGCCATATTTGCTTATCTGGTTTATTTTCATAATCAAGCCAAACTGTAATTGAAGATTTTGAAACAATGTCAGTGAAACTGCTGGAGAAATTGCCATGATAATTTTGATTCAGAACTTTATATTAATCACAGTAGCTGCTCCCACAACAGACTTCTTTTTCTACAAATACTAATGAACATTCTTCTTTTGGGTTTTGTTCCAGCACAATGGATACTGTAGAGATTTGTACTTTGCCTTGCACTTCTTTTTTGGTGAGGTGTGTATGTATATCCTGGCCTAAGCACATATGCTGATACACTTCATTTTTTTGGCAGTAGCGCAGATAGATGATACAACTTGCTGGTAAATCTACAGATATTTGAGAATCTTTGGAATAGAAGTAAGGTCTCCTACGCCCTAGAGCTGTGGTTTCACTGTTGCCTTCCTTACCACTTATAAATATGTATTTTATTTCTATCCATTAGTATTTTGTCTCAAAACTGTGCTGTTTCAGCTGGATTTAATGCATGTGCACTTATTTTTTTTTCCCCCTTCGAATATATTTAATACATAATCAATTATTAAATAATGGGGGTGTGAAGAAATTGAACCAAAAGGAGACACACATACAGACCCAATTTTTGTTGGCTGCATGACTCATTAGTGAACCTTACTCAGTGCTCTTATTGTGCTGAGTGCCTTATAATGAAACACACAGGGTCAATGGCTGCAGTGCAGTGGGTTTAAGTGAAACCGCAGCAGGTGTGTGCCTTAACGAGGTGTTAATGGGGAGACAGGTGCATGTAAATACGGAGCAGGAGGGCACAGGAATGGCCGGGAGAGAGGGCAGAGCAATGTGACCACAAAGAGCAGTTACAGAGTTAAGCGCTAATTGTCCTGTGGCCTTTGATACCAGCAAGTCAGACCTAAAATACTTCATATCTGTAGTAAAACAGTCTGCATCGCTCCCCCTTCCGTGGGAGAGGCTGGCACTAGAAAAACTCCAAAGATAACTCTTGTTTCTTCATGCATTTGGCTAAATGATCTCTCCTAGGAAAGAGTGCAGAAAGTTTTCCCCAGATTAATCCCTGGTCCCTAACTTGGTGTATGTGTCTTGGCACACAGGCATGCATAAGGGGGTCATATCTCCACCTGCCTTATACAGAAAGCATTTAATTAAATTCCCTTGTAGGGAGAAACCAGATACTGATAGCAAGGCCCCTAACTGTTGCGTGAGGTGGCAATAAGAAAGGCTAAAACCAAGCAAACTCAAGTACCTAGCTTGAGTGCCAGGGAGGGGCAGAGCTTCTCAGATAAAATCCATGTCTTGCAGTAGGATCTGACCTATGTGTTCTCAGATGGTAAGAAAACAGCATTTTTTGGGTGGATAACAGCTTACAATGTAATTGCCAGGAGTGGCCATAGCACAGCAGTTCCAGAACAGGCATCCATAATGGACACACTTTAGAAAAGCCCTTGCCCGAACTTAGAAAGTCTAAGTCCTCCTTTGGCAAATTAAAATGTTAGTCTTTGCTACTAAAACTGTGTGTGACCTCTCATATTCCTACCCTGGGAGACAAGTCCCTCTTAATCTTTTTCATTTGACTTTGCAAACAATAACAAAACCAGTGTTATTGTCGATGGTGTCATTGCTCTGATGTGCCACCAACTGAAGGATGTGTGAATAATTCACACATCAAAATTCCCTGGGCTAACACTGCCACAGAGATCACTAATTTTCTCCTGGCTAACTCCTTCTGGTGGAGTCTACTATTAAAATCATTTAACAACTCTGGAGACAGAGGCTTCTTTTTCAATAACAAAAGTAGAGAACTGATTCTGGGAAATTAATATTCCCAAGTATGATTTCTTGATGCTGTGCAATGCCATCTTGTTGTCTATTATGCTCTGTGGTACATGTTATTGATGTTTAGGTCAAATCAAACTAGATTCCTTTGGAGGATTCACAATGAACAAAATCCTTAGCAAGAAAATGTTTTTATTAGCACTTTTACCTTTTTATTTCTTACATTTTGGCGGTTTCATCTCCCTCTTAGTTGGGAAACAGGAGTATATGATAAGTCAGCTCCAAATGTCATCCTCAGGGTGTTTCTTAAGGCTGCTGACATAAGTGGCATGGCTCAGATTACTCAATTACCTGCTGGCACTCTGAAGGTGCCTAAAGAAATAGCGTGAATATATTGCTGGAATTTGCATTAAATGTAAATGGGTAGTAAAAAAAAAATCTGGATTCTTTGACCTCTTTGTGGTTTGTATTAAAAAAATGTCTAACTAGGATCTCTTGTGTTAGAACAGCTGCATGCATTAAAAAAAGGTCCTAAAATTTATTTACTTTTTAAAAATGCCTTTATTTATAACTTTTCACTGTTGAAAATTAAAATAGTCTATTTCCATTAAATTACACTAAAAAAAAAATTAAACAAGAGAAGGTTTAATGACACTGCTTGAGTCTCATGGGAAAAGGGAAAATATGCTAACCTCTGAAGATTTCTTGTTACTCTTTAAGATAATCTTTTGAGCTGTCCATTTTTTTCAGTTTGTAAGGCAAGCTGACAGGCACTTTGGACAACTTATCATGACACTGTGTGCCATAAATGTGATGCAGTGCTTCATAAATGTGACAAAGTACTTCCAAAACAACTGTTGACTTTTAAAGGCATCCTACTTCTCTAAAAGGAGGATATTTACTGTAAGTGCAGTTTGTAGAGATTCTCAGCTAATTTGCTATCTACGCATCTTTAATACATTTGTGAATTCAGAAGATATTCATAATTGTAAGTATCTATGAGATTACTGTGTTTTAAACCAGGCCTGACAGCACAATAGAATCCAATAAAGGAATGCATTGGTTGTACAAGGGATGCTTGAAAAGAAAGACAAGTTGAATGAAAATAAGACAAAAAAATAATTGACAAAGAAACTGAAACATAAAAACCGCATGTGTATTTCTGTACTGCATCCTCTCTATATCATCATCTCAGGAACCAAACATAAAAATACTATTGTTATAATAAGAGGGGTTCTAATGAAAACTGAAGTGTAAAGGAGTTAAGATAGAACAAAGCTGCTTCATATCAGATTGATACATTAATAATCTATAAAAGATGACACATATTTAAATTTTTCTAACTGCTTAAAACTCTTTCCCACTGTTGGTGTTACATAAAAAATTTCCATCAAAATAAAATACACTTTCAGCTTGATGGTCACCTGTAAATTCAGAGTGTGTTTCTCAGCAGACTGAAAAAATTTCAGCTGCATCCAGCCTTGCACTGGAAGAGATCAAGTAATATTTACAAGATTAAAATCCAATCAACATAAAGGCCTCAACAGAAACTTCCCACTGTCATTGTTGTGATATACCAGATGACCCATAGGTAATATTAGTACATTAAACTTTTTAATGTGAGAACAAGTTATAGCTAAATTAAACTGTGCTTAATTATAGAAATGTATTCACCACTGTAACTAAAAATAAAAGAAAATTGTACCCAAAATCTGTGTGTTTTCCAGGTATGATCAAAAGTAAGACATTATCCCTTGCAGGTAGAAAGGGCATTCTTGGCAGGTAGAAAGGGCACCGGAGTTACACTGCATTTTAGACTGCCTTACCTCTAGATATCTTCATCATAGGAAGGTTTTAGGAATGGCAATACCTGCCCCTTGAAGCACTATTGAAGGCTGTTTTATGGATTCCTTTTAGATGAGCTTGGTTAAGAAGTTGTCATTCCCCTCTGCACTCTGTGCTTCCTCACCACGTTGCTGTGGCACTGCGTCTGGTGCAGCCACACACAGCTGGAGCTGAGCAGGCTGAACTTACCCAAGTTTATGAAATCTTTGGTTCTTCCAGTGATTTCCAGAAGCAACCATGGAATAAGCAGAGAAAGAGATGAATGCCTTAAGCCACAGATTGTATTGATGTATCAGGGCTGTATCTTCAACAACTCTGTTCCACAAACTGTCTCCTGTGACAATTCAGGGAATTCATCCAAAGCCATTAATTTGCTAGTCTAGTTAGGAACTTTTCAAACAAGACTTGAAATAAGGTGATGGCAAAAATCCATCTATTACTGAAAATATGGTCTTGGAAGTAAATGTGAATTACAAGAGAGATAAAAAACCCTATCAGGACAACCTGACAAATATCTGTTATGCTGATACTCAAAAGGCAAAAGTAATAGGGATTAAACAGAAAGCTTATAGCATAATAAAATGGACACCTTAACTGGTGTGTAAGAGAAGAAAATGTCACAGGGTAACAATACTGATCACGAATGGTGCAGTTTAAGGCTGGGGAAGCAAAAGGAAAATGAAAAGCTTTTCGATATATGCCAAGAATCAGTGCACTTTTCCTGTAGTCCTGGAAGGAGATAAATCAGGAAAAAGACAGGCATATTTTCATAATGAGCATGGACTACTTAATCTGAGGGAGGAGATTAACATTACTCGTTGGAACAGACAGAACTGTGGTAATAGGGAAGGCAAAAGGGAGTGAAGAGTTTTAATCACCCAACTATCTGTGACAAAAAAGCAAGGCAGAAGTAGATCTCTTTTGGGCATGTAGTATAGACGTGTTTCAGAAGGAGGAGAAAACTTCCAGAGAAACAACCACTTAAATTTGATTCTAGCTGGTGAGGAGTGACTGGTGTGCTTGTGACAGTAAACCAAAAGAGTTTGTGATATACAAGAAAAAAAGGGCTTGAGAAAAACAGGGGTAGGACAGCAGACCAGCCCAGGGATCTGGTAGGTAGACTCTTTAGTGAATAAATTGTATGAAAAATAGGATTTCAGAGAAAGTGGTGGTTATGCCATTAAATATTAAAGGCACAATTTCCATCTCTCAATTGAGAGGAAAAAGAAATATACCAAAACCATATAAAAGCTTCAAGACCTTTAGAGTAAAAGTCAAAAGAAAATAAAGACTAACAAGGTAGAAAGAGGATTGACTAAAGATGCTTATAAAGAAATTGATATGTAAGGTTTAGATTAAAAAAGTCAAAGTACAAAATGACTTATCAGTATCAAAACAAAAAAAGGTTATTATGATGAGAAATATTGATTTATGATGAAGAGAGAAAAGAAGCATCCATTATCAAACATGAAAAGAAAAGCAGGTGTCATAGAATAGACCAAGGTATTTTCTGCCCTTTTTAATTCATTCTTCATCAAAAAGTGTAGCTGCACAGACAGATTTTTCATTGTAATATAGGGAGATATGTAGTGTCTGCAACGTGAAATGTGTGAGTTAAGGAGTGATCAGATGAGTTAGATGAATTCCAGCCAGCAAGCTCTGATGGAAAATTCACCTTAAAGTTATTTTAAAGCAAGTCAGGGTAATCTCTAAAAAAGAAACTATTATTTTCAAGAACATGGAAAGTCTAGGCAAGGTCTCACAGAACTGGAGAAAGCAAACAGAGAAACTGTCTTTAAAAGACAGGTAAAAGGACCATCGAGTAGACTTGCTTTTAGAAAGGCACCCATCTCAAAAAAACCCAGGAAAATGTAATGTGCTGTAAGTTAAATACACTGAAATCAATGTTCAGTTCTGAAAGTTGCACCTTGAAATTACTGGATACATAACAATTTTCTCTTGGTACATTCACAGACGTAATTGGATTGGTGCAGTAAAATTTGCAAGAGTGGAAACCAGCAGAATTGGAGAAACCTGAGATGTATTCCCCTTCCAAATGCAGGATCGAGTCTCCAGTTTGAAGACCATGGTTCCAGAGGCAGATCTAGGAGTTTGGGGAGTACAGCAGGGGAAAATGCATGTCCTTTAATGGGGGGATCTGATTTGAACTGGCACAACACGATTAACTGCAAGTCTCAGATGGTTTTTATTTTTACATATTTATTTTTCCCTGCCACAAGATACAAACTAGGATGTTTAGTTAGAAAAACATGTTTAATCGTACTCTGTATAAACTCCCATTTAGAAAGAAAATGTTTTTCAAATAAAGTTCTTTAAATGTTTTGTGCAACATCTGGACTTTTTTTTTGTATAAAGGATCTGAAAGGAATTTAGAATCCCAGACTCCTTGTGGTTCTCACATCTTCATAAAAAGGCAGATACTAGAATGTGCTTGCTGCTGGGAACTGACACTTCACAATTAATAAGGAAGGAAAACCTCTCCTACTAAGTACAGGTTTGATCCTGTAGTGCCTAGGAGTTTTGCCTGAGGGTCTTTCTGAAAAGGACTGGGAATTGCATGCAAGATAGGAAAGAGTTTTAAAAGATTGTTTCCTGCTGTTATCCCCTGGTGCAGGGGCTGAGCCTGTGCATCCTGGCATGGCCTGTGTCAGGGTGCACGTGCAGCATTCCCACTGGGCAATGGTGGCAGGAGTGTGTCAGAGCCACCCTCCTGCAGGCACCATCCCGACAGGTGCGGTACAAAGGAGAAGCTCACACACACAACACGTCCTGAAAAAAGCAAATTCTATTCGCCAGACTATTTAGAGGATTGATAAATGCAGTCTAATTTAGTCTCCTAATTTTATCACAACTCCTGGAATTTATTTGTTGCTTCCCTGAAAGATCTGATTTCTAGAGTCATGTGATGATATAAAATCTTAATCTTTGTTAAAAAAAAAAAGTACATTTTAAACTCTTTTACTTCCAAAGAAAAGATGGAAATAATAACCCGCAAGGGTTCAAAAACAAAAGAGGCAAGAATCAATAGTTTTTATTTTTTCTTCTAATACTTTGGAGTTAATCTTACCACTTTTTCTGGACTAGGTCAGCTAGAATATTGTCTTGGGGTTTCACTATGTGCTGTACTCCTGTTCTCTGTGGTTTAAAATTATACTTGCTTTGAAGATAAATGAATTCTAGTCCAAGGTTATAGAAGAATACTAAGTTTCAACAGTTATCAGGAATATCTAAAAATTTAGGTGTCTATATCCCACAGAAGGTCAGTGGCAGCCAGGTATTTAACTCTTCTAAGCTCTTTTGCAAATCTTACCTGAGATCTCAGTTATTTTTAAGTGTTTTGCCTGTTGAGTTGAAGTACCAAAATCGACTCCTGCACAGTATGTTTCTTATAATTACTCACAATGGGAGACTGCACTGACAGACAACTCTGGGAGGTATTTCTGAGTCTCTGATTTCTAACATTCTCCACTTTCTCACCCTACGGTATGAACAGACTGCCTTATATTGCTGACAATTTATGTTTTCCCTCTATCACCCACCTACGTAACATCTATGTTGAGCATTTACGTTTACACTAATAGCCCCTGAGAATCAATTACCATAAGAAGACCTGTTTCTTTACACTCCAACTGATGAATCAGTCATAGGTTAAAACAAGAGGAGGTAAAAGGCCAGCATGTCTGCACAGATTTTTTAAAAACCCTTTATTTAAAAATACACTGGATACAGATTTTTTTTTTTCCTGTAGTGTGCATGCTCAATATTATTTTACCAGCCTTAAAATCTGCTTTCATAAATGAATTGAGCAAAAAAGCACTCAGGATTAAGTGTATGTTTAAATACTCCACTACTGTGTAGTATCCCCATGCAGCAGAACACAAACACAGGCTGTTTAGTTGGCACTCCCTGGTGGAAGGAAGCATGATAGCAAACTGAGGCTGACTTTAGGCCTGAACTGATCTTGTAAATATGGCACTATGATGAGGACAGAAACAACCTTCTGAGATTCCAACCACCTGTGGTTATTTACCAGCCCCGGGTACAGTTCTTCCATGGAGATTTTGTCTGTCCCTCACAAACAGACAGGGATTTGTGGGCCTGTTGATGACTTCCTTCCCTTTTAAAAAGCTCTCAGTGATAAAGTTCTGCAAAGATGAGTCCTTTCTACCCTTCCCAAAGTTTCTTCAGAAGTATGGAACTGTCACCTGGACAGAATGTGATGCCTGTCCTGATATGTCTTTCACAGACCAAGATAAAATACTCAGACTTCTATAACAGATCTCAGATGGCCAAAGTTGCCCAATAACTGATTTTTTTCTAACCTTTTCAAGTGTTGTTTAGGAATGCCTTCTCTTTCTCATTGCTGACCAAAGTGTCAGCTATACCCTTTATGGAAAGATGCATTCATTCCCCATCAGGTTCCTGGCATTTCTGCACACTTCCAGAATGATTCATACTCTGGCCATAACAGTCTGAGTGGCAAAGCAGTCTGCACACAGAAACCTCAGGGAGAACCTCCTGGCAGTGGGTACCTCTCCAGTGACCTTTCTCTCCTACATATCATTTCCTGCAACAAAGGCAATCCAAGCACCAGGTTTTGTCACCTAAGTGGTACATTTCTACAAGAATATTTAGAGATGTACACTTACCACGTCCTCCTGGGAGCAAAGAGCCTCCGTTCAGAAAGTAATGAGAAGAACCTGGGTATTCATCGACAGTGTGACCCTTTTAACTAAATACTGCCTTTCTAACCTGTGATTATATATATACAATAGCAAAAGAGGCACCAGATGAACAAAGGTAGATGTCAGGAAATGCTCGCAAAATGCTTCCTAAGCTCAGGAAAAATTAACAAAAAATCATATGTAAATGCAATTTAAATGCCAATCTCAAAGCACTCAAGATCTTCCTAATTCTGAAGATCACAGTGAGGAATTTATAAAACTATCAAAGGAATCTTTTTTTTTGGATGAAATCCATTTCAATTTAATTAAACATCCTGAAAAAATATTTTGTAAAAGACAAATATTTTTAAAGTTAATGCAAGGCAACATTGATATGTATAATTTCCATCTGAGAAGTATAAAAACCATATGACTGCTGTTCATAGTTACAGTCTCACAGCAATTTCCCAATTATAGCTCCTTATTTAAGAAGTGAAAAGACTTTATTTTCAAACCACTTGTCTCTTTTCTTATACATTACTACCAGTATAAAAAAAATAAAAGAAAGGTTTCATGGTCAGTTTTCAGCCTCAATTCCATATACATATAAGCCTGGTATACTGACAACGTATAGAAGACATATAAATCAAATCTCCCTTTGCAACACAACCACAGTTAGAAAGAATTTGAGAAATATCTGAGTCACCAAAATCTGTAACATCTTTGACTTAAAACACTTGTGGAGCACATCTGCTAAGAGAGGAGATTGCCTCCTTATATAAACACTTTTTGGGACCACAATGCAAATAATTCCAAATAAAGCAGGGAAACAACCTAACATGAATGAATGTCCTGCAGAGCCAAAAGTTTATGACAGCAGGAACCAAACTACAACTATAAACAGGATTTTGGGCAGCACCATACACAGCACTGAGGCAGTGGAGGTGTGGCTGGTTTGTTACTTAAGGGACTGCGATGCACCCTGTCATCTCAGCTTCCGGCCAGCTTTCCTGTATGGATGGAGTGTTCTGGGCAGCAGTTCTGGGATTCTGCTTTCCCTTTCTCCTGGGAAAGGTACATCTCTGCAGCTGTCATGTTCCACTAAGTGAACTCTATTTTATTCCTAAATCAATCAGAATAGGGAGAATGCTTGGGTCCCATACAGTGATTTAGCAAGATGTTATCCTCCTCTTTGTTGCTGAGTAGAACTGTATTTCATCTGCAAACACTCAAAGAAACCTCTATTGTACTTTTGTCTGTTAACTCAATTTTCAAGAGAAAAAGCTTTCAATATTTGTGTTTTCACAATGAGCAAACCCTTATATACCTGCCTTTGTCTGGTACTAATGACAGCCTTAATTAATTCCAGGCAAATATCAACTGTGTCTCCCTTGTAAGGATTTTGTCCTCCACAAGTGGATGCTTTCTCTTACATTCCATGGGCATGGTCCAAAGTCCATAGAGTCAATGGGACTTGGTCAAGTGTGTTTTGGCTGGGGTCCAACATGCCCAGGTTATTTGGCATTAATTGTTGGTAAAATTGCACCTCTGTTGTCATTCCTGTGCTCCTTCTTCCCCCCATAAAATTGTTCATCAGTCTTTCCAATGCTTTTTGCAGGTATCTTTCACCTTTTTCAAGTGGTGCATTGAATTAGCTCACACGTACATTTGTTTAGTGATCATACATGGCCATGGTTCAGCTCATACCCTCCTGGCAACATGTCTAACTGGGTTAACTTGAATGTGCATCTGACCCTTGACTTCTTTCATAGTTTTTGTGCTATTTGATCACCTCAAAATTGTGCTTTGTTATGATCATATATTTGCAGTGCAGGTCTACTTTCCTCTGATCACAACACCCAAACATATCTTAGGTAAACCAATTAAATTTAGTCATCGGGGCCACTAATTCCACAGTTTTTCATAAACTGCAGGAAATTTTGCTTTCGTCCACTTGCTGCTTCTTCACCATTTTGCTGATAACCATGCTTGAGGTAATGCAGAATATTTTAAAGTAACATAAATAAATGGGAAAATGACACTACATCAGTTTAAATGCTGTTCAGGAATGGTACAGAACAAATAGGGAAAATACCATAATATGTAAATCATTTGTGAAATCAAGTTAAAATTAATGACAAACAAAATTGAGTTCCCTTTGTGGTTGATTTCCATTTAGCTGCACCCAACAATAAAATAGTTATCAAAGAAAGCTACCAATTAGATTTTAACTCAAAACATTTCCAGAAAACGGTTCCCAAATCTCAATTGATATCTCTCCAAGAACCTCCTAATTGCAGCAAGTTGGTGGTAAAGGAAAAAAAAACTGCTTTAAATGAAAAAGATGTATTCCGTCTGCTGGAGCATGCAGTATCCTTTTCTTAATTATTCCCAGGATTTCCCCTATACATGAGCTTCCGCTGAAGATTATATATAGACAGATAGATATGTCTGTATTGTCTGTGTGTGTGCACATGGGTGTGTTCTGAGGGAAAGAGACAGGAAGCATTATTGTTTCTAAAATCTAAGGACTTTATCTAGTGTTCGACCGCTTTTTCACGAAGTGTACTGCTGGCAAAGATTAAAAAGACCACAGTGCTCAGAGCTGGGGAATTTCTTCCATTTAGTTTTACCAAGTGGTGTGCCTTCTTGAAAGAATCTTTAGAATAATCAAGAATTTGGAATCACTTATAATAAGACTCCCCAAGTCTGTCTGATCTGACCTTTCACTATCCAAACACAGAATAAAATATGTCACCTAACCCAGCAAGTGCAGCAAAAGTTCGTTCAGGCTCTTCACTATCCAAACACAGAATAAAATATGTCACCTAACCCAGCAAGTGCAGCAAAAGTTCGTTCAGGCTCTTCACTATCCAAACACAGAATAAAATATGTCACCTAACCCAGCAAGTGCAGCAAAAGTTCGTTCAGGCTCTTACTTGCCTGAGGTAGACAGACTCTGCCCGTGGTTCTGCCTTCATCTAACATGAGACCATACTCATCCTCTTCTGAAGGAGTCTAGTCCTTGCCATTTTCCTCTGTGCACAATTGAAACCTGTTGACAGCCCTCTGCACCGTCCTAAAAAACAAGAAAGAGGACTCTGAGATATTTGAAGCCTGATCTGCCTGGCAAGAATATGCTCCATGTGACAAGAGATGAAAAAACTTAGAAATATTTATGTTTCAACCAGAAATTTCCAAGCAGACAATCACTGATGTCTTTGACATATGCGAAATCAACATTACATCATTTTCACAGCAGTACTAGGGAAGTTGGATAAGCAAACTGAGGATGAGGCAAAGGTTATGAGAACAGTGCTGACCATCCTTTGCAAGTAAGGACTCAATATAACAATCAGCATGCAAGTAGCATAACAGATATTTATTAGCTGATGGCATCATAAAAGCAGATTTTTTTTTTGCACTGTCCATGAATGCTTTCAAACATAATCTCAGTAACACTGGGCAAAGCACCTCCTAAAATTCCTCTCATATTGACATTTTTAAATCTGATGGGAGCAACTGGTTCCATTTATGCTCTTGGCAACTACAGTTTCTGGGAGACGAAGGTCTCATTGGTTCCCCTCAAGCTGTTAAAAGAGAAGAATGTTTGAGCAGATTATGATCTAAAAGATTGTGTTTTAGGGCAGGGCATATTTTACGGTCTTCTCACAGGCAACTAGCAACAGTACACCAACAATGCTTCGCCAGGGGAGGTTCAGGTTGGACATCAGGAGGAATTCCTTCATGGAAAGGGTAGTTAAGCATTGGAATGGACTGTCCAGGGAGGTTGTGGAGACACCCTCCCTGGAAGTGTTCAAGAAATTACTGGATGTGGCACTCAGTGCCATGGTCTATTTGATAAATCAAAGGTTGGACTTGGTGATCTTGGAGATCTTTTCCAACCATAATGATTCTGTGATTCCATGTACTTTGCATGTGTGGCTTTGACGGATCCTACTGTGATCCTTTCCTACACAACACATCTGAGAGAGCAACAGAGGGATGTCTGAGGTACTATGCACCTGTAGATGAAAGTCCTATCTGAAAACTATAGCAGCAAAAGAAAAAACTTTGGGCATGTTCTCTTTACCACAATAATAATTCTCTTTACCTGCTCTACTTTCATCCTAAATTCAACCAGTGTGAAAATGCCTTGATTTTCTCAAGAAAGCATTAATGAAGAATCTGACATCCTTGGTACACATTACATTAACTCTTGCAATTTTGAAGAACTCAGCTTAAGTGTAAATGCTTGTGTCTATAAGATGCCATCTCTGTTCTTTTGTGGTATTTACCCAATTTAATTTTATTTTCCATAGTTAGGAAATGTCTTTAAATGTCAGAAATATTGCTGATTATGTGAAAGGAATTTTTATAGACTGTTTTTCCAGTTGTTTAGTAAAAAAAAAAAAAAGGAAAAGAAAAAAAAACAGAAAAGAAGATTTGGTGTCTCCAGCACAGTAATGGAATAGAATAAAAAATTGTCAGCACAATCTCACATCCAATTTAATCATTCTATCCATTCAAATAAGTTCTAACACTCTTTTATGTTACGTCTTTGACTTCTTGCAACCTTTACTTGGCCAAATCCACCCACAGAAAACCACAGATGACTTTACTTCCATGTAAAGATAAGTAGAGCAAATAACAAAGCAGCAAAATTAGTCTTTGCCTTGTAACAACGGCAAAAGCTATTTTAACAAGTGATCCTACTTGCCCCCCGTTCCACAACTAAGATCAGCAGTGAAATTTGGTTATAGATTCAAATGTTCATGCAGTTCTAGATTATTTCAGTTCAAGTGTTTTGATCAGAAGTGTCTTTGGTGTTCCAGTGAATGTGATAAACAAGGAGCCAAAGAAACACTTGAGCCCTTCTCAAGTGTTAATTCTCAGCAGAAACTAAACTTACCAGCTATGGTCACAGCCACACATAAAACAAATGAGAGGTGGAGCTGCCTCTAATAAATATTTCTGTCTTTCATCAGAGAAGTGTGGTGTGAATAATAGCTCTGACAAAGACCAGCATGTCTGAGATCAAGACTGCAACACATACCAACAGGCCAGAGGGGAAAATATCTCATCTAAAGACCAAACAAAAAAAAAATCTCTTGTAGCTGTGATTATCAAACAGCCAGAGAACTGCTCTCTGGAAGATTGTTGAGGCACATTGTCCCACCCCCTACTATTACGCTATATCTAGAAGAAAGACACGGAAGTCGCACACCAGTACCCACAACATCCGCAAGTATTGACTTCATTAAAATCATATTGTGCTTTTTTTTCTCTCAGTTTTTTATCTGCAGGAAAGTGTCCTCTCCGGATGTTTTCTTCCCCCATTTCCCTTTTTAAAATGCTGAGGACTCTGCCTCCTTCTTCCTGTGGGTAACTGAAAAAAAAACCCACAAAAAAAGGTCATCATTCGATCCATGCTTTGTCTCTTACTATAATAAAATGGTCTTCCTCTGTATCATACTTTTATATGTTTGACATCTATGCTTGACATTTAGCAGTAAAACTGAAGTCATAATCTGCTTTCAGTTAGAAGAGTCATCTTGAAACCCTTTGGTATTCTTGTCAAAAATAATAATTGCTCATTGTCAACATTAACCTCCTTGAGCCTGCAGATCCGTCATTCCCGTTGCTCAATTTAAGCAAGAGTTACTGCCTACAAAAATCTGCTGCTGAGGAAATGGATGGAACACTGTGGCTGCTGTATCTGACTAGATATTCTTATGGAGGTACTTCATGGTGACATTAACTGGGAATTATTCGAAACAAGTTCTTTAGCTATGGTAAAAATTACAGCTTTGACAGAATTATAATAATTCAAAAAAGTCTGCATTCAGTAAGTTGTACCACACGTTATTAATAATAAAACCCACACACGTTTTGTTCTCTTAATTTTTTTAACCAGAAAGTGAACTTGTCATACCACTGAAAGTATTTATTCCAAAAGGGATAACACTTGACATTATATTCTTTCAGAGTTCTCCACAAAACTTTTCTTGTTCAGTACATTTTAGGTAATAATCTCTTCCCTTGAATATTTTAGGATATCTGAGCTACACAAAGAAAGCTGGAGACATGGTAGAAGAGTCTAGTATGTGATTAATAAGATCAGTTTAGAAATAAAAAATAATTAAATTAAACCCAAATTTTCTAAGCAATTAGAAACCTAGCTAAATATCCATTTGGATAAATAAGAAAGCACACTACACTTCAACGAGGAAATTTTGCACATTGAATGCAACAGCAGAAACATGACCTAAGAAGGTGAATTGTGAAACCTCACTTTGATCAAAACAACAATGTTGCATCTTATCCAAGCTCATTGCACCCTAGATGGGGTGTTTTCATCTAGAGAGATATAGAAAGAATTGTATATGATGATTGAGTGATGACTACAATTTATGTCTGTCTATATGGCATTATGTAAAATGCCAGGATTTCATAGTAAAGGGCTGAGCTTTGACTTCAGTTATTATAAACCTAGAGACCTTTACACACAGATATTTGTACTACTTGGAAATAATTGAGTAGGTTGGTTTGTCCATGAATACACAACCAAAGGTTCCCTCTGTGTTTCTGTGAGGTGCCTCTAGCTAGTAAAAGCGTGTTGAAAACCCAACAAAACTGGTACATATTTAATTACTCTTGGCTATCAAAAAGACACTCCTATCCTAAACAATAAGGTTTTAACAATATCTGGTGGACTTCTTAGCACACAACTGTGGTTTCACTAATTTTCAGTCTGTTTGAAAATGAAAGACAAACATCTCTATTAAGTATGTCTCCATTATAATGAACCACCATAAAGCTGATGTTGCAAAGGCAAGAATCTAATGTCTGTTGTGTTGTTACGACCAAAGGCATCAATTGGCCAAAAAACCTATATTAAACCTATATGTGAAGGGAATAAGTGCAGACTGACAGCTAACACCCGACTGCACATTTTCAGTCTCACATTTTTAGAAATCTAACACACTCAAGGAGGACATTAAAAAAAAAATCAGGCATAAATTTATGCTGATTGAGAAAGAAATGGCCACATCTGATAAATTCCTCTCCTCCTCCCCATGCCCTGCCGTCTTAGCACTGACTGGGATATCCAACTTTCCTATTCCACATGCAGCAGAGCTATGCAGACGTACAGCACATCCATTTACAAACACAACTCCCCAGGGTGTTGACCCTCCTATGTATCTTTTTTTTTTAATCTGGAAGACAACCGGAAGTGTTGACTGCCTGGACAGAAGTACACTCATCAGGGGTTAGTATTATTCAGAGGAATGCTGTTCAGGGTGTGCATTCCTGTTATTCTAGATCTCGAAGGCTACCTCCTATGCTGGGCTAGAGGAATCAGCCTAATGCAGTGGGTATATGATCACAAAGTGCCTCTGTCTCTAAGGTCAGTTTACAGCCTGAAATGGCTTTAGAGACTTTTGTGGAAGGTCAGTTACTATTTCCCTTTTTTTCGAGGAGGCAAAATGCTTATCTTGTTAAACCGACATTCACATTCCAAACATCACAGAAAGGCTACTGCAGCAGCCAACTCCATGTAAACTTTTCTCTGTTTCAGACATGGGCTATATTCATGGTTTTAATGTAGTGTGTCCTGCTTTTTAATTTTCTGTTTGCTTAGAAGTGGACAGACTAGACACTGTCTTCAAAGGGAACTTCAGAATCACAAATCCCTGGCAAACATCAAGACTTGTGCTCAGACTAGCCAACGGCAGTGTGCCCCCAAAAAACTCAGAGAAAGCTGTATTCAGCTACAAGAAACACATTCAATTCACTTCACAGAGCATTTAGTGTTGATTTGGTTAGTGCTAATGTGATATTTGCGTCAGATTCTTGTGTCTTTAGAGTAGGTAAGGAAAAGGTCAGCCAGGAATGATTTCCTTACTTTTTTTTTTTAAGAGGGACTGTAGGTACAGTATTGCTTGTGGAAATAACAGGAAAAAAGTTAGATGATGAAATGATATAGACTATCCAAATATATGATCTCTCGAGTTAAATCTTCTGTAATTACATTCATTGAGTGACTTCTGTTTCTGCATGAACTTACAGCAGCTCCAGAAAGGTGCCCATGTTACAACATGTGTCTGGACCTGGTAAGAGTTTTCTCCTGAATTCTGAACCAAATCCCCATTGAACAGTGGAGTGTCACTCTCTCCAATCACCACTGCTTATGAATAAGGTCTTCTGTTTTTCCTGCTGTTGTTGTGTGCTAACTGTCTCGCCTGCTCCTTCCCGCTCTCCAAATCCATGTGTAAAGCTAATTCCTTTGGGCAAGAGAACCCTTGGTATTGAACTTGGGCTGAACTTTTTTAAAGTGACTGAGTGAGGCTTTTGAGGTGTGCTGCTGCACTACAGTCTCCTTTTGTTTAATTCCTCTATTATTCTTGCATTTTCTTTTAAATACTGAAAGACTTTTGTTTGGAACAGGCTTGAACAAAACCCTAAGTCTTTATTACATCTCCTTTCTCTTTTCCTAGTTATTAATAGGTGAGACTGGAAAGGCACTAAATAATACAAATAATACTCTCACAGTGACAGCTTTGCTGCTCACCTCAGTGCTGGTTTTGGCTGGGGTAGAGTTAATTTTCTTCACTGTAGCTAGCACAGGGCTGTGTTTTGGATTTGCACTGAAAACAGGGTTGATAATATAAAGATGTTTTCGTTCTTGCTGAGCAGCATTTACACAAAGTCAAGGCCTTTTTTGCCTCTCTTACCACCACTCCACCAGCGAGGAGGCTGAGGGTGCACAAGAAATGGGGAAGAGACAGAGCTGGGACAGATGACCCCAACTGACCCAAGGGATATCCCACAGCACATGACATCATGCTCAGCATTGTAAAGCTGTGGGAAGGAGGAGGAACAGGGGGATGTTCCAAGTGATGGTGTTTGTCTTCCCCAGTCACCCTGGTGTGTAATGGGGCCCTGCTCTCCTGGGAATGGCTGAACACTTGTCTGCCCTTGGGAAGAAGTGAATTAATTCCTTCTTTTGCTTTTCTTGAATGTGCAACATATTAAACTGTCTTTATGTCAACTACAGGTTTTGTAGCTCTTACCCTTCCAATTCTCTCACCATCCAGCTGTGTGGGAGTGAGCGAGTGGCTGTGTGGGGCTCGGTTGCCAGCTAAGGGTAAATCATGGTCATCAGAAAGGGTGAATTACAAGTGGCTTAAAATGGGAGCCCACTGGTCCAAATAAAAGATTTACTCATCACCTAGTTATTACTGGGCTAATTTTGCAGATATTTGAAAAAACATAATCACAAACAGGCCCGCATATGTGAAGAAGCCTAAAAACATCCAAGGACCAAGACACCAGCAATAAGAATTTGTCACAAATATTGCCAATTTATATTACCTGCATCTTGAGCTATCAATTTTCACCCAAAATTAATATACACTGACCATTCATGGTGTCAGAATAATTCTTGTAAGCCATACAAAGTGTATGATTCCAATGAAATTTAGAGGGATTATAAAAACAATTTACTTTGCTGCTGTTTGAGGGTTTGAGGTTAGCCTGTTGATTTTAAAACTTTATATACAATCAGTGACTACATTACAGGTTTTTGCATATATCAGTCAGATCCATTTTCCAACAGGGTGCTGATTTTATTAGTTCATCCCTCACCTTTGACAAAAATCTTGGATGCTTGGATCTGGTAGAAGGAATGTAATTCTAGTAAAGAAAAAAAGGATCTTACTTACTAAGAAACTTCTGAATAGACTAAAAAAGAACTATCAGTAGGACAGGTAACTATAATAATTCCTGGCTAGCAAAAATGAGAAGGGTCTGAGTAGTGCCACCATAGAATTGCAAAACTCCTTATTTCCAAACTGTTACCTTATATTATATTTTTGCAGTGCTGTGTTTCCTTATTCAAGTTCCACTGGTTTAACTGGACACAAGTTGTGAACATACAGAGTTGACTACATGAGGAAACTCTATGTGAAGACTTTTGTGCACTGACTTCTTCCACAGCTTATACAGGACACTGAGGAATATCAGACTAATTGCAAAAGTAATTTCACTGGTGATAGCACATACATGCAAAAAGACATGAGGCTCAGAGATGCAGTTTTTTGCCATGCTGAGTTACCGTTCATCAATAACAAACTTTAAAAAATTACCTGTTTTTTTCTTTGCCACAAGCTAAAGGATGCATTCTACTGTGAGATATTTAGTTCAGCTTCAGTATCTTGGTTGTCTCTGGATGTATTTACCTAAGCAACCTGTAGGTTAAAAGTAGTTATAAAAGTTTATAAGAAAACTGGTGAGAAACATTTAATCAAACTTATTTTAAATAGCAAAAAAATAGCTTTTTTTTTTTTCCAAATCATTAATAGAAGACAAGTTTCTCAAGACTCTTCTGGGAAGAGCTATGCAATATTTAGCAAATAAAAATTATTTGTTAATTGCAATTGCACACTCTCCAATATTTTAGTAATCTTTTTATTCAAGAAAAATGACAACCAGTACTGTCACTTCCTCTCCTTTTTTAACAAAATTTTCCACAGAAAGACGATGTTTTTTATCTATTTTAGCTCTCATCTTAGAAGATAGTGGATAACTGCATACCTTTTCCCCTTTGCCTCTCACAGCTTGAAACCTTATATTTAAGGCAAAGAATTAGATCTGACTCCGCTGTCACCATGCTGTTCTCTGATTGTGGCTGGAAGAGGATCTGGTTGTGTCTTTGGGGGGAATTAGGGTAGGGGATCACACAGCATGGGGTCAGATCTCTAGCTGGCATTAATTGATGTCATTTCACTGAAGTCCCTGCTTCTGTGCTGATCCGGGATGGCTGTGTCTCTGAGCCAGTGCCCAGAAAGATGTGTTCCAGTCTCTGTCAATACCAGGCAACTCTTTCTGAAATTTAGGCTGGAAATAACTATGGCAGTTTGGATTCCACTTTGTGATAGCTGTTGGCACATGCCAACTTTCTAATGGCAGAGGAAGAAAGAAGCACCATCAGCACAGTCTGCTCATGCTGCTTCTGTTTGTGATGCTGACACTTGATGTCCTAAAAGCTGTTGCCATTGCATCCTTCCCTGTTGATGCCACTGCACATCCTTAGGATAAAAGCCAAACAACACTTTTCACTCTCCTGCCAAGAAAACTTTAAACCCCTATATTTCCTCAAAATACTAAAACACTGATTCAGGCTGAGACATTTTCTGTAGAATTTACAACTTAAAACCATCACTCTAGAGGCATGGAAAGGATTCAGACAGAATCATAGGATGAGTAGTCAGATTAATTCACAGTATATTAGCTGAAAAGCTCTTGTTCTGTAGTGACAAAAACATTGATTTTTAATTAAGTTGTTGAATGTATTATCTCATCTCAAAACACTTCCTTTTTTTGTGTTGCATGTCTGATTTCCTGACGTTGTAGTTACAACTGTATATTCACCAGACATAACAGTAGTTTTCATATTCCAGGCTTTTTCTTTCTCTTTTCTTATCCTTTCTTTTCTTTTGTTCTTTCCTTTTCTTTTTTCCTTTCCTTTTCTTTCCTTTTCTTTTCTTTCCTTTTCTTTTCTTTTCTTTCCTTTTCTTTTCTTTTCTTTCCTTTTCTTTTCTTTTCTTTCCTTTTCTTTTCTTTTCTTTCCTTTTCTTTTCTTTTCTTTCCTTTTCTTTTCTTTTCTTTCCTTTTCTTTTCTTTTCTTTCCTTTTCTTTTCTTTTCTTTCCTTTTCTTTTCTTTTCTTTCCTTTTCTTTTCTTTTCTTTCCTTTTCTTTTCTTTTCTTTCCTTTTCTTTTCTTTTCTTTTTTCTTTTTTCTTTTCTTTCCCAGAGAAGATAAACTGAGAAAGTCAGGAGTTTAGCTTTGTAAAACCTCATCGACAGGATTTTGGGTTTTTCCAATCAAAGATGAAACGTGTACTTCATATTCAGGTGTTTGTCCTGACTGAGTCACAGAAACTGGGACTAGTGGTTGTAACTGGAATGTTCCACTTCTGACCCATATCTAACACTTAGTACAATCTGCACTCATGCATCTTTCAGCGTCTCTGCATATTTTAACCACATCTGTTTATTACTTTGTTTTTCCTGTGACTTTCTCCTTTTTCCCTGTCTTCTCTTTTATCTTCCCAAAGGATTTAAATGAAGCTTGATAATGTCTACTAAGTTAAAAACAATCTGTCTGGCTGTAACAACATGAGACACAACTTTTTCAAGACCTTATTTTCCTAACTGGGGACTTTGGAGGAAAACTGCGCAGGCTTTGAATTTGCTTGGAGAGCTTGAAATGGAAACAAATTATCTGCAGACTCACACAGCTCTTGAATTACTTTGAAATTTTTTTTTTGAAATAAGCTATCTTATCACGTATGGGGACCTCTGTGAATGGATCACAAAAGTACTTTTAAAAGGTTTAGAGGTCTAATGCAGTTTTTAAATATGAACTTACATGTGGCCATTCAGTTAAAATTATTTTGATATTTGGGTTGGGTTTGCCTGTTTTTGTTTTTTGTTTTTTTTTTTTTTTTTGTTCGGATTTGGTTTTTTCTCATCTCTTACAATATATGAAGAAATTGCTGTTTTTCCATAAGACACAACAGTTTTGAAACACTGGCTTACAGCTTCCTTCTTATTACACTGGTCAGTAAAGATCAAGAAGAACTTAGTATATTTTTCATGAAGTAAGAATTTCTAAATTGCAGTTCTTTATCTGTGTATAATTTTATTCAGCACAAAAAGAAAGACAGCAAATATTCTTCTGGCTGATGTGTTTTCCAGGCAACTTCTCAAAGTGCTGCTTTTGAAAAATGCTGGGCTGGCCTATGAACACCAATACAGAGATTTGGAATCAGTGAAATTCATAGCAGGAACAGGATTTGTTCTGAGTCTCATCTGCACTAAGATCGAAACACTGAGCAAAGTGTACTTTAAAAAGGCTCGGTTATTTTAATTATTGAAACATTCTAGCAAAAGCATTGAACAGATACTTTGAATATGTAATTGAACTTAATGCCCCAAATAAAAAGGAAAGGCACTGGGGCTGTTAACATCAAAGCTCGCATTCACAATCTAGGCCTTGCAACTGATAAGCTCCTTCTGGAAAAAAAAAAGAAAAAAAGGGGGAAAAAAAAGGAGAAAAATCTGCATATTTCAGTGTCACTTGAGTAAAACTGACATGATAAAAGCAAATATGTGAAGAAAGAAAAAGCAAAGTGGGGTCAGGTTCCAGCTTCCAGCAATACTGTACCATACAAAGTCTTAAGTAATGAACTCCATAAAAAAAAAAAAAAGTATTTCTTAGGCAGCTACAAATGAGACTTTTCTTTCTATAGACTCTATTGAAATGTTGCTACCACAGTAAAAAAGCAAATAAGCAACAGATACATTGATAGCAATATTGTTCAGATAGATACTTCTATGCTGTGCAAAGCACTGCTGGTTAATAAAAAAGCCGTTTTTTCCTGGCAGATAATTACTTTAGTTTTGGAGGGTAATAAAAGAATTAATTTTCACGATAATCCACAGAGGGATTCTGCTAGCCAAGTGATATGTTAAGAATGACTAAAAACTATTACCTTAAAAATCAGTTACGTTATTAGAAAATTTTCAGAGCAGTTTTTATATTAAACATATGAGACAAATGTTCCAGGCCCTAAACTCTTTCCAGAGATGCTGAGGGCTTTCCCATTCATAATATTTCTGTGGAAGCTAGTAGTGCTTATCTTCCAACATAAAACTTTTCACAGAAGTATAAATATATGTTATAAAATACATGCAAGCACATACATATTTCCCCTTACATATATTCAGTACACATATAGACGGATCCATCAAGCTCAGACATGACCTGGATTAAAAATATTATTTCCAATAGCTCAGGTAAAGTTAACTGAAAGGCACACACATACCCTGGGTTAAAGGGAAATGTTAACTTTATTTCAATAGAACAGTGATAAATAGTCTAAAGCTGCACATCTAAATAATAACAATTCCCTGTCAAATTATTGGCTCGGCATTATATGGCTTGCTGCTGCTTTGCAAAATCCTAGATAAGGAAATGAAGAGGAGCTGCCTTACTTTTTAAAATGAAAGAGAATGATTGAAAAATGCATGTACTAGAATACATATGTTTCAGAAAATATTTGCACTCCTAAGTCAACCTTGAAAGCAGAAGACCAAGTACTTTTGTGAGATGTTTTTTCCATAAAAAGGAATAAAGGTTGATTTTTTTTTTTCAAAATAATCTGTTTAATTCTTTCAAGCAGATTTTTTTTCCTTTTTAAGACATTTTAGTGCTGTTTATAGGACTAGAAGTCAATAATACAAAAATCATGCAACCTTCTGAAATAGGAGTACATATATACACAGAAAAACACAGGACAAAGGAGTTTTCAGTCCTTCAATTGCACACACCACTCATCACCCACAAAATGAACAATTTCCAGGCTAAATATCTCTAAAAGGTAAACTTAGTGTGGCCAAAGAATGACATGGTCTTTCAGGGGGCAGGATCTGAGGAATCCTATTAATAAGTTATGAATATACAACCTCCTTTATCCTTATTTCTGAAAAATTGCAAGTCAAGCTTAGCACATGGCCGCAGTGTCTTGATGACAATGCTGATGCTCACTTCTTCCCTACAAATGCAGCAGCTATCATATTTCTTTATGGAAGGCACACACTTAATGTGCTTTTTCACAGTTCCAGTTATGACCAAAACATGACGTCTGTCATATTTAATTTCTGATAGCCTATGCTAATATATCTCAAAGTAGCTAAAAGAATGATATAAAGGATATTATATTTTATATATATATAAAACAAACGTAAAGAGAAATAAGTCGCTTACCTTGCCTTGACCAATAGCATTGACAGCAACAACATCAGTATGTAATGTGTTTAAAATAATAGTATGGGGATCTATTGATTACTTTTTTCCTTTCAAAAATGAAAGACAACAACTTTATTCTTTCATATGGAGGAAAAAAAAAAGGAAAAAAAAAAGATGGGACCTAATTTCTCTTTAAAAAGACAGTTTCTAAGTTGCAGACAGCTGAACTGCAATTCAACCCTTGCCAAGAAACAACTTGCTTTTCATCCAAAGTAGTAACTCTATACAGGGAACTTGACTCAGCAAAATACAGGAACAGCTACTTAAGCACGTGTTTAATTGAATTTCTGGGCAGGACACAGGTCTGTTCACACGCTGAGTTTAACTGAAATTCATTGCTTAGCAAAATCTTTTCATTCTCCACCATTTTGTGGAGGCCTATGGTTTTATCCTTGACAATACATACTCTTTTATTTCTTACAGGTTATTAATTGATCATAAAATCCACATTACTTAACCACGAGCTAATCTTTCTGATGACAAATACATAATCTCTCTGTATATATACACAGAGAGTATAATATATGTATATTATTTTTCATATATTGAAGGCTTCAGAGTACCAAATTTCAGCCTTCCAACCTGCAGGGAGCCCACAAGAAAGATGGAAAGAGACTATTTACAAGAGGAGGTAGTGACAGGACAAGGGGAAATGGCTTCAAACTGAAAGAAAGTAGGTCTAGATTGGATATTAGGGAGAAATTCTTTACTGTGAGGGTGGTGA